>VXBB01009691.1:251668-368503 GCA_013399915.1 Illadopsis cleaveri
AGGAGCCCGCCCGGCGCGGGAGGCAGATGGGCCGGGATGCAGCCGCAGCTCTCTCCGTGAGAGCAGGGGGCCTCGCCGCCGCCTTCCCCGGAGCGTGAGGCAGCGAGGAGGGGCGGCCAGAGGACAGAGACCCTTGCCGGGATGGGACGCGCCGCCGCCGTGAGCCCCTAGCTCGCTCTCTGTGCCTCGGCCGGCCCGCAGGGCCCACGCTGACTGACACCGCTGTGGGCGCGTCTGGATATGTTCCTTTCCCAACCGGGCGCTTTCTTCGATGTCGTGAAGCTGCGTGGGAAATAGCCCGGTTCCCAGCGGGGTCGGGAGCGTGCCGCCGTCCTCCCCGGCGGGGGAGATGCCTCGGGGCTGGGAGGCAGAGCCAGGCGCTTCCCCCGTGTCCGCTGAGCGCTGCCGGCTCCCGAGGCATGAAGGCAGGCGGCTGTAATGGAGTAAGAGCGAAGACGGCTCCCCTCATCTGCCATTTGCCCTTCCAGACGGGATTGTAAACCGAGAGCGTTAAAGGAAGGCAGTGCGAAAGCAGGAGGAATTTCCTCTCTTCGGGGTTTGGGTTGCTTTTTTTTTTAACCCATTTTTTTTCTCCTGCCGGCTCGAACCGTGGCTTGCCCAGGTATGCCTGCCTCACTGCAGCACCTTGAGCTGGTGCTCCTGCTCTCCAGTGCCACCCTGCTGCTCGGCACTGCGGCTGGTGAGTAGCCACTGGGTGTAACGAACTGGCCATTTTGGCAGCGGGAAGGGGGTGGGGTCCGCTGGTATTTGGGCACATCTGTGCCTCCTTACAGAGTGGTGTGCATCTATTTCAGCGGCGAAGCCCGATAAAAGTTTTGAAATCCTGATACGTTAAGTGTCTCGGGGAATAAAATCTGCTTTATTGTGTAAATGAGCTCGACCTACACTCAATAAGAATGCTTTGCTTAGATCTGCATCTCTTGTCTAATAACTTACTTCAGTTTTGGAAATATATATAATCTTTTTTTTTTTTTTTTGCATACCTAGCCCTTTGTAAGGTAATGCAGGAATTTTTAATATATATTTTAATCGTCAGCAGAACTGTGCCTGTTTTGCTGTGGGATCTTCGGGCACAGCCATTTTTAATTTTATCAGCATCGGTGCTTCTCGGGGCCTTACACATGTGCTGTAGTTTTGTAACAGAATTACTGTAATGTGTATTTTTTTTTCCCCTTGGAGAGATCTGAAGCAAATATGGAGCAATTTCTTTTGTTAGTTGTGATTATAGAACACAAAAAAACCCACTGTTAAGGAATGCTGAAAGGTCTTGAAGGGTACTCCTTTTTTATAACAAAAAGTTGGAAGCAGAAATGCTGAGAGCATCCTTACGCATATATTTGGACACTCTAGTCCTATTTTTAATTGTGTTCGGAAGCTCATTGTTAGATATGCAGGGTGTTGGAAGAGAAATGTGTGTTGGTCTGGCATCCTTTGCTTTTCTGTCACGGTGACAGATTAACATGTTGAAGCCTTCGACTGTAACCCAGCTTTGTTAGGCAGGAATACCAATTGTTCTTGCAGTATGCGTTTTCCAGCACTTTTGGAAGACTCCTACGACTTTTCTGTCGTTTTATTGATCGGGATCCAATCTGCAGTGCTTGCTTTTTTTGTGCTATTTTGTAATCTGCTGGGTATAGTTCATAAGCGAATCTTTATAGGAAAATTGCTGAATCTTGCTAAGATGACCCAACAAGCTGATGGTAGTTTTCAAGTTATTTTTCAGTGAGGTCTTAAAATTAATTTGTCAAAGTTGAAGATACTTGGTGTCATCATTAGGAAAATCCTGTAAATGACATATATTTAGGCAGTTTCTACGTCGCTCTGACTGGATAGTGCCTGATTTTCTTGCTTCTGCTTACTAAGAGGTCTAAGAGGTCTCTTTCAGGAAGATTCATAAATGAAAAGCTTGATGTTCCCTATATCATCCTGACCTTTGACTGCCATTATTTTAGATTGATGTCTGCAGCGTCTCTCTGTGGTCGTTTCTGAGGAGTGTTTTTGGTTTTTTCCCCTCTTTTTTTTTTTTTTTTTTCCTGAGAGAAGGGACTTCTGAAGGTCAAAAATCTTGGTATTAAAGCACATATGAATCAAGAATGCTCAGGTTCTCAACTTTTCTTTCAAATGTATTTTTAAAAAAGTGTAGGCTTTTTTTTTGCCTTTGTGAAAACTTCAGTGAGTTGGTAATTTCTGTGCCCTGGTGAAGAAGGGTTACTGAAGGAGCAAGTACAGATTTGTACCAGGCCAAGGGCTGGGCAGGTGCTGTAAGAGCCCATTTGCACAGTTTACCCAATTCACTTCAATTCTGACCTGGCCAACAGCATTCCCAGTATTTCAGTTCTGCCTTGTTAAAAGGGTATTAATGATGCCAGCTTTGTTGGTTGTTTTTTGAATAGGACCCTATTTTCCCATTGTGATTTATTCCTTAATTGTGAAATTTAACAATTCACATAAAAAAAATTGATCATAATCCTCTGTAAAAGTAATTATATGGATGATTTGAGCTTTAGTTAAAGAAGTTAATGGGTGATTTTAAGTTTACCCTGCATTTCAGAAAAAAATGTCTATACATGGGGAAGCTACACTAATGTGTAATTCTGCCCTTTTATGTTCATGAAAGAGCCAACACTCTTTCTTCTCTTCCCCTCCCCCAAAGTATGAACTGTATGCTCCCATCAGAGTGAAAATGCTGCCTTTGTAGCTTTGAAACCCCTGTTAATTCTTTCTTGTGATTAGTGAACAGATAATATATCTCAGCAGTGTATAGAATTGAGTGCCTATAAATGCAAAATCATGACATCAGAGGGAAAATGTTTTGATAACAGGTTTTTAAGTTTCTGTCTGGAGGAGAATATCTGGACCTCTCTGGGGAGAGCTCCACAAAGACCTGGGCTTAGTATGGACAGGAAAGGGAAGATAAGAGGATGACAAAAAAAAATATTTCTTACTGTGGGGCTGTAGATGATAGTTCCACTCCTAATCTGGAATATGAATGAAGAAAGAATGTGGTTCTTCCTTCCCCTATACCTTCCTATATACCTATAGGTAGAATGTGGTTCTTCCTTCCCCTATACCTTCCTATAATTGAAGGTATAATAAAGAACTAGCTCTAGATTCAGAAATATTTGCTGATTATTAGGAGGAAAATATTACTGGCTTCCTCCATAAAATACAGATCTTATCAGTTATTTGGTAAGTCTACATTTAAATGTTGTATTAGTCTTTGTAAAGAGAAATGCTTCAGCGAGAACATTTTACTGACAACAGTCTTGGGTAGATGTTTAAAAAGCAGTATTGGACAAAAATTATTTGCAGCACTTTGTTCTTTATTTCTCAAGTTACTTGAAATACCTATTTAGAAAATTTTGTGTAGACCTGTGAGACATATATAAACATGTCTTTATATTGTAGAGGATTCTGGTGTGTTAATCATGAGGATTTGTGCCTGAAGAGGTGGTTGGTGAACCTTTGAGCTGTTCCCCAGTATTACGAAAGAATTTTGTTTGGGTGTTTGAATGGACCAGATATTAAAGATACAATCTTTCCTCATTTCACTTGCTTACGTTCTTTGATATGCAATACTGAACCACTTTTCCTTCTGCATACATGTCCAGGGTCCAGCATTCCATTGTCTAATGTGTGAATTATTTGCAGGTGAAGTATAAGGTGAAAATTAAAGCAAACAGAATATCCTTTTATCTTTGGGAGTATTTTCATAATTCTGTATTTATGAGGTTCATCAGGGCTGCAAAAGTTAAGGCATGAAAGGAATTGGATAGAGATTGAATTATTTTTTTAAAATGATAATTTTAATTATTAATTAAAATGAGTGAACTGAAGCTTCTTTATCTAATTCTGGCTTGCTGGTTAAAGTTACTTTAGTATCTCAAATATTTTGTTTTGAAATGTGAATTGAGTGAAACGAGGAAAAATCTCCTTTGGATATTCTATTCAGTTCTTCTAATTCAGTGTTTCGAATTAGTAACTGACTCTCTGTATCTTGCATATTAAACAGTGGGGTTTTTTTAAACTTATCTGCACCCCAATTTCTACTTATTTACTAGTGCTACACCCATTGTTTATGGCTTTTTCAAATGTAACCTAAAAATTCAGTTTATTTTTCTGTTTGTGTTTGGAGCCGTCTCAGAAATCTTAGTCTGGGAGGTGGAAACCAGGCTGTTAGCTTGAGGAGCGCACTGGTATGCCTGGTGGATAATCTCAGTGCAAGCACAGCCTGGATGCCAGGCTGGGGCTTCATGGGCTGTCTGCTTGTGTAAAGAAATTGTGTAGCTGTGGAAGCCCAGGCTTCTGCACAGAGCCATTCACCCCACTGGGAAGAACCTTTTTTCCATTAGGTAAATCAGCCTGTATGGACCTCTCCTATATTTCAACTACGGTGCTTCCAAGCAAACTTCAGTACTTGGATACTGCAGTGTGCTGTGCAGGCAGAGCCTGTGAGGAAAAGGAAGCTGTGCTCCTCTGGTGGCCAAGGAACCCAAATTTCAAGCCCTGAGACATTACACAGATACCTTGCTCCAGTGTGAATGGTTTTACCCTCCAAGGAACCATGTATAAAAAGTTGGCTCAATTGTCTGCCTATCCTTTTCTGATGAAGACAGGCCAACCTCACTTCACCCTGGACAAAGAGGGAAGCATAACTGTATTTCTTAAAATTATTCTTACAGTGAAGTTTGTTGAAGTGGTTATTTTGATGGCATCTCTCTAGCACATTTTACAAATTTCTGTAAAAATTTTTTTGTTGATTTCTACGTTGTTGTTCTCCTTCCTTTTTATGTTTCACTGAGTATTTATCAGTAGTTTGTATAGTCAATGGCGTTGTTTCCTTGGTAGATACCATCTTCCTCTGCCTTTCTCACCGGAGAGACAAGAAAGTTACATTGGGTTCTTCAGAAATGTTTTATTCCTAACAACAGAGTGCCTGGTACTGGAGCTGCACTGTGTTTGGACCCAGTCTGGCTGTGCTGTGAATATGTGCTGTCATTTTCTGGGCAGAATATAACTTTATAGCCAGGGCTGTGAGCTGAGAGTAAAGTTTCATTTGGAACAAAATGTTTATGCCCTGGATAAAACAGGCTGGGTGATGATTTAGGTTGGGTAGGACTGGAATCTGTGCACAGCTTACAGGCAGTAACTATTAATTTTATTCAGATTGTAGACTTAGTGGAGCTACTCACTGCTTGATTTTGAATTTAAGAGTAAGTGAAATACAGGAAAACTGTCCCCCAGAAGACTAACATTTCAGTATGCAAACTGATTTCATGCAGTGTGGGTTTTATGGTGTTTAGTTTTCGATTTTTTTGTGAGTGTTTTTTTGTTGGTTGTTTTTTCACTTGTTTGTGGAGTTTGGTGGTGTGGTGGTTTTTGGGATTTTTTTTCCTCTTTTTTTTCTTTTTTTTTTTTTTCTGAAGCATAAGTCCAGAGAAGCATAAGGCTGGAAGTGATTTCTCTGTTTCCTCCGTGGTCTAGTTGTGTAAGTGCAGATAATAATGTCTGTCTAACATCTCTAAAATCTCCAGTGAAGAGGGATTTCACAGCCTGTCTAGGTAGTCTGGCCTGTTACAGTGCTTAATTATCATGTTTTTCATAATGCAACAGGAGTAGATTTATTTTTTTTTTGCCTCTTTTATAATGCAAGATTGTTTAAGATATGCCTTAATTAGTATGTGGCAATCCACTTGAAAATGCAGTGTGGAGTACACACACAGGCGATTGCCAGGGAATATCAGTTTAGATAAGTTCCCATATTGAAGCTTAATGTCTTGACCTTGGCTACAGTAATTAGTGATGAAAACCTTGAGTTGACCATCAGTGTTTTAAAATGCAATTTTGCAGTTTTAAAAAATTTTGAAAACAGTGCTCTTCCCAAAATTTCGATGTCTGATGGTACCTTCCTGACTGGAGATGTGTGTTAATCTGTTAATTGCAGAGCTGGGAGCTGGGCTGAGCAGCTGAGAATCTGATAGGAGAGGTCAGTCAGAGGGTGTGGTGAGGAGGAAGAAAGGCTAGCACAGGAGAGATTTGAGAGGATGAAGGATTCAGTCTGGTTTGCTGTGGGACGAGAACCAAGGGGTATTAGACAGCCAGACAGAGATAGTGTCTGAACATTTGTCAGACTGGTTTGGAGAATGAGTGGAATGAACCTTTTGTACTGGGAAAAGAGAGCATAGTTGTAGATAGCAGTTTTGAAGATTTCTGTTCTTGTGAGAATGAGCGAGACACACAGCCATTTAGATGATGCTTTTACCCTTCTCTTTTTCCCTCAATCTTCTAAGTTTGGAAACCACAAGCTTTTGGATGGTGATGGCATTTTGTTCCAAGTCACTGGCATGTGTCAGTTTTGTCAGTTGCCTTCTTGAGTTTGCATCAAATCACGTGTTTTGTTTTGAACTGTAAATGTGTCTACCTTTTGCATCTCTCATTACTCTGTATTTTCCCTTTGGTTGATTATTTCTGTGAGAGAAGGAAGGAAAAATAGGCACTATGGACCCAGAAGACTTTGACATCTGTGAATCCTTCTGTCTCCACCTCTAACTCCATAATCTGCTAGCCAATTTCAACCATATGTGAAAGATGAGAAAAGTCTCAAGAGATTAATTTGCTACCGTTTTCATGAAAAAATAGGAACTGAATAGAGGAAACAGTTCCAAGGTGGAGGTTTTCTCAGGGGAAGAAAGGAACATAACTCAGCCTAGGTAACTCTTTCTGCTTAAAACTGGCTGCCCAGTCAGTGCAAGGATGTAAGCTGGTGCATACACTGTTCTGGACTATGCACAGAATATTTTGTTTCCTGTTCACTTGGCATGCTGTAGGAGATCTGGGGGAGAATGAGGGATCCCTTCTGTGGGAGATGTGGGAGTTGGCTAACAAGTGTGGGAGAAAAGTCACGTTTCTAGGCAATTAGTTTGCTGCTTGTGGGACAAATGGCGTTTCTGAGACAGTGTAGTAGCCAGGTTTTTTGGCTGAACTTGCAAAACAGTGCCCAAATCGCTTTACTGAATGACTATCATCCATTTATGTACTTCCCAGTGTGTATGAGTAACTTAAATGGTATGCAATGTTTTTCACACTTTGAAAGTTGCATTTAGCTGATTGTCCTCTGTATACACTGTAGTTCAGATACCCCACACACCAAGCTTCCTTATGATCTTCTTTTCAGCAGTGCTGTAACTCAGGCTTTTCCTGTGGTCCCTTTGAACGTTTTTGTAATGTATTATACTTTCTTCATTCTGTGAAATTAATGAAAAATAGTTTTATTATTTGTTTAAGCAGGAGTAATGGGAAGGTATGTACTGTCTCTTTCTGGGCTGGAGTAAGTGGCAGACAATGACATAGATAATGGTACAGGGAACCTTGCATTACCTTGCCCACCTGCCACTAACAAGTCAGTGCAGGAGCTCTTACTGTTATGTCCAGCCAAAAGCTGACATTTATGCTGCTTGTTCTACTATATATCCTTTGACTATTTTGAGTTGTAAGCAGGATGGGTGTAAGAAGAGATGGGTAAGAGGTTTTTTTGGTGGTGAGATGGCTGTAAATATGATCGTAGGTCACGTGTGTTAATTGGGCTCCTTAATTTACACATTAGAGAATGCAGCACTTAATTAATATCAAAGTGTTGGGCGTCGACAGTGTCATCTCAAACTCATCATTCTTGGCATGAAGTGCGCTTCCCTCTGCATAAGTCACAAAGGTCAGGTTTACCTGGTGTGAGAAGCTTTAATGTAGTTCAGGGACAAGAACAACTGACTAAACATGTTCTACTGCTCTTGCTTTTGCCTTATGAGACTTCCTCAGTAAGGTTTTGTTTCTGTTAAAAATAAAACATTCTATTTCTACAATTAATGCAACAGATACTTGATACAAGACTCCTAGACCATCCATGTTAAAGAACCTTAATTAGATTTTTCCAAGAATTAAAGTTAATCCACAATCCTTTATTGGGTTTCACAAACTTGTATCAGGAAAAATAGTGGGTTGTGATACCATTAAAACTATTTTCTTTAGTAATGTTTGTATTAAATAAATGATCTCACAGCAGTATGCTTTGTTATCCACTGTAAAAAATGTTTGCTTTTGTTAGTGATGGAGTGGTTCTGTTGTAGGTAGTTTGTTGCTGAATGTACTTGAAAATTAGTCCTTCCTTCTGATGCTGTCCTTCAGAGAGAAGTCAGTAAAGCTGATTTCTTTGGGAGGCCTGGTGTTCCTGTACCTTCCCAGCTGCAAAAGTCTTGGTGTGGACATATTTTTTTGCAGAAGATAATGTTCTCTATGCTGTGAATTTTTGTCAATCTTTTTATTTGTTTAAAACCTAAGCGCTAGAAATTGTTTTCCTATATTTATTTATAGAGAAGGGCCTTAGCTGAAAATTAAGATGTTTTAAAATGGTTATCAATTCTTAAATATAAATATTTATTATATTTACCTGTCTGAGATATGAATGGTATGTAAAACCAGTATAGTAAGGTGAAGAAAACTAAGGTTGTAGTAGGAAAATTGTAGCACCTATCTTTTTAGACAGTGGCACTGCCATGCATATGCAAAGCAGGCACTTAGCCCAAGAAGAAGCTTTCTGTATTAATATAATTTCACTTGCAATCAGAGAAGGATAAAAAGAACTCTGTAATGAAGCTCGTCTGGATGCCACCACAGTGTTGGTTTCTTATGTTTGCATGTTTGAAGTTCTTTTCCTTTATTTCTGGCTGTAATGGCCCGGGCCGGGGAGGCGCAGCCGGAGCAGCTGCCACGACCGAAATACCCGGGCAGGCCTGGGCTGTGCAGCTGCAGCAGGAGCCCAGGGCAGGCTCCTGATCCCTCCCTGCCTCCTGGAGAACCACTCGCTGAGAAGTGGAAGAACTCGTTCCAGCCTTCTGTGCTATTCTTACTCGGCTCTGCAGGCAGGGATGAATGACTCAGTGAATTTAAATGAGTGAAAAAAGATGTGGAAACAATCGGATAAATCATTCCTCATGCCCACTGCGGCAGTATTTGGATCTCTGTAAACTTTTTTATATAGAAAATATGCAAATTCTCAATTCTAATGTGCATGACATAGATACAGTGAAGATGAATTGTAAAACATACATGTATATATGGGGAGGTGTGTGTCTGTATGTATCCTTATGTACTCTGTATGTTACCAAAATTCCAGCCTGACAGTGCGCTCTACTGCTAAAACCTAATATTTTAGTATTAGCAAATCTGCTGTTTGCATGGTGTTCTTAATTTCCAGAAAGTCCTCATAAATGGCTTATTTTGCAGAATGGATAAACCTTACACTTATTAATTACATCCAGATTCTGTCAGGATCTGTTAAATAATTTCTCTTTGAGTTATGCTAAGATGAATCTGACCTAATTAAATTTTAGTTATTTAATCTGTAGTAGTTAATGCTGTTGCAGCAGAACACAATTATTTGGTCACAGTTGTTTGTCATTGTTTTAGCCAAGAATTTTAAATCTAGTAAATATTTTTCCTGATTTTTTTTCAATATAGACTTAGAAATATCTAAAGTGGCAAATAGGGAGACTTTCTTTGCTCTTATTGTTTCCTGTCAGAGAAGTAGTACCATTAAAGAAGCGGTCAGCAAATTTAGCTTCCCTTATTTTAAAAAATACTGGAATAGAATGTTTATGTGCAAAACAAATGTTACCCCCTAATTATTATTTTACTAATCTTTATGTAGACTGCATAACTACTTAAAACTGAAGATATGGCCTTTGGGCTCAGGAATACACAGTCCAAATGTGACATCACATAGTAAATTAATTTTAAAAATGAGCAGAAGAGGGGTTTGTTTAAAGTAAGGAAGACTAGTGGTACAGTAATAATATAATAACTCAAACACCTTTGTGGTTTCACTTTGAGAATGTAAGAATATTTTCTTCTCCTTTTGCAATATGCAGAGGAGAAAAAAATCAGTGAGGTCCTAAGACACTTGAATAATAAGCAGTGCCATAATATATGAGACTGGTAAGAGTGTTGTGAGCAGGAATCACTTCACTGAGGAAATCTAGGGGCATTTAAGAGAGAATGTGCTGAAAGGGATGCCGAATTGAGTTCTTTTGAGGAATGGGAGAGTTAAATGTGGAAGCAACTATTCAGATGCTTTGAAGCAGTCATCAAAACAAAGTCTTTTATCTTGAAGAAGTGAAGGTCTGCAAAAGGAAGCAAATATTGTCAAAGTGATATCATGGCTAGCAACTTGATTTTCTTGACTGGTTTTGGAAGAGTGGGAGAAGAGTTAGTAACAGAAGAGCTGAGAACATAATAGGGCATGCAGAAAAATAAAGAATGGGCTTTTAATGTGATGTAAACAAAACTAGGAATAGGCTTGGTGATCCAGTAAGGAGGGAAGAAGACAGGTGAAAAAGAAGCAGCTCTGCAGTCAGTTAAGGTTGTCATTAAACACCAGGAGACCCATTGTGAAGAAGAGTGAATTGTGTGTAGCACCAGGGCAATGTGCATTTTCATCTTACTCCTCGATGCCCTGTTTCAGAACAGCATCTGAAATTGCCAGTAAATCCAAAATGTGCCCTAGAATTCTGTCTGAACTGCACTGTGTGTAGCCAATGCTCATGATAATAGTAGCAACAAGTTTTTGTTTGAACTGTAAAGAAACAGATGAGAAACAAAATTTTAACTTTTAGAAAACCTTTTTAAAAAGCTTTTATGTGCCATATGCAAAAGTTTACAGAGCCTTTTTAAGAGGGCCTGAATAATCCACAGTTGCACTAAGTGAAGTAAGAATTCGCTTAAAATCTCAACCTTTTTTATGACTGTCTTTTGGGTTATGATGAATCTTCCATAAATTTTTTGTTATATATTCGTGAAAACCAGTGCTTAATTTAAGTGATTGAATGGCTATGGAGTTTTACATACAGTAGCTATGTTTTACTGTTCCTTTACTACAGCAAGATGAGGTCTGGCTTCTCTTTGGTGCTGGTTTCATGAATTTGTTGTGCATATGGTATCTTTTCTGCCAAGTTCAAATCTTAAAATGTAGCTAAATCCATAGTTTTCAGACATCAGAATTCAACATACATTTGACGGCACTGTTGTATACCACTCCCAGTCTTCCTGCAATATGTTCATGCATATAATGCAAAAGAAAAACCCTAAGACATCAACAGCCATTAGACAGGCTTCTAATTGAAGATAAATCAAGATAATTCTACATACTGAACTTTTTTACTGTATCAACTAACTTGATTTCTGTATCTGATTGCTGAGGGGAAAATGAACATTTATGTGAATGTTCTGTATTTAAATGGAAATTTAAGTAAGTCCTTTTTCCCTTTCTGTGCTGATGTGATGCCAGTTCTGTGCCTCTCAGTGCTGCTTTTTTTTCAAGTTTTTGTGTTCATGCTATAAGCTTAAACCCAGAATCACTTTGGGACAATGCAGTCCAGTACAGTTATATTCTATTTCCATATGCTTATTATACAAGATGCTGGTGTAATCCCGCAAGCCTTTTTAGTATTCCTGTGTTCTAAATACTTTATTCATTTGTACACACTTATAGTTAGTTCTTTGAACTTGACAGAGGTTTTGGAGATCAGGCATTTTAGTGAGACTGCCAGGAAACACTGAGAAGTAAGTCTATTGCAATATCCTGACTTCCCCAGATAAAGCTAGACATCCTGGCTGGATGTTTACCAGTGTTATTACAGAAGAAGGTATTTGTGTCTTGATTCTTTCCTAGATTTGTCCATCCTTCTCCACCCTGGGTTTTGTTATTCTTTTTAGGATGGTTAGAATAAGCATGTCATGAATTTACCTTTATGTTACCGACATGTGCTTTCAACATGTAACTGCAACCGACCAGTTTAAAATCTAGGAATACCACAAACAAACAGTTATTACATTTAGCTGAAATATTTAATAGCACAGGAGGATGACGTATGTGATGGAATCCGATAGTAAATTCCTTTGTGGCAATTACATAAAGCAGTCAGTTTCAGTGCTTAATTGGTAACACTGGAGCTTGCTTCACTTCCGTGAGGTGTGGGAATACGAGGTGCAGAGGTAACTGCATTCCATCAAGTCTCAGTCTAGACAGGCACTGGAGCATCATTCATCCCGTAGCAAACAAGGCTGGCTAATCACCTTCTTAAAAGTGACCTTGCTGCTGAAGAATGTGCTGTGGTGGGCACACAGAAAGGCAAGTAGAGAGCTCAGTGCCATCACCAGCAGCGCAGGTCCTGGAGTTAAGGGTCTCACCTGAAAGGATGCAATTGGAATTGCAGAATGCTGGTTCCTCCTCGTTTTATAGGGGTGGTGGTTTTTGAAAGAAATGGTTTAATGAATTGCTGTAGAGTTAATTATGTTTGATTGAAGGAAAAGCTTTTTATCTAGTTGAGGTGGGAGGAAGTTTGAAGTGCACTTTTATAGCAGTAAGTATTAGGAAGCATTAGTAAAAACTCAGCTCCCTTTAATTGAAGAGTAACAGAGTGAGCTTTGACTTTTTCAAACAGCATTTACAGGAAAAGGGCTTTTGTATTGTTTTTGTCATGAAAGTGGATGGTGGCTACTTCTAAGGCATAGCAAAACTAAGAGGTGTCATGTAGCACAAAGTCAGTCCTGTTTAAATATTTCTGCTGGATTTGGTAGCCTAATCTCTACACACGCACTACCAGAATTAGTTGGAGAGGATTTAGGAGTGGAAAAATACGGGAGCTATTGAGGAAAGTGTGAAAAGGTGTTTTCAAGTTTCCTTGGTTATGTGAGGACAAACATATAGCAGATGCCCCTAATAGCACAGGAGGCACAAAGAGTGAGATGTACCATGACAGCTTGAGGATAATTGTTAAGAACTCTTAACAAAAAAAGATGAAGAGGGTGGGTTCAGATGGAAACTGGTTTGCCAACTGCTGTGCTTTGATTGACTCTGTGCATGTTCCTAACCTGTGGCAAGTGTTAAGATAGCTCTTGGAAAGAAGTTTTGAGTATGCAGATGCCCAGTTGCTGCAGGATAAATTAAGTAAATTAACACTGTCATTTCACATTTTATGTTATCTGGCTTGGTGGACATCCTTCCTTCTCCCTTGTCAATTGTTCTGCTTGAGCAGATCATAATCCTGCAGATTAAGATCCAAGTGGAGCATTTAAAGAAGGGAAGATGTAAATGTTCTTAGCAGAGAATGATCACAGTTCTGTAATTTTGTTTTCACTCACAAAATCAAAATTACCTAAAATAAGAGCATTAAAAATGAACATGAAATTAGTCATATAAACCCCTAAATTATCATTATAGCAACTATCTGACCTTAATTCAGATGCTTTGTGCATAACTGTGATGGTTTTTATGAGGTGTTTTTCTCTGCAGGGTATTTGCCTCTTTTGGTGAAAATGGGGTAATTTCAAGGCCTTGCAGGGAGTAGACTTTCACAGTTGCACACTCTCCTGCTTCCCTCTTCCCCATGGGTGTTATATCCCCCAATTCAGAGGTGGTTCTTTGTGTGCTTCTTTCTTGATACTATCTCTTCTTAAATTTCACTTATTGCCCTTATTTCAGTTATTGTAGAAAGACATTTTTATTTCCACTTGAATATTGCTGTTTTATGCATTTCTTCTCTTTAATGCAAAGAAACGAGTTGTATCATGTTACTAAAAAGAGATCTTTGATAAGTGCTCAGATCAACTGGGTTGCATAAAGGAAGTTGCAAGAGACTGAAGTTTATTCTTCCCTAGAGGAATGCTTGGCTTCTCTGACTCTTCTGGTATGCTTTCAAAAAGTAAGACTCCTTTATTTTTCTACTTTTATTGTCTTGCAGAACACAAACCCTGAGAATCTTAATTGCTGGTAATATAATTTGTAACTGTGTAGACAAAAACCAAAATTAATCTCGGCTCCTGTGTGGCAGGGGAAGGTGGGTGTGACAGTTCAAAAAGAAAATGATCATGCTCTCTTGGAGATCTGTATCTAGTCATTAGTGTGATAGCGGATACCTTCTAGTTCTGCTAGATTTATTTTGAATTCTCATCTTTGTGTTTAGAATTGTATTGTGCAAGACTGATGAGATCAGTCTTTGGAAGTTAGCTTGGAACTGCTGTAGCCTTTGCTTGCTGTGCCCTTCCTATCCTTCCGGTTTTTATTCACCAAATGTATACAGATGTGAGCACAAATACTGTCTTCATCTCAAATGTCTCCATCTGAGGACAAAGGCGGAGTTCCTTTCTCATGTCCCACACTTGGCATATAGTAGCATTTATGTAGTTCTGTTAAGGACTGCAGAAGAATTGTTCTAGCAGAAGACTTGTTCTCGCAGAAGACAATAAACCTCTCACAGCTTCAAAATAAACAGAATTAAATGAGAGTCAGAGTTAACTAGGAGTTCGGCAATGGTACTCCAAGAGAGAAGCTCTTAAATTCCTCTTCAGTGATCCACCAAATACTTGCTTTTGGTTATCAGGAGCTGACAATTCGTGCAGTGCTGTCTGTCTCTACAGATTCCTGTACTTGAGTTTAATTGTTCCAAGTGCAGATGATCACACCAAGTAGCAGTGCTTGAGCAGCACAATCAGAATTCTGTTTGTGTGAGGTCTGCATTCCCTTTTACATTTATACACCAGCAGCTTAAATCTGGATCCCCTGGCTGGCCTCAGGGCCCTACCTAATTCAGGCTTGCTATTTCTGTGTGGAACAGAAATAGATGCACTCAAAGGTAAGGTTGCCTGCTGCCCTTCAGGGCAGAAGTTGGTTTGGAAGCAGTATTTGGCTTTTGCTTTGAACCTGTGACAGTATTGAAGACAGTGCGTAGTTGCAAGCTGCAAGCCTTGATATTTTGTAAAAACAGCTGAGAGAAGAGGAAATAGTAGTTACGGCTTCTGTGTAAGATGAAGAAAGGAAATGGGAGCCTCCCTTAAGTGCAGCCACTAAGAAGGATAGTTAAAAATAGCTGCTTTTCCCCTCTAAACAATTGTCTGAGTTACCATAAATCTTGGTTTTTTCTTGGGATGTGGAGACAAGCCTCATTCCCTGGGTGTTCTGTTCTGAAACACCATTTATGTTTTGAGAACTTGCTCTGCGCACATTGGTTATTGCAGTACAGATGTTTAAAAGGAAAAAATAAACATTGAGGCCCAACTGTGATTGTAATGAGCAAAAGCATGACAGTACTTAAAAAATACATAGACAGTGGATGGGAGGAGGAGCACAGTGAGATGCAGTATCTTGCTGTTGCTTAGTGTGCCACCAGCAAAGAGGAACAGATACCTGGTTGGCTGCCTCCGAGTGCCTTGTCATCCACTTCACCATCCATTCATTGTGATCCTAAACTGATGGATTTTTTTGAGATTTATCATGGTGGAAAGCTGGTTGTGATAGCTTTGTACTAAGTAAAGCTGCTCTCAGAGAGAAAAGCTATGAAAAGTGGCAGCTTTATTGCACAACATACAACTATTAGAGATGCCACTTTTAAAAGGAAATTTTGATTTTGGAAGGTTTAGAAGTTCATTTATTACTTTCTCACCAATGCTAACTGCTGTGTTTCAGTTCTATTCAAAAAGTTCAGAAGTAATTTCAAATATATTTTGGAGTGTTTTACTTTGTGTCTTACCCTATTGCTGTTTGAATTAATTCTGATTAGTTTAAATCAACTAATTTTTTAATCTAAAAATTAGAATTTTTTATAATCATTCTTGACCACTACATTTCTTCAACTTGTAATGCCAGGCAGGCCACAGATTCCAAATATCTGTAGTTTTGTATCATCCACTCATGGTCTTTGTCTTTTTGATTGAGCTGCTTCTGGGATGTTTAATAAAACAGCTAGGAAACAGATGACTAAAGAGGTAGTGTGTACAATTGCCCAACTACTGAAATATATTTTAATGACTCAGCAAAAAGTGTTTATTTGGCAGACACATGGAGAATGTTCCTTATTTTAGATGAAAGTGAATTTCTAATCTTAAGCTGCATCTAAATTAGCAGTTCCAAGTGTCTGTACTCTGACATGCTTTCACTGCTTTTCTTAGAAGCAGCAGGAAACTAGAATGTTCCTTGTGTAACTTACTTTCTTCCTTGTCTTCTGACAGTGAATCTAGTTGGGGTTTTATATTGCAAGAAAAAAAGAAATGGTAGAGACGTGAACACACGGCTAGAATTTCATTACTTTTATTTCCTTTTTTTCATATTTGTGTATTTCCTTTGGTTTTTTTCACTTTTGTTTCTCTCTTCTGCCCAGTGTTCTTCAAGTACCTGTTCTGCCTGTGTAGAAGAGAGAAGATGTAATTTGAGCCTTAGCATTATCCAGTTATGTTGCTGGAATGCTTTGGTGTCTAATACTAGTACATGTAGAATTATTCTGAGTCCTGCTTTCTTTGAAGATACCAAGAAACTTCCAGACCCAAAGGATTTTTAAATGAACATATGAAACCCTAAGAGTGTTTTTGTTTAACCTTTTCTGAAGCTATTAATTTTTCGCATCTCAAGTAGTAAGTTTAGTGTGAGAGAGTCCAGTGGGCTACTGTCTGAGAATCAATAAAAGCAGATTATATGGATTTACTTAGATATTGCCAACTTCTCAGTGCAGTTTGGTGAATTTTAAGGTACACATACTATGGTGAAACTTTAATGTAATTGTGGCTGTTTTTTTCTTGTAATCATTTGACTTCCAATACCTTCCTATTTGTAACAGCTTGTATTTTTACTAATGATGAGCTTTGTAATTTTTCTTAAGGCTTTTTGTGTGTGAGAGAGAGCAAACTCAGGATGATTGTGGTCTTAATTAAAATTATTGGCTTTGGAATTAGGAGGCAACATTTTAAGTCATCTTTGGACAGTTTGAACTTTGAGCATCCAAATTCCAAAATGGACAATGTAGTGTTATTAGATTCTTGAATTAAAATGCTCTAGTTGCCAAACCTTACATTATGGACATATGAAAACCATTATGAAAGTGGACATGGACATTGAGCTATAGTTTTTTTACTGTGGGAGAAACATTCTAACTAGGTGCAGATTTCAAACTGTATTATTGAAAAAGTACAGTAGAATTAAAAATATCACAGTCTGTTGTGGCATACAGATGAATATGTGGTAGAGTATTGATTAATAGATGGGAAGATAAGATCTCTAACAGAAGAGGTTATTTCAATGACTTACTACTTGGAAGCACGTGAAAATTTAGTGAGGTGCAAGAATGCTGATAACATAACTGGAGATTAATTTTTTTCTGTCTTGATTTTCCGCTGTGGCTGAATGGCTGAAGCACCAGGTAGGCACTAGGCTAGTGTGAAGAATGAATCCTCTTCACAGGGGCCATGGAATAAAGGTCTGTTTAAGCATGTGGGGAAAAAACCCCGTATTTGAGTTAGTCACCAGAAAAGACTGGACAAAGAAGGATTGTTCTTTGCTTAAAGCCTTTGTAGATTTCTTAGTAAATAAACTAAGGAGTAGATTTTTTATGATGACAATGCACACAGTTTGGGCATTATTATCTGTCTCTGCCATGGTATGAACGTGTTCCTTCTTTCAGGTCTCTACTATGTAGTCTTGTTGGTACTAAGCAGGAATCTGCAGCAAACCAATTAAAAATACATGGTATCTTACAATTTTTATTTGTTGATGTAATTCTCTAAATACTACGGAATACAAATATGCAGTCTTGCATCCAGATACCCCAGTGAGAGTTTTCTGCTGTAAGGTTATGGAAAAAAATAATTTAAAAAGAGAAAAAAAAACCAGCCACAAACCCTAAACTTCATATAGTGAAAACAAGATGTTATTAAAAAGATCTCTTGTTGTATGCTTTGAAGTAAGCAGTTTATTTCCTATTGTTTGCTACAATAATATTTTTCTCCTAAGCACAACATTGTGACCAGAATCATAGAATAAATGCCAGGGACCTAGAGGGTGAACAGAGGAATGGGAAGAATAAAAAGCTGCTTCTACAAAGCAGAGTTGCTCTTTATTGGAGACCACAAGCATTTCCAGTCTTTCTTTTCTCTGTTGCAGCTGCATCTTCTCCCTGGCTTTTGGTCTTTTCCTTTGGTTTTGACCTCCTTTGCTTTTGTCTGCTCTCCTGAGCAGTGGCACCACTGCTGCTTTTTCCACTGACCTGTGTTCTGCCTTTTCACTGTTTTCACACACCAGCTTTCTTCATATTTTGGGGTTTTTTTCTATCCTGTGTGTTTCCCTGGGAAAAGCAAGATTAGAAGACAGAGTCATGCTTTTAGTTCCTTCTTTACCAGAGTAGGTGCTTGGCTGCTGGATGAGGAGCTGAAGTTCACATCAGCTTATTCAAAAAGCACCAGATTTTTCCCTGCCTATGGAAGCAGCATGTGCAACAATCCCATGTCCTAGAGAGACTGTAGAGCATGTCCAGTGCTGCTGGTCTGTGAAAAACTGAGTTTCCAAACTAACAACCTCTTCTGAAGTTTTTCAGAGGCCTATAATTTTGGTACTTTGTCAAGAAAATGAGCAATCCTCTCTCTGTTCCCCTTCTACTTCCCCACAAGAAAATAAAAAAGCTCACCGCAAACCAACCAGCAGCCACACCCTTGGTATGAGGCAGCCCGTCTGCCACAGCTTAAATTCAGCTTCTTCCACTTTTAGAATTCGTCAACAGAATACTTTAAAAAAGTATTTTCGTGTGGACTTCACAACCTATTTTTTCTAGTCTTACTGCAGGCATGACAACATCATTTTAACAGTCTTTTTTTAACTTCTAAGTAAAAAAGTAGAAAAGTGCTTGCTGTATGAAATCTGTGACCTCACTGATAGTTCAGCAAATGTCTTAAGCAACTGAAAATGGAGTTCTTCTAAGATGTGTCAGATCCTTAATTACAGGCAGAATTCCAGGCTGGGTTATAATAAATGTAATTACTCCCTCCCCTCTCAATTTAAATTAAAAGTAAGTAAATATAAATAATGTCAACCCACCTGTCCTTCAATGCTGTCCTCAATTGGCTAACATTGAAAAGGTGGCTAACAGTGCAGTTTTTAGAAAAAGTCCTAAAACTTGAATTTCAGGCTATGTATGTTAACATACTGAGGTGAAATAATGTGAAGATAAATGAGAACAGGAGTACTTGTTGTGGTCAGTTTAACAAAACTGAATTATGATAAAAAGCCAATGACAAAACAGACCCAGTGTGTTAATGTAAATATTTGTAACCTGTTTGACTTGAGTTACCATTGTCTTCCACTGTTTTGCAGTTTTGATGAAAACCTTCCTTCTGCTTGAATTTGTCCTGTAACATTGTTAACAAATTTTTAAAAAATATCAAGTCAATACTCAGTAATTGCATGGAGTTTGCATGGAGAAATCTGTAACTACTAGCAAAATTTTTTGAAGAAGACAGGCAACCACTCCATTATCTGATGATGGGGAATTGACATCACTGCTATTCTGCAGCTTGTCCCTACTTCTGATGCTTCTCAAACAAACTACCATCTGTGGAGTACTATTCTAATGATTGCTCAAGCTTGTTTTCTGCCCTGTAAGCAGAAGAATGTGTATTCAGGTGAGTGTTTTTAATGGACCTATTCTCAAGAGCATAAAACTCCTCAGAGCTGCACATGCTCCAGTTTTTACAATCAGGCTTTTGAATAACAAAACCTTGTATCCCAGTGGAGAAAAATTTGTGTGTTCTGTCTCTTGGACAGTCCCAGGGGCATAAACTGTGTGTCTGACAACTAGTTTTATGTATGAAAGATTGTTTTAAAGGCCTTTACAGGAGAAGTAAATGTTTGTTGTGGCCCCTCTTGTGAAGACAGTGTTGTAATG
The DNA here is from genome assembly GCA_013399915.1 of Illadopsis cleaveri. NCBI lineage: Eukaryota > Metazoa > Chordata > Aves > Passeriformes > Timaliidae > Illadopsis > Illadopsis cleaveri. Next base: position 271,438 of record VXBB01009691.1, read on the forward strand.
GCTGCACAGGTGTAGGTGTGCAGTTGGCTGGTGTGGTTGAGGTACCTTATCACACCCTCCATATTATTGAGAGCCTGCATGAGGCACTATAGTATTCTAATGGGGCCAACAAGAGGTTTGATGTTTCTTAATTGACACAAGACTGTTTTCTGTGGCCATGAGCTATGTTGAATCTTAAAAGAAATATGAGAGACTGGCTGAAAGGCTTAGGGGAGAATCATTGTAGAGTACCCCCTCCTTTTGTGTATGCTAGGTGAAGCTTGCAGTGGCTGTGTTGGAGTACCCTTCTTGGACGGAATTTTTCATCCCCATCTTGATGAAACGTATTTGGTGGTTCCTGCAGCAAGGAGAGACCTGCTCCAGGTCTGCCACGCATTGCAGTTGATAGGGCAGTGGCTGTTGGGGGATTCTGCTAAGTGCACGTTTTGACACTCATGTTTTAAATTCCCCAATGCTGCAGTTCCCGTCACTGCTCATGATGAAATCATGTCACCAGTAAATTATTTACAGAGGCAGGGCTGCATTGGCAGAGGTACCCTCATTGTGAAGTGAAAGCTCCCTAAAGCAATGAAACAATAGAGAGTAGAATTGGAGCAGAATATAAATGAAGTAAAGATTTTGTGGCAGCCCGTCAGAAGGTCAGATCGGGTTTTCTGCAGTACTGGCTGGGTTTGTCTCTGTAATCTGATACCGCAGCCCTGGAAGTTTGTAGAGCTTGTTTTGTTTATAAGGCGACTAAAATGTGTGTTTGTCATAGCATCTTCTAATAAGCTACTATGGCTTTGCTTATCAAGAACCTGTAAGGGATTCGCAGATCCTCTCCCAGGTATTATGAGCAAGGCTGGGGAGACAAGGTCACTTCAGTTCAAGCTCGTTGAGAAGAGCATGCCAACCACTCTTGGTATGGCAGAAATAGTATATTTAAAACAACAGCAACAAAACTACACTTCTTTCTCTCTTCCTCCAAATTTACTCCAACCCCCCACATCCCAGGTGAAAACCTGACTGAGAACAGACTTGTTAGCAGATGCTAAACTCCTGTTGTGACTGTCCAGCATGGGCTACATAGGCCTCCCAGATCCATAGCCTCATCTGAACAGAGCATGGTACAGAGGTAGCCGCTCTCTTGCATGGACATCAGGGAGGAATTCAGCAGAAATAAGCAATTGGATTTTAAGGGAAATTTTGGAAAACCTTGCATTTCAATATCTCATGGATTCTTGCTGCTTTCAAATATTGTTACCACAAACTTGATTTTATTATCTGGTATTATCATTACAGGCTTTAGGTTATGTCAGCATATCTCTAAAAGCAGTCTATGGGAGTTTTTAGGTGTATATCTGATGCTACCTCCAAGATCAAAAATTAACCATTACTATATTTACTACTGTAACTTACTTACAGAATTTTACAGGGTTTGCAGTGATTATGGGTATGATACACAAAAGTTGTGTGGAACTGAGAAAAATGAGTTTTGAAGATAGACTCCCCCCCATACACATCCCCAGTGGCCACTGAAGCTTGCAGACAAATTCTCTGAACCTTTCTAAATATTGTTCATAAACAGTAATAGATGTCTCGTTTGTTTTTCTGAGTCTTAACTGTTCCCTGTGATTTATTATTTCATTAGAAGCAAGCCATTATCCCACAGGAAACAGTTTTAGAGCTGATGTATACCACTGTAAGAAATAATTTTTTTGGGGCTTCTCATGGTTCCTGTTTAAGGTAAGGCTAGATAGTAAATTTTTGAAGAATTCTGCATAACTTATCCTTCTATGAATGAATTATCTGTTCTTAAGAGCTGCAACTGAGCAGTGTTCATTGAACATACACAGAAATAGTGCACCATAGCTAGAAGATACTTCAAATCCTTTCAGCTGCAGATAGTCATAGGGTGGGATGGACTCTGCATTTCAGTGGTTTGGAAATGTAATCTGTGTTACTGATGGTCTTGGAGCAGGTAGGACAAAGGGAAAACTTCAGGACTTCCAGGCAGATGGAAGCCAAGGGTAATATTCACTTGTCATTAATTTGATGCAGAATGGTGCTTGCCAGGGTCACTGCATTGGGATTTGCAAATGGTGCTACAGTGTCACCATTCATACAGTTTTTGGTTTAGTGAGCAGCTTGTTACCTTGAAAATAAGTAACCCATGGAATAAATATTTTAGAACAGAGTAACTTATTAATACAAAATTCTAGCTGCACTTCTTTTATGTAGCTAGTTTGATCAAGAAATACATTTCCCTCTGCCTTACCCCTTCCCCTGCCACCCTTCTTTACTTCTTTTTAATTTCAGGTCAAACAGAAATAATTTCTCTGTGGGGATGGTGTTCAATGCGTTTTTAAAAGATGATGTATAAATTTGTAACTATGAATACCAATTTGGGGATTGCATGGCATTGCTTTTGAAGAAGTGTCTGCAATTAACAGTAGTTGAGGTTTGGTGAGTGAGTGCCCTTTGAGGTAAGGAGAGGCAGAAGGGTACTTAGAGTTCTTTGCTTACTTGTGTCCCATTTGTCTCATTCTGGCAAGAGCCTTCAGGAACTAGGCAGTAGGCTGAGGCTTCTGGAGCTGATGATTTAGTCATCCTTCTATAGCAGCAATCCATTAGGAAATCTCTCCCAGCTTCTCTCCTGCTCCTAGCAATGTAGTCCTGCCTCTCCCTTGTACTCATCTGGAACCCCTCATTAAGCAGCTTTAAGTCTCTAACTGGCAGAAATTTAAGCAATGTTTTTGTGGGACTACTGACCTAGTTTTCTGCCAGACTGGTGAGTTACAGCAGCTCGTGGGGCTCCTGCTGTGGGTCAGCTCCAACACTTGTTAAATAGTGGGAGTGTGCAGTGCTTTTGTACCCTGCTTTGAAATTTTCAATGTTTCTGGCAATTATTCTGAGAAATAAATTTAGCTCTGCCTGCTCACTATTTATTCAGGAACTTAGGGCTGTTAGATGGTGAAACACAATCTATATATGTACTTCGATTCTGTGAGTGACTGGGTTTCTTAATAACACACATCTATATCCTATTGTAAACATAAATTTGAAGAGCCTGTGGCACTTCCCTCTGGTGCAGAATAGTCTGTATTTCTTCTTTTATGTTGTTGGAGCAAGGTTTCATAGCTAGCTATCTAAACTTAGTTTTTAAACATGTATCAGACTGATGACATAATTCATGTCTGTTGGTGAAGCAGGACTCTTCTGCTCATTCTGGAGATGAATGATTGTAACACCATGAAATATTATAATGTCACAACAACACTTCAAATGTGAAATTTGCTGTAGAATTCTGTAGAATAGTGCAGTATTTATGTGCTGTATGAAATGGTTTACAAGGTGTAAGCAGTTAAAAGAAATGCTTCATTATGAAAGATCTGGGTGATAAACTAGTAAAGATACAAATTTTTAAGACTCTATTGCTGTGTATTTTTCTTCTAACAGCAAATAATGGAACTTTTTTCGCCTACAGCTAGATTCACCTGCCTTCCAAACTGAAAAGCTTGGAAGCTATTTGCCTGCTTATCTTTCCTTATTTTAGTAACCATTTCTGTTAAGGAGGTTGAAAAGATGTTCTGAGTAATCGAATGCCTTTTTATCTTCCATTATTATCAAAGGTCATTCTCATAAAACTAATTTAAGGTCATTTTTGTTGTGATACAGTGAAGTTGTCTTGTGTGGTTAATCTGTCCTTATACATCATCTCTCTGTGAAACACTCCTTCTTCCCAGTGCCTTTACCTTATCCTTGAGGCAAACCTGAGATGTTTGCATTGGACAAGTAGTCTTGAATTTCATGAATACTTGTGTGTAAGGAAAGGCAAGTCTGATTATTTGCAACTTGAAATTCCAAAGTCCACTGGTATTTGTCCATGAGTGAAGTTACTCAGGGTCAGCACAAAGAAGGAAGTAACAGATTTACTGCTCAGAGATGGTTTGGAAATGTCTGCGTGGAGCAATTACTCGCAGGAAGCTGTATGGGAATACGAGGTCTGAAAAGGCCAAAATTGGCAAGTTACAAAATTTGGGGAGAATCCAGGCACCTGTGACTAGCAGGCTCATCACTGATTTTGCTCTTCAACTTGAGTGATGGTTGCCCAACAATCTGGTTTTGATTTTGGGTATTTCAATGTGGATTTATTTCTTTCTATTTAAAAAAAATAAAAATCTGTTTTTAAATATATAATTATGATAAATTTTTCAACTTTTCACTTGGCTTCTAGAGGTTTCTAGAGGCTTGTCAGAGATGAGTATAAAATGGTTTTCAGGAAGGAAGTCACATTGTTAGTAAATAATCCAATTAAATTTTAATGCAGAGAATGTATGGGTGTCTGGTTTCTCTGGGACAGAGATCGATCATTCGTTACTGAAACAATGGATGTTTTCTGTACAGTTTATTTAAAGGGATATTCAGAGAACCCCCTTGCATTTTCTATGAAAATATATGCAAGTTGACTACCCAGAAGTCCATTCACTGAGCTATCAAAAATGTGTTAAAGCACTTAAAAAAAATTGAACCAAGCGATCCTGAAGTGTTATCAGTAACATAGCAGATTCTTTGTGTTTGTCATTTCTTTACCAAGAAATTTGAAATTTCTTCATTGGCTGGTAGATGTACTTGGTAATAGGTTGCTGTGAAATAGATGATGTTACATTTTAGCTGCACAGAGGTCAAAGAAGGAAGTGCAGTGGTATTTAAGTGCCGTTTATTGTTCTTTGTACAATTCTATACTGTTAGTTACTCAGTGCAGGATAAGGTTGCAGCTTAAAACTTTTGTAAAATTCCCATAAAGGCGCCATGACAAGTCAATCATTTTAAAAATAATTTCCCCATGAAAAAGTTCTTGGTTTTAACTCACGGATGTGTCGATGGAATCACACAGTGGAATACTGGAACAATCTAACAATAGCAGTTTTCTAACATGTCTCCAGCCAGCATTCGATGAGTACAAATTTCTGTTTCAGTAATGTGACCATTGGCTCAAAAATACTGGTGTCTTTGCATTTGTAGAATTGTTAGTTGTTTGGTTTGCTTTTGAAGGAAGTGGTGAAACCTGGGGTGCAGTTCTGTGGCGATTGAAGTTGGTCTGAACCTTGATCTGGCAGGGACTACCTTTGTGGACTTCCACCCACCTCCAGTATGCACTGGTGGCCAGCTGGCCTTGCCTTCTCTTTGCTGCCAGCCCCAGGGCTTCAGTGAGACCCTTCCAAGAGTGGGCTTCTCAAGACTAACCTCCCCCTGCCCCTAATTTGTTCTTTCCCCAGAGCGTCTCTCCAAACTGGTTCTCTCTGCAGTTCCATCTCAGCTCTGTTTCAAGAGAAACAGCAAGTAGGGGAGGGGAAGAGGCAAAATGGTGCTAATCCTACTTCAGTTTTGGTTGAGAGGCAGTGTAATGGCCCCGGGAGAGAAAGAATTATTCCTGGATTACTGAATAACAGGGTTGTCTAGAGTTATTGAGCAGCCGATTAGGAGAAAAATCTGTCTCACCACAATTGTGCCGTGGAGCACAAGAGACCCAGTATTTCACTACTGATGTGTAAAAAAACACATAAAACAACTTAAAACTGCATTGTCTCAATGAAAATCTTGGCTTAAGTGTTGATGTTTTGGGAACTTCTGGCCTGAGGAGAGAGAGACGTCTTTTTTTTCATCGGCTATTCCCTTTGATAGTTTACTTGATTTATAGGAGAAGGAGGCTTGTTTTGGGGCTTGATACATTGTGCTTTTTCATGATCTTTGGAGCAGACCTTTGCTGCAAGGAAAAAGGAACTGAATAACTTTGAGCTGGTTGTCTGTGATACTCCGACTTTTGTTATCATCTTTTGAATTTCTGCAGTGATTTTTTTTAACCTCTGTTTCTGTCACTGGGTAAATAGCAAGTGGTGTGAATGCTTGAGTGTTGGGGTTTTTTCCTTTTTCTTTTTTTTTTTTCATTTCTTTTATTTTAAAGCACCCATTTCTACTTGAGAAGCATTTCTTTGTGGTACTTCCCAGCCCTTATCTTTTGTTTCATGAGGACCTCCCTAGAATGCCTAAATATGCTAATCCCTGGCAGAAGGAGGGTAAAGGCTTTTTAAACTTTTTGGGTTTGTGAGCCTTTGGTTACTTAAGATAATAAGAAAATGTAAATAATAAAGATATGTACATGATGTGGGTATTACTGTCTAAAAAGCATACTGCAGATATAGCTGGCTTTTGAGAGATTTATGTAGTGGGAGAGATAGTAAGAGAAGAGAGACACTGAAACAGAAAACTTGCAGAGCTCTGAGGAACTGTTTCTAGCTCTGCTACTATATCTATTTGATGTCTTTTAAAATAATATTGTTGCTGTTCTGAAAACCTACTTGTTTAAATAAATCATTAGTACAATTTTTCATAAGCTTATACCTAACCTATTTATAATTTAAATATTTCATACTGAAGAGTTGATTATGACTGGGGTTTTTTTTCTTCTCCCATTTCATCTGCTGCTCCATTTTAGATTATTTGGTAAAGTGATAGCTGCATTATGGACACAAACTGTTACTACGGGGTTCTGCATCATGTTTGGATATGCTGTAAGCATCACATGCAGAACAATGTGCAATGTGTATGTTGCCTGAGATTTTAAGAAACTAGTGTTTATTTTTGAAGAAAATACTGGACTGATACTTAGTGTTACACAGCTCTATGATTTTTAGAGATGCTAGCATGAGCAAGAAAAGAAGGACATGAAGGCTATTGATTTTATCACAGTATTTATGATCTATTGCAAACTTGCTAAATACTGGGTTCAGAATCATAATTTCTTAGGGCACATATAACAGAAAATTAACAAATCTTTAATGATAAGCACAAAGTTAAAGGATACATTTATGTTCTGCTGAATGTGGGTCTTGAATGATAAGCTGAACAAAGACATTTATCTTGTGTTCATAATAAACAGCTTGGGTTTGCATGAAGTCAGATTTTTCTTGGTGCTTTATTGCTTTTTTATAAAGTAATACTTTATAATGGACTTTTACACAATTGGATAATGAATTTTTTTTATGTAACCTGGTAAACAAGTGGTTTTGGTAGTCAATTATGGACATTTTAAATGTCAGCTTACATGTTCTAAGGCTGTAATTGTCTATTCCAACTCTAGAGAAAGATGTCAATCTTACCAAGATTGAAGGAGGTAGTTGCTAGCAAAATGTTTTGTTGCTGTTTTTAATGCAAGCTGTTTCATGCCATTACCTTCCTGAAAAGAATATTGATTAATGACATTAAAGGGTATTGAATTGCATTTAAAATTTCGAATTGCTTAACATCCATATTTGCATTTTAGTTGGGTAAAGCCCATTGTTGCTTTTCTATGGAAGCTGTGATTTGATACAGTTGGTTTCTTTCTAAAGACTATTGGCACATGTGCAAGATAGAACAGGATGATGAAAAGGAGAAATACTCATTTCATATCTGTGGAAGAAAAATTTCTAGAGGTTTGGGGGTTTTTTTACACAAAATGCTATAATCTCTGACTTAGAGTCCTAAGCCGCTGCTGCTTAGAAACCAGAAAAGTGTACTGGAAAATATTGTATGTTTGTGTGTCTGACATCTGAAACTGGTCAGAATTGGAAATCATCCAAAAAACCTATGCAAAGTAAGTGTTGGATTTCAAAAATACTGTACCCTGTTACTGGCACCAAGTGAATAGCTGGAGGGAGACTAATGTAACACCCTAAAACCTTTTCACACCCTCAGCAGTGAACTTGCTGAAGTGCCTTTTAACCAGCAGGATAATCCTTGTAAATGATGTGCATTGGGTCATTGGGAAAAACCCTTTTCTCGCATATTGAAAATAAAGGTCTTCTGATCATTTTGCCCATACATTAAGAGTGACAAAAGGCCAATCTTGTGCATTTTCCCGTCTCCTCCTTGTTAAGCATCACGCAGGGGATTTGTGCTGCTCACCGATGGTGGCACAAATAAAGAAGTGTGGTTTTCCAGAGCACATAGCTGCCTCCTGAAGGAGTACGTGGAAGGTGAGTGGCCTTAATCTGAAGCTTCAGCCCTACAGTGGTGTGTGTGCTTTGTCACCGTGTTGTCACGTAGGCACTGGTGCCATCCTGCCTGCAGTGGGGGAGGTCCGGTGTCCTCGCAGCTCCTTCACTGCTGCCGCTGATCCTGCTGCTTTTCTGCTTCATTACCCTGATGTGGGCATTGTTGGTGCCTTTTCATTCTGTCCCTCAGTGTGATTCAAAGGCTACTTTAGTGTATCTAAAGGAAAAGGTCTTTCACCTCCTTCTCTCTCAAAATATAGCCTACTTAGCAAATACTCAGTGATGTGATTATGGAACTATGTTCAGCTGCACTGTTACAAAGATTTAAATGGAATCCAGACTGAAATTTTTGTCCGGTTTGGTGAGAAAATGATAAAAGGAATAACAGGTTTTTCATGATAGCAGCTTGCAAAATTATAGGTTGCTGAATATTGTTAAGAAGAGCAAACATTTCCATCTCTTCCATCTTCTTAATTATGCAGAATCAGTGTCTCTTCTCAAATATCCTTATGTATAAATTCCCTTTTTAACATTTCACAGGCATTCATTTGTATGTATTTCATAATCTGAAGGTTTATGAGGATGAAAGGATGATGTTAGTTGCAACCATTTCCTTCAATATCATATAGTGGATTGTTAATGCATTTTAAAATTAAGTGATAGCTAATACACTAAATCATTATTTGGGTATAAAAATGGTTTATGTTTCAGCTGATGGCAGTGTTATGATCAGTGGATGTATAATGTGTGATGAATGGGGGAATAGATTGTCATGGTAATGGTAACCCAGCCAGTGCTTTGCCCCTCTTGGGCAGATGGACTTACCTGCTGTCTTCCAACATCTTTTCTCTTGTACCCTAACCTTTCTTATTTGTACATTTTGTTTGCTGAGTGTATTTCCCACACCCTGTGTGTACTGTTACTAGTGTATGTAATTAAATGGTTCGCCTTGGCAAAATTATCCAAATGCTGTCCGTGCTTTACTGAGCAACGTGCTAGGAAACGCCTTTCGTAGGAAGCAATGTCTCATTGCCAGGTGTCATCTGGAGAGACCTGCACCCCCTCCTTCCTCTCAGCAGCGGGGAGGCATTATGTTTTATCTGTAGCATTTATTACAACTTCACTCTGTGCTCATTAAAGCTCATCCACATATTTTATTGGGTACAATCTCTGGCATGAGTGGTGAGAGCTGGTGCTGGTCCTAACCTAGGATTTACTTGGTGCGTTCAGTAGATACTACAAACAGAATGTCTATAATGTAAGATTTGCAGAGTAAGTGCCTTTTCTAAATAACAGTATATTTATAGTGTGTATATAATTTTTATGTTTAAAACAAAAGACGAGGACTGAGAACTCCATTCAGCACAAGATGATAATGGGAGCAAACTTCCTACGTGTTTGTTTTGAGCTTGGGCAGTGAGCCTGAGGAGATGGGATTCTTTGTTGGTTCACTGCTGGTAATTTACAAAAGTTACCCTTTTCAGATGGAACTTGGCTGCCAGTAGGATCTGAATGTGTGGTTTCTCAAAGGGTGTCCCTCCTGTGCACAAGTGATCTTTTTGAAAGGATGTGTTTTGGCCCTTGTTAGCAAGGGTTTGGGTTATACCCTGTAATATGATAGTCAGTCAAACTCAAATTACAGTTTTAATAAAGTTTGCAAATTATTGTAGAGAAAAGTGACATTTCTTTCCAAGTAAATAAACCCCTAAGCTAAACAAGAAAATCCTATTCCCTAAATGGGTAAGGGACAGCCCTTTCTGTGCACAATTCATTGTATTCTGGCTATTTTTTTTAAAATCTAACTTGAAACTTAATGTAGGTCCACTTGGAAGCAGAGAAACTGCTCTCTATTGTATACTTAAGTTGTATTGTAATCTTTTTTGTTTTAAACCAAGCTGGTAGTCAGTCAGACAAGGAGATAATCTAAAATATGGATATGAAGCATCAAAAATACTGTCATTTAAAAAATGTGGAAGTATGAGTGAGCATTATGTTGTTCAGCAAATTAAGTGGTGTCACTAATGTGTTGTTGAGGTGTTTCTTTAGTTGATACTTATTTGAAGAATGAATCTCCTACTTTGTAGAATTTAGTTGCTGTTGTAGTTATTTGCCCTATGAGTGATGCTTAGAAAAGAAATCAGAACTTCTCTACTAGTGATTTTTTTCCCTCAAATATTGAATATATAACTGTGTTTCCAGCAACTGTAATTAGAAGAGTTAAGGGTTTCTTTTGCATCAGGTGTTAGCTGACTTGACTAGCACTATATGTAAACTTTGTTAATTGTTATAAAGTATTAGCCCCCGCCTTTCTTGGAGGAGAGTTGAAGTGACACCGGATTAGCTCAGCTAAAGTCCGAGCTGTGCGATATTCTAGAATGTCTGTTTGTCTCTTTATTTTGGAAGTAAAAGCCCTGCTGTCAGGGGCGGCTTTGCCCGCGGTCCTTGTCTGTTTGATGAAGGCTGTTTGTGGCGCTCAGAGGCGTCTGCAGTGCCAGGGAGTTGCCAGGACCTCATTAAGCGCAGCTTGGAGCAGAGCCAGGCATTCAGGGCAGGGGAGCCCCAGCGCTTTCTCTCCCTGCGAAGAGAGGCGGTTCAGAAAGGGAGGGGGAGAAAGAAAAGACCGCTTCACCCATCAACTGCTGTGTTTTATTGTGCTGAAGGGGTTAGCTGAGTTCTTGGAAATAAACTCCAGGCCATAACTTCTGCTGGCTCTTGTAAAAGTGGAATGTGGCCCCTCCTGTCCCTTGCCTTTTTCCTTGGCGTTGGTGAGACACGGTAGCTGTAACAGGACAGTCAAAGGTTTTCCCCAACTCTTGGTACTGCTCGTGTTCTATACTCGAAATCAAATGAGAAATAATGTGTTAAAGATGTAAACATCACCACCTTGGAAAAATACAATCTTGTTTTCACATGTCCCATTCTTTGCAATCTGTAAATTATTTTTTAAAAAAGTATTTACATACATTTTCTTAAGCTGTAAGTGATTAAAATAATTTCTATAAGGCATAAAACTATTTTTTGGCAAATATTAGAAGAATATTCTCTATATGAGTTACGGTGAAAACTTCAGGTAATTTGTAACTTTTCTGAAATACTCAGTAACTGAGGGAAGTGTTGTAAGAGATCAAGAAAGAACACGTTCTGAGAAGTTCTGCCTGACAGAAGGATTTTCAACTCTGATGCCAAGTTTTTCCTTCTGTATTGAACCAATGATTTTGATCTGGATAAGATTTAAGGCTTTCGAAAAAACACTGTAGCTCTGAGCAGCACCAATATAAAAAGCTTTTCATTTAACTGCTCCCCTGCTGAATGTTTTGAACAACTAAGATGAAAAACTATGCCCTGAGATGTCTGTGCAAAGACAGTCCAGAATAATTTAGTGTAGCTGAGCCATTGTAATGTGGATTGCTTTTAACAGTGGTTTGGATGTGTGTTACATGTATGTATCTGGATCTCTCTTCTGTCTTTCTCTTTTACCCAGAAGGGCCCAAAAAGATTGCAGGGAGAGCAGGGTGAAGCATGAAAATGAGTTACAACCTGCTGCCAGCCAGGGCTGTCAGCTGTGAGAGGGACTGTTTGCTCGTGTTAGCTGACTTGTTTTGCAAATTTGAACAAACAACTCTTTCCAGACTTCTCTTTAGAAATTACAGTCCCCTCATCAGTTTAATAGTTTATTTAGGAAGATGATGGCATTCTTAGCACAGCTGGAGAAACCTCTACCTGAAGAAATAAATGGTGGCTTTTGTTGATGGTTGTACTGGCAAAGCTTATACAGTGCTGTTTTCTGTTTTGAGAACAGAACCTGATAATGAGTCAGAATATTCATAAAACTAACACATGGCCCCTCAGACTCCACAGGACTTGTGATTTCAGCAAAACCACTTTGTGGAGATGCGGTAGACAGACTGTCATGCAATTTACTGTTTGGGACCTGTATGTGTCATTTTGTAGACTAGGGAGTATGTCTTGAAGGTATTTGTTACTGTTTTTCAGACATTGGACTTACTTTAGCTTAAGGAAATGCTATTGAATGAGATAAATTGTAGTAAAGGAGACTATATGCTGGTGAAACATGGCTGTTTGTACAGCTGCAGGTCAGTTAATAGAGACATAAAGAAGCAGGCCAGGATGGGGATCTGAATAGTCCTATATTGTCTGAAAACGTAGCAGGGTTGATTATGAAGGAGGGAAGCAGCCTGTTCCATACGGTGGTGTTAATCATTTTCTGGGAGCAGGGCAATGCAAGGGGCAGTGCTGCTTAGCGGTTACAGTTAGCTTTAAACCAACATTTGTTTTACAATGCAGATAAGTTGTCTGAAAGAAAATGTGGGGGTTTTTTTTGTTGTTGTTGTTTGCTTTTTCACGGGGATTTAGAATTACTTTAAGGATTCCACTAACTGATGTTAAGTCAGTGTAGTGGTTGTCTTCTGCTAGTAAATCTTATGTGTGTAGAGAGGAGTGTGCACTGAGTTCATACACAAGTATTGACATATAGTTGGTACTTGAGCTTAGAGGGAGTTGATTTACAATTCCTCATAAAATACTGGTTTAATTTTTAGGGGGTGTAGCATGAGAGAGAGGAGGACCTACCAATGGCTATTACTTTCTGTCGATTTCTTTTTCAAGAAATGGTAGTTCTGCAAGTATTTAAAACAACACTGTCAAAACAAAAAATATTGGGAATATTGCTGGCCAAGCAGAAAACTCAGATTTCCCCCCACAGTTGGAAAAGATAAGTTGATTTGAACATTTACTACGTTAATAGTACACAGCTATTGATAATAGTGTGTAAGAAATGTGTAACTGACCACTGCAGCTTATTTGTTTAGTAATGCTAGAGTGGGTGAAAAACAAACTTAAAAATCCTCATAGAAGCATTTGTTGTTGACTTTCCCCCCCCAAGCTTGACAATGACATATTTTGACACAGATGTGAAAGATGTATCTATTTGCAAATTTAGAAGGTTGTAGCTTTCCTTGACATGGTCTAAATAATGCTGCATGTTCTTAGAGCCGTATTTTGAGATGTAGGAACTCTACAGCCATGGACCCTGCATGCCATGTTTGTGCTTAAAAATAGTTGAGGTAGTTAGAAGGAAGTAATTTCATTGAAGTTTTACCTTTTTTCCCCACAAAATATGCACAAGTGAGAGGTGATCTCCTTTAACTGGTTTAGGTCACAAAAAAAAGTTTTAAAGATTCTAAATAATTACAACCAGAACCATCTCTAGTTAAAGTTAAGCAGATAAGTATGTGTGGTGTCTTCCTGTGCCTTGATAGCATGCCAGAAATGTGTAATCAAATTTGCATGTCTGGGTTTGCATTTAGTATCTAAAGCTCCATGTATGTAATTTAGAAAATATTTTTTGGTTAGGTATTTGGATTAAGAATTTAGAGAACCATTTAAGAAATGTTTTCAGTTGTTATTGCTGTTCATGGTAGTTTCTCATCACTGCGCGCAGATTAGAGATTGATACTGCTTGAACGTTTTCTCAGACCTGAACTCTATACATGAGATATCCATGAGAATTTGTAGACTCTCCCTCATTTATGATTTTAAAAATGAAAAGTTATTATTAAAGAAAAAAGAATTTAAGTTACTACCTACACATTTGTCAAATGACAGTGGTAACTTAAACCTTTTTATTGTATTTCCTCCACTAGTGACTGTCAGATCCCTCACTGCAATAGAAGGATTTTATAGGGACTCTAGTTAATTGGCACCTGAGGTTGTTATGAATGTTATGCCCAGGGCTCTAGAAGGGAAGTATAGATGCCTGCACAATATTAATTAATTTCATGACCTGTATTTTTCTCTCCATTATTTATTTTCCTTTCAGAAGGAGAATTTGTACTGTCCCCATTTTCCTGCACTTGAGTTCTTTGAGAGGTGTGCCAAGGAAGCACAAATATTTGGTGTCTGCTAGGAAATGTTTTTTCTTCTACTCATAAGAACCGAGCCATCTGTCAGCTATAGCAGAAACTTGTGATAAGAACTACAGACAATATTCTTTGATGTATTAACACTTGTTTTCATTTATGTGAACCGGAGGACAAAGGGCTGAATCTCCGGGGCATAACGACGCTACTGGTACGCGACCATATCGCCATTTGAAAGTGGTGGCTTGCAAGCGCCCTATAAATGCTGGCATCTGTGCCTGCCGTTAGCAGTGGTGAATTGCTCGTCTTTCCAGCACCACAGTCCTGCCCAGGGCCTTCATTTGGCATGCAGTAAATATAAGAAGTTCACCTTGCAGCTGAGGGGTGACTTCAAACTCAAAAAATGGATTAGACCAGAGACTGGAGAATGTCTTGATAATTATTTTTCAGAATAGAAGCCAAACCAGAGAATCTGTCAGAATTTTCATTAATTCCACATGGTTTTGGCAACAGGAATGCAGTGGAGAACTGATGCATTCTGATGGTGTTCTAATTTTTACTTGAATATTATAATGGCAGTTATAGTTTGTACTGGCACCTGAAAGGATCTTCTGGTTTTTCTTGTTTCCATAACACTGAATTTCATGCGGAACAGTGGAACCAAGGAACAAAATACACAATTGTCTGTTATTTATCCGTGGATGCCTGCTTAAAAAAGATAAGCCAATGGTACCTTTACTCCAGTCTTCTGTCTTTCCCTAGAAGTAAAACAACTTTGGATGTGTTTACAGTCTCCATAGTACTTTAAAAAAAAAAATTATTGCTATTACTCTTTTCTAATATTGATTCAAGGATATTGATTCAAGGATACACAGCCTTTTCTGCGAATTGCATCCAGGTAGTTAGGCAGAATTGGTTTGCAGCAGATGTAATGAAGTGTTACAAAATACCCTGGATGCAGTGTGGTGAGTCAAAGAGCTGGGCTACCAGAGAAATCTGTAAATGTGGAATTCTGGCTCTGCTGAAATATGTGGCAAAACTGCCTCTGACTTTAATGAGGTCAACCCTTGGGTTGTAAAGGGACTCAAATAAATACCTTGCATAACTCTTTTCTTGTTCTAGTGACATTTCCTGCAGGCATTTGGGTGTGGATATTGATTGCTTTATTTCTTTTCAGAACTGTGAAAATAGGTGAATTTATCCAAGTCTGTGTGGTCTTTGCAAGAGGAACTTCTGCAGCAGATGTCCCTGCTAGTCTTTGGAGGCTTTGTAGGAAAGAGAGGCTCCTTAGAAAAGCAAGATAGCCGTGGCATTTTGTTCTATCTGGAATCTGAGTGTGTTGCATCAAGGAAGTTTCAAGAGCTGCAGTTGCTATAGTGATGCTTGCAGTGATGTTTTTCAATACTTATTTTCTTTGAACCCATATAAAAAGTAAAGCTTAAGAAAATAAAAATTGTCAGCCTCAGATTCATTTAGCTTTAAATGGTGTCTGGAGTGTAATCTTTTAAATCAATTTATGCATGTCAAGAAAACTGTATGAAATGAAAAGAATGTCTGCTCTGTTCATCCTACTGCCAAGTGTAAGTTTTGGGTTTTAATAGACAAAATTCTTGATTCTTTTAAGATGCTGCTTGTGCCAGTGTAGGATTAATGTAAGTACGTGCTTCAGCAGAAGGTGCTGGGGGATGTGTGTGCGTTGATCCCATGGGATTCAATTGTTTGTAATGCTTTAAAAACAGACACTGCTGTGAGGAGCGTATGGCTGAGCTTAGATTGAAACACAGTAAGACACTGCATGTGGCTCTTCTTCCATTACCTCCCTGTTCCATTGCAGCTGATCTTGGTTGGGAAGCTGTTTGCTCTGCTGAGAAGGAGCAGAGACACCTCTGCAATGTTTCTCAGCTTCCACTCTGACATGGTATTTGCCTCTAACACTGCCATTTGGCACTTGACCAGAACTTAACTTCAGTACAATTTAAGTAAGGTGTAAATGGTTACACGTGTGTGCTTAAAAAGTTGTGGAAGTGAGAAATGTGGACTAGATCTGATGATGGGAAAAGTTTTGGCCACGTTGGGAGCACTGTGTTTGCCAGAGGTCCTCTGAGAGCTGCTGTGCTGAGATTAAGTAGGAGGCGCTTCTAAGTAATCTTTCCTTTGGCTGTAAAATCTCTTGTGCCTAATAAGCACCTTTTCTTTCCATTGGAGTGGTTCTGGTGCCACTTGCCTCTACCCAGCGTGCTTTCTTTGAACTCTGGAGAAATGAGTATCCATGAGGTCTTTACTTTTCTGTCAAATTTGATTGGAAATTGCAAGTGAGCAATGTTTTATGATCGGTGGGAGAGGAAGGCAGAGTTTGTAAGAACTTCCCTAGTTTTAACATCTGGTGTCTCTAGGTTATGGAACAGACACAGAGTTAAGAAGGGGACTGCTTTTTGTGTGGGTAGAAACAATCCAGTGGGGTAAATCCCCTCTGCTGTGATTCTTACTGCAGTGCTGTGCCCATCCACTGGTGAATGCCTATCAGCGTGAGCTCCTGCGGGTCCGTGTGTGGGTTTGGCTGGCAGCCTCACCTGGGGTCACCAAGAGGATGTTCCACAGTAGGTGCTTGTGCCAGTCTATTTACTGGAGCCCACAGGGATCTCAGAAAAGTCCTCACCTTCCCTCCCTCAGATTCTGGAGTTACATGTGCTATCCCATAAAATGAGAGAACAAATTGCTTCTCCTGAATAGGGACTTTGATATGAACTTTGTGGTAACAGGCAACATGACAGTAACCAGGATGGATTTTATCTTTCTTATTTATTGTTTTTAATATGTATTTGGATGAAACCCTGGGTTAGATCCTGTCTCAGTTTATTAATAATCAGAATAAAGACAGTGAAATGACTCAGGGCAAAAAGTACTAAAGTGTGGAGGCCAGGTCACAGGCTGAAGAATGCCAGAGACAGTCACAATGGAGCCATGTGTCGTGTCAACTGAATGCCTCTGTTAGTGTGGGGGTTTTGCTGGTACTTTTTAAATGGTTTTAAAAAGAGGAACTAATTTCTTCATTGTGGACTTACATTGTGGTAGAAATTAATACCTGCACAAGCTTGGATAAAATCAGGTGAGAGTGACGGTGACTTGGCAGCTGCTCGCAGGAACTGTGCTGTATGTATAGAGTGACCTAGAAAAGGTGTAGTGGTGCTTAAGAGAGAAACTGGCAGCTGCTATCAAATGCACCAGGGGAGGAGCAGGCACAGAAGTGATAAGCAGATTGAAAAAAAAAATCAGTGGGGACTGAATGTGGTGGGACTTTGAAAGGTAATGTACAACGAGGTTAAGCATCAAGGGGAGGAATAGCAAGAGTGAGAAGCTTACTGCTTCAGGGGTGCAGCAGGGAGGTGGAAAGGTACATAATAATCACTTCTGTGGTGGTGTAAAACCTACCTGGAACTTTAAATGTCATGGGACAGATTCTGCACTCACTGTTTCAGTGGCTTTTTAAGTCCAAATAATACTATTATAATGATGGTATTTTATGAGTAAGCTACTCAGTGTGTTCAGAGATTGCTGAATTTCATTGTACTTGCCTTGTCTGTGTTTTCAGTTACAGGTTAGCATTCTTGCCAAGCTTGAGAATTGTCGTGTCCCGTTAACATTTTTCTGTAGTGTTGAAAATACCCTGAAACTTGATTTTCATATACAGAAAAAACCAATTATTTTTGTTTATAATTTTATTTACATTTGTCCTATGCTTCCTTGTTTGGCTTTGTATTGAACCAAGAGAGCTTCATCTGAAGGGAATGGTATTTTTCTGCTTATTAGGTAGAAAAAGCTCAGACATGACTGAATTAATTCCTCTTTTTTTGATCCATGGAATGCTCCTTTTCCCTGTAACTGGTGGTCACTGGTTTATTGTCAGATGGTAACAATTGCACATTTCCTTTGTTGGACTTCCTTCATTTTCCTTTGCTATTACTCTACAAAGATGACCCGGGCTGGATTTTTGTGTTTGTGTTTTGTGTTCTCTTTGCCTCTTCACAGAGAAGAGACTTATTTATTTGCCAACATTTTCATTATTTTACTTTCAATATAGCGTTGATACCTGTGTCATACATCCTTATGGTCCAGTGTTCTCAGAGAGCACTTACAACATACTAATTAGAGGCAGGGGGCCAGGGGGAAAGGATTAATGAAGCTGAGCTTTAGCTCTTTTTATATTTCCTCTGTGAGATCCAACAGATCCTGTTGTTGGGATCTTCTTCATTTAATTTCTGTTAGTGTTTTCTGGTTGCTCAATAATACAGTGACTGGGTAACATTAAACCCCACATCAATCAAAGTATTTCCTGTTTTCTCATCCTCATTGTCCTCAATGACGTGCAACTGTGATTTAGAAAAAAAGATATAATGGAAAATACAGCTTTTAAAAATAAAGAAGACAAAGGCAGTGTGGATAAACTTGTGTTTAGACCTTCTTAGACACCTTTACTTGGATGAATGGATAGGGAGGAGAGATTTTATGTAAGAGTGAAAAAATCTTGCAAACCTGAGAGGTTTACCTTTCAGTATTATGGGATAGAGACAGCAAGCAAGATCTGGAGAGTAACCATGTTGTAAACAAGGAAGCTGAGGATAAAACTATGGTAAGCTGCTTTTCTTTAGCTACTCTTCCTCGTTCAGACAGAGCGTTTAAAAACTGAATGGCTGTTGTTTCATCTTCTCTCCGACAAAGGATGTTCAAAGACCTTTAAATCCCCAGAAGGTAAGGGAGAAAATACAAACTAGAGAAGAGGCAAGTAGGAAGGAATAATCTATTTAATCTAAAAGCCTTCTGGAAGGCTGTGCTTTGAATAACTGGTGCATATTTATACTTCTGTAGTTCCCCCTAGGCAGTCTGTCCTCTTGTGACTGGCTGTGAAATTCTGACTTTGGCTTCCTCTTCTAAGATATAGAAGCCATATCAGTAACTAGATACTGTGATCAAGATGATCCTGTTTTTCTCCCTGTACAGGGATCTTAGAATTTAATATATAATTTCAAATTAAGTAGACTAAAGCCGTGTTAGTCAAAGGAAACCATACACAGCAAGAAGAATGCCATGTACATACTTTTGATAGAGATACATAGCTCTTCTGTGCTAACATTATTTTTTTTTTACCACCTACCTGAGGGATGAAGTAGGTTGGTTACTAGTGTCAGCAGAAAACTAAAGACACTTCCTTTTTTTTGTAAACAATGCTATAAACACATCAGTATCTTTTTAAATATGCTGAGTTCTGTTGCTTTCCTGTTTAGTAGAAGCTGTCTTCGCTAAGAACAATACTTCTTTCTCATAGCCTTAGTGAGGGAAAAGTATTTGGGAATAGTAAACTATTACAGGACTATTTAATAACAAGTACAGTTTTTTATTGAGGGCTCCTGGAAGTTTCTCTTTCACAGTGTTTTCTACACATGAACTGAAATGATACTTAAAAACATTTTGAAGATAAGTCTGTAACTTCCAAATTGGTCCGTTTTTTCTCTTTCCATGATTTTATTCTAGCATGTATAAGGTAGTAAGGTCTCATGATTAGGTGAATTTTGGCATTGGTTTAGTTTTTAGTGAGACTGGAGGAGAAGGCTGAAAAGTCAAATCTTCACTGCATGGCATCCTTAGCTCTGAATGGTAGTGTTTAGTAAGCCTCCAGTTCTTCATTTTGTCAGGTTTTACTGTAAATGTAGTTTATAACAAGATTTTCTAAAACCTCATGCAATTCCTAATACATAATGCCCTTTTTATGTATAATAAATAAAATAACGAGTTATTGCCACATTATCCTTCTATACCCTTCTCTCTGGCAACAATGGAGTGTTCCTGAAAGCACTTTCCAAGCTGTCTACAGTCTATGATAATCAGCTGTAATGGCACATAGGCAGCTGGTTTGCTAATCCTTTGATTGCAGTCTTAGTTTGTCTCAGATTCTGAAAACCTGTCTGATCCTGTAAATGTGTTTAGTGAATATTGTAGAATAAATTATATCTTGCCTTAAGACTCTGAAACACATATTCAGGTTATGAGTTGTGTATTTTCTGGGTTTTTCCCTTTTTTGATACCTATGTTTATGTTTAAAGGGAAAAAATGAAAGACATGCCTGTCCTAAAACTGCTTAGCAAAATATTGAACTTAAATTCATTTAACACTGAAAGGATTTGTATTTTAATCACCAGAAATTATCCTTATCTGGCTTATCACCCTGTCAAGTAATTCAGGCTCACATCAGGATCTGTTATTTACAGAGAGCTTGCAAGTAAGTTTTCCTTTATACAAATCTGTTAATAAGAATAGAAAACCTACTTTGTAGGTACATATGGATTACTTAAAATATGCAGTAATCTGTACAACCATGTATTTTCAATAAAAAAACATAAGTGATGCGTGTGCAAACATGAGTATTTTTTAATATTATACTTTAATTTTCATAAATTAGAGCCAGTTTGCTAGGAAATAAGTACATGAGTTAATAAACCTGATCTGAATTTATTTAAAGATGCTATTTAAATGTTTGTTGCAAGTTATATTGCTTTCTGACATTTCTAGTTCAAATTAAAGAGAAAAATTTATCAGTTCATAGAATCATGTGATCGTTCAGGTTGGAAAAGGCCTCTAAGATTAACGAGTCTAAGCATTAACCCAGCACCTCCGTATTCACCACTAAACTATGTCCCCAGTCATAAGTGAAAATGTTCTCAGTAGAGGCTAACAAAGTATTTGATCACAGTTTTGTTTCAAAAGACACCAAATCAACTAAGTAATGTTTGTTCAATGTCCTTGTAATAAATGTATGTAACACTTCGTGGTGTGAAGGACTAAAGTCTTTAAAAGTGAAAACGGAGGAAACCACCTCTTACTGGTAAATTCTGCCATTGTAAAGCCTCTATGCTGTTGTGGTTTTTTTGGTTGTCACAATGGAATTTGGTGCTGTTCCTTCCTTACTAGTCCCAAATGCCAGGATGCTGTTTGTGCTTATTTCCTGCCTTTTAAGTAGGTCTGAATCAGAAAAAGTTCAAACTCTCCTGGACTGAAATGCTCATCTTGACTCTGTCTGTGGTAGAGATCTGCAGTGTGTGTGGGGGAGCCCCCGCACAGTCTGGCTCTGTGCTCACCACTGCAGCAGCTGCTTGGTGGATTAGGCTAGCTTGGGACCTGAAGAACCGGATGTTTTCTGCTCACACTTCTGCTGAGTCTTGTGAGATGTTTTAACCTGTGCTACCTGAGGTATGTGTATAGGGTGAGGAGTTCAGATGGTCTTTTGAGCGTAGCTCTAGCCATCATCCTCAGGTGTGCAATGCAAAATGTTAAGCAAGTTGATCACAGTCCTTTCCTTGAGTGTCTATTTTGGGAGTGCCCTTTTCCATGTTTCCTGTCATTAGCATCAACAAAGATAATTAAAAACAATCTTCTTCTGTTTAATTTTTTTTTGTTTGTTTGTTTCCTTGTCCCCAGAAGTTTGTTTCCTTGGTGTGACGTACTGTACTTCAGTACATGAAAGCCAGTCCTTGAAACAAGGGTGTTCAGTAACCTGAGCTTGTCTGCATGTACCAACCATGCCCTTTTGACCTGCATAAGTTTAGAAATCAGAAGTTAATGAAGAGCTTGTCTTGACTAGACAGTGATTTTTTTTTTTCTGACTATACAAAGTCTCTAGAAGTTTGCTTATATCACCTTCTTAGCCAACAAAGTTAATTTTGGTACAACGAAGATTTAAATGGAAAAGAATAAATGCATAAAGAAAATTTATGAGTTGATTTTAAATAGTTCAGTGCTGTGCTCATAAATTTCTAACAATTTAAGCACTGTAACATCAAGAAATCTATGAACAGTGACCTCTGTTCAATGGGCTGATAACCTTGAATCTAACAGAAGCAAAAGTCAATATTTTCTGGTTTTGACCAGTTCAACAAACACCATAAATACCTTTAGCTGACAATTCTTTCCATTCCTGCTCTCAGTTAAGGAACACAAAGTAGGAGTGTTTGAAGTAAGTCCCAAGTTCCTGTAGCAGCCCACAATCTCTTACAGGTCCTTGATAGCCCGTCCTCTGCCCGAGCTGGCTTTCACCTTGCGCTGGCTGTGTTCAAGGTGCCTGACGAGCTCATACGTTGACCATGCTCTTGACTCAAGATAACAATAGTTTGTGGGCTGTTCTCTGGATACTAATAAATGTCTTGAAGAAAAAGACTTGTGATGTTTTGGACTTAAACATATGTTCTGTGAGGAATTCTGGAAAAGTGAGAAGCATCAAACCCTCGTGAAGCATGTCAGGGTAGATGCTAGTTTCTGCCTTTTGCTGCTCTTGTAGTTTTCTTCAGGGTTTAAGATTTCAAAGCCAAATAGGTTATGCTTCTGTCTGAGGGCAAAATATTATTAATGATTCCGCAGCTTAATTTCCTTGTAGCTTCAGGTTGAAGAATGTTTGCCAGTTTTCGAATGTTTCAGTATATTCACAGTAGTGTAAGCGTCCTGAAAATGTTTATAGGAAAAATTGTTGTAATGTGCTGTAAGAGACAGGCTGTATGGGTTCTATCTTTTCCCAGATTTAAGGTACTGAAAAGTCCTCCAGAAAGTGTTTCAGTAATATCTGCAGTAGAAATGGCATCCATGCTAGGTAGAAAAATGGGTACATTACATGTGTTAAGGGTGACCAAGTAGCAGATCTTTTTCAGAGAGAATGTAAAGCAGAGACTGAAATAAGCAATTTTGCTGTGGGAAGTCTGTTATATCTGAGTTTGGGGGATAAATACCACATCATTAGTTTGCTTTACTGTTGCTTTTGCTGCAGAGTTTCCTGTGTTATTCCATGCAGATACTTTACTTTGACAGCCCAGATAAACAAAAGCCAGACGCTCATACCCAGAAGAAAAATCCCTGAACTCCAGCCTAGGGCAAAGATAAAGAATTCAGACTTTTTCAGTTCCATGAATAGACACTGGCCACTGGAAAAGATTATGTGTGACTAAGGCTGTGGTGATTTCTTTTCTGACATAATTGCTAAACAGTAACATGAACTTACTTATTTTTTTCTTTCCGTGGAGACAGTGTCATTTAGAAAGTGAAAAATACATCAAAAATTATTGAAAAAATGCTAGACTTGTTTTAATCTTATAATCTAGTCACTCTTTCAGATTAAGTAGATTGGTATTTTTCCAGGAGACCTTGAAAAGTTGCATGTCTAAAATCCTACTGAGTCAGTGAAGGCCAGCTACTCCCTTCCCTGTACTTTTCTAGAAATCTGGGTTTAAATGACCTTTAGTGTGTGTTGGCGTAATTCTTGAATAAAGTGGGAGGTATACTTAAAGCTGGCTTGCAAAATACTTTTCATTGAAAATTTTTTTTGCCCTACGTTGTGAGTCTGTGAGTAAATTGTCTCTGAGGTGATTCAACTATGTGTAAAGACTGGAATTCCTGTTTGCTCATGGTGTAGAATAAGCAAAAATCGTTTCATCTTGAGACAAGAAGACAGGACGAACCAGTCAATGTGATTTGAAGCCACAAGGATGCTTTTTGCCATGTGAATCCTCACAGAAAATAATCATCTTCAATGTTATTAATTTCATGGAAGCGCTAAGATTTTTTTTTTAAAATAAGACAAGCATTTGGAGTTGAGGGTAATTTTTTATGCTTTGTCCTCCACTAATGTGTTTAGATTAGTAGATTAGATTCTCCCTTAAGTGAGTGTTAAACATATTCTATGATTTGATATTTTTATGGTATTTAATGGTTTCATCACATTTTATACTACTTTGCATCTACTTTTGAGTATTTGAGCTTGACAGCTTTTTCAGAAAACTTTTTGAATGTGCTTGGACCCTTGTGTTTCCGTATCGAACACACTGACTCGATTTTGCTTTAATATTAAATGACAAAGTTTTTGGAAATGGCTCCAAGTTGAAGTTTGATGACAAAGATGAGTATTTTAAAGTTTAATGAAGTGAATGCTAAAATGCCATGATATTTTACTGTTTTCACAACACCAAGACACCTGCTGCAGTCTCTTGCTATAACGCCTTTAATTGTTTCTTAAGTGCCAAGTTGTGTGATAAAATGTCCTCAGTCCTGTGTAATCACTGAACTAAGACACTGTTACAGTTTTTTAACATACCAGAGGGTTTTTTTCACAGCTAGCAGGTTGTTTAGGAATTCCATATTGGTCAGATTGATAACCTTTTCCCACTACCTTTTTGGTATATGCCTTTTGTTTTAATTCTGTCTTGTTAAAAATCAATGAGAGTTTAGCAGAGGGGGAAAAAGATGGAAGAAAGAAACCTGCTGAACTAGACAGACTTTTACAATGAAAACAAATGTCCTAAGTGTGTACCTGCTGAACACAGCTATACAACAATGTTAAGGAAAATGCTGAATCACTGTTAGAGGCAGATTCTTTTTCTTGTTTAGTTGTATGCATTGTGGAGGAGATATTTTAAGGTGGAGGAAGCTCTGATTAGTGGCCCAAGTAGTCAGAGGTCAGCTTGCTATGGCTGTAGTTGGGACTTCAGGACACTTGGGTTTAATTCTGCAGTTTGTCCTTGTCTGACCCTGGCTGAGTCGATATCCTCGTTACAGATTCAACTCGAATCTCTTCCCATATCAGTGGAAAAATGCTCAGCCTCTTGATGTAAAGCAGTATTAATTGTTCAAATTTACTTGATATTCTTTAATTTTGACCCAAAACACAGGTATTGCTAGCTTTCTTGTCACCATGTCTTGTGCTCTTCACTAGGTGGATAAAATTTTGCATCTCTGGCAATGTCTTGTTTGCATGAAGTTTGCACAGCAAACTGGTCTGGTGGTCCTCAGAAACATGTAAAAAGTTGTAGAAATAAGGCAGTGACATGGTTTATTGGCAATAAACTCAGGTATTTTTTCATAAAATCTGGCAGCGTTTGGGAACTACATAATTTGTCAGCTGCTAGCAATAAATCTCTGCCATCCTGGTTCTTTGCTGCGTGGCTTCTCTTGCATAAGCTGGGTTCTTCTAAGGCAACACTTCCTTTGAGAGTAAATTTGGGTAAAAGGAGAACAAGGCCTTCAGTAGAGAATTTGAGTGGACAATTGACTTTTTGGCCTCTCCATACATTGCTATTTCCATTAATTGCAATTAGTGAAATTCCTGGTATGGCGGATGCATCTGGTCAGAGGTATATAATACTAATGCAAGGCTGCAAGAGGGGCACGTGTTGGGAGCCAGGAGCCAGTGAGGTTGTGGCAGGAGGGTCAGCTGGTCCCAGAGGAAGGCATGGACTACGTACCAAAGCAGTCTGAGTGGAAAGCAAAATGTGATCTTTTTGCACAGCATGGCTCAATAACAGCTGCCACGTGATCTGGCTCTGTTGCACTTATTTAGTGCTAGCAGACCACTGGTGCTGCAGAATGAAGCTGCAACACCAAGATACCCAAGGCCTGCTAAAGAAAACTCAACAGGAAAAGGCTCCACTGATCAGCTTTGATCAGCCCACAACACTGTGTTAGAAAGTGAGCAAGGAAAGAAAACGGATTTCAAATTTACTTGCTTGCTCGAAGGCTAGATTGAGAAGGAAAGACCATGTATATCCATGTACAGAAAAAAGACACTTGAATTTTCTAGTCTGTTTTGAGGGGAAAGGACCTTGTAGTGAACATAAGTTATTTTGTCATCTGCATGTGCAGTCAATCACTTTGAAATGGTTATCAGTGCTGGCATTAATTTTAGTTTTGGCACTAGTTCTTAATCAAAGCCTGGCTCTGTGTAATTGCCAGCATTTGAAACTGTGATGTTAGTCAGCAAAAGCAGACAAAACCAAAATAATTTTCATCGATGAAGGCTAAGGACATGTAGTACTGTGAACAGATTATTCCAGATTTTAAACTGAGTATAAACTGTAAAGGATTTATTGTCAAAATATATTTTACATAATATCTTGAGGTACATCTTATGTCCTGTAAAATAGTTAATGATTATGATGGTTTTTATTTCCCCTCTTAGGAGGAGAGGAAAATATGTAAATTTACCACAGACATAAATTTCTGAAGCATTTTTTACTTTCCTGCCTCCTTCCTAGAAGTCCTGCTGTATTCTCTTGTGCAGATTTCCATTACTTAATCTTTGCATCATTAAAATATTATTCCAGTGGTTGTGTTTTGGAGCCCATCTGGAGGACTTCTGATATGGGAGTTTTTTGTAAAGCATTGGGCTGTGCAGCCTGCCTGACCAAACATTCTCTGGCTTTGTGTTGCACTGTGCTGCTCCTGACCTCCTGCTCAGAAAGTCTCCAGCCCACTTCAGGTTGGTTTAGACCTTCATGTCCTCATGCCTAATCCTTAGGCAGACAATTTATTTGTTTTTCTGACCAGTCAGTGCAGATGTCTGCTGTTCAGTTGGTCAAACATGCTACAAAACAGAATAGTGGAGGTATAAATAACATGGAAGATTACCAGTAGTTTTAACTTTTCTTCCTCCCACTCTCAGTTGGTATTGAGGGTGGTCTGTCTGAAGAAGCATCACTTCCTTCAAAAGACATCTGCTTATGATATATTTTAATATAAGTGGATGCACATTTAGAAATATTTGTAATTAAAGTCTCTGAGGAGAAAAAGATAAAAAAAGCAACATTAGAGTTTTTACTAAGTGATGATTTCTTCAAGATTCCCTTTCTCTGTACATCACACCAGAATTCAGCTATCAGTATTGGAAAAGATATACTCAGAGGATCTTCCTGATATATGCCTTCCTTATAACAGCTTGTGTCTTCATAATGCAAACTATCTCATAACCCTGTCTTGAGGGCAATGATGTTTCCCCCTATTGTGTAAATAAAAGAGCTCCACAGAAAGCTGACAGGGCCAAAATAAAACAGGTTTTGTGTCTGTGGCTGTTCTGATGAAAATCTCACTAACTGAAAGGGCAAGTTACAGAAAAAACATCAATCTTTGAAAACAAATCTGTTGCAGCCTACTGAGGTTCCCAGTTGAATGTGTGGTGGCCTGTATTTAAAGAAATCGCATTACAGGCAAGCAAATGCTCAGAAACCTTTTTTTTGTTTGTTTGTTTTGGTTTGGTTTTTTTTTTTTTCCTCCTTTTTCCTTTTTTTCAAGTTGTCACGTATACGGACTTAAAGGCAGTTGATGTAATTACCAACATGGTGCCCCTGTGTGTGGTCTGTGATGCCAGCAGGTCTGTTCTTGTAGATTGTGTGCAGGTTTCTCTTCAGTCAGACTGTTCTCACATTCTTTTACTTGTGACTATTTAGTCACAAAATGTTTTGCCTGGCATTAATCATAGAGTGGCAAGTGTTTTATTTATTTATCTTTATTCCTAATGGTTAGACCATGGAGTAGCATTCAAGTAACATTTGAGTCTTTTTTTTTTGTTGTTCCTTTCCCCCTCGCTTTGCACTTGACGTGAATTCTATGTACTGCATTGAATAGATGCAAGGTCAGGCAGCATCAGTTAAGTACTAATGGAAGTGACTTCCGATGCTATTAGTGAAAACATGACTCATGTTCTAAGGATTTGCAGTTGGATTCCTGTAACTTTTGGTATTTCTCTTTCATTGTTTTCAGTAGTTGTTTTCTTAGAACATGCAGTGATCGTGAAAGAATTGCTATATTAAAACCAGCAGTGACGTGTTCATTTGTTTAAACTCATCCTAGTATGGATGAATTGTGTGTTAGTCGCATACACCATTTCTGACATAGTAGATGCATTTGTAATTTTCTTCTGATCTTTGCTGTTCAGAAATATCTTTAGTGAGGGAAGAAAGGCAAATACTCAAATAGTAAACATCTCAAGATGTTTTTGTAGTGAACAGACAGAATTCACTTATCAGTATGAATCAGTTTTCTGTTTCCGAGCAGGTGGAAATAACACCATGATTACAGGGAGAAAATACTGAAAAAATCTATATAGGACTTTTTCTGTGATAACGTTCAGATCTGTTTTTGTTGACAGTAGAACTGACTAATTCTAAGATGGTAAATCACATAAAAACCTGAGCAGTATGCCCAAAGGAAATTTTTGAAGCCCTGGTCCTCTTTCTCGGGGCTGTGTAGTGGTATGGGGATGAACTCTGTGCCCCCAGACCACTGTTACAGTATGTATTAACCACAGGATGGACTTGGGAAACAATGGACAATTCCCAGTTCCTTTGTGATTCCAGGAAAGTCATTCACTGTAGGCTGTTTACCTATTCTCCTCCCGGAATATGATGAGTTTTCAGTCTGATTCGAGTGAAGTCTGTTACAAGTGCGTGTGGTGATCAGACTTCACCGGTAGTGGCAGCCAAGCAGGATGTTTCTTAGATGACTGCTTGCAGCACCCATACTCAATTCAAATGCCAGTCATGTTTGTTTCTGAAACTGTATATAAAAGTGCATTTTGGTATACATCGAGGTGTAAAATGGGCTGGAGAGCAGCAACTCATTTTGAGGTTTGGATTTTTTTCTGGTTTATGATAGGGAATTGAAGAGCTTGCTCTGCTCTTGTTGGTTTTTCCCTTGGTAGAACTTCTGGAAATGGTGCCTTCCCCTCTTGTCTTTGTTAGAAATCTCTGCAGGATGAGAGAACAGAAGCTTGAATTCATTTTTTATTTCTGTTGAATTGTTTTGACATAGTTTGTCTGGTATGCAAATAAAAGAGGAATGGAAATTTGACATTTCATTATAAATCCTTCATAATTTGTTGTTTAAGTTGTTTTTTTTTGTCCTCTTCAGTGTCAGCCTATCTGTTGCTTCTACAGTTTATCCAGTAGCAAATTTCTCAGTGGTGCATGACATGTAGGCATTCAGTTGCCATTTATTTATTTCAAAATCTCTCATGAAATTTCATTAAAGGGTTAATTAGAAAAGGTCTGAATGTCTAATGAGTTCTATGTGATGAACAAACAGAGTTTACTGTGAAATTTGCCTTAAAAAGGTAAATTCAGGGTTTTAAAGGATGACTTCAGCCATTTCCTGCGTGTCTTTTGAAACCTATGCTGCCACTTATTTGGTGCTGGGTCTTGTTTGTGTTTATATGCTAGAACATTTCATGTCTGGGCAGATACACTGCATAGCTTGATCTGTAAATAGCTTCTGCATTTTCCTGATTTGAGGATACACTACTGGTGCATCTTGAGTCTGAGAAATCTGTAAGGAAAAGAGCACTGTACTGTGAACTGCTCATGGCTCCCTAATATCTGGTGAGCACACATGTCTGCAGGGACTTTGCCTTTCCTGTTTCTGACAGGTAGCAGGTGAACTGGATGTATCAAATAGAGCAGTTCAGGAGCCTCAGTCTTCAAAGGATAATTTATTTATTTTAATTGCTCTTGTTTAATGAAGATCTTAACATTAAGGTATTTCCTTGGGTCTATTTGGATCTATTTGAACTGAACACAAACAAGAGAATCTGGTGGTTCTAGTCTTACCCTACCATCTCACCTGCCTTGGAGACAAAAAAGAGCAAGTAGCCCAGCTGAGAAAAAAATTTTGCATCTTGTTTGCTGCACATTGAGTACTTGGAGACATGCAAGAATTGCAGAATGGTTGAGGTTGAGAAGGACCTCTCAAGGTCATCTTGTCCAACTCGTTGCTGAGGCAGGTTCACCTAGAGCTGCCTGGGACCACATCTAGACGGTTTTTGAATATCTCCAAGCATGGAGAAGCAGCTTTGGAATTGTTTCCAGCTAAGCTGCTACAGAAAGTGCTAGTGGCTGCCTTCAACCACTGCAGGTGCACAGCTGCCAAGGGACAGGGAGATGTGTTTCAGCCCTGAATGCACCCTCCATACCTGCTGGTTCCCATGATGACTGAAAACTGACAAAGAACGTCATCCATGTGGAACATGTGGAAATCCAAATGAGGAACAGTATTTTACCTTAAAGAATAAGATTTCTGTTGAAATAGGTCAGCTTATAAAGAGAGACTCCAGCACTTCTGTGTGGTTTTTGTAGTAATATTTCGTAGTACTTCTTTTGGGCAAGGTTTAAGGCATACAGGCATACTCACCTAGGCTGGAGGCTGCTTTCAAGACCTGACCTAGAAACATTCCAGTACTAAAAGTTTTTGAATCTGACTAGTTTCCACTGCCAGGAAGAAAGCAATCCCAGAGCAGGAATGTACTGAAATCATGAGCACTAACTGAAGCAGCTCCTCTATTCTGTTGTTCTGCAAGATAATTTCTGTACATCTGAATGCCCTACCCAATTTTCTTCAGCACTTCAGCTCGAACATACAGAGGCCATAGGGAAAAATAAAGTAGCTTTTGTTCCATGTCTCCTGTTCTCCAGATGTTCTGTGCCATCAGGGAAGGGGCAGGGGTCAGCAGAGTATTGCAGTGGGTACTGCTCCCACAGGGGCCGTGCTTCTCCAAGTTATAATCGAAGCAGGAATGTGCAGTGATCAGCATGAAAACTCTAGTTGTTGGATGAGTAACCTTTATGTTTTGTTGCAAAAGTTTCCCACTGAGATCATCTGACATTAAATTGTGTCAAGTTAACTCATATTTTTATTACTTTGCAAGAAAATTGATAGACGCTCAGGTCGCTATCTCTGTGTTGTATTTTCCCATGCTTGCCCCATCCTCCCCTCTGCAGGTATTCTTACAGGGCAATGCAGTCTTTTTAAATCAGAAAAACCTTTAGTAGTTACTTTTTTTTTCTATAGTACATATATGGTTGGACAGCATCTAGAACGACTCTTAATAGCTTCTCTTTTTTTGAGTATCTTCTCATATTCATACCTCTCAGCCTTGATCCTAGGAGTTTTGTAGAAAGACTGAGAGACCTGAAAAGTAAGCAATTAAAGCTGTCTCTGAGTGGAGCACAGACATGATACATGTCATTATTTTTTTTCTGAGTGCAAGGCAAACTCAAAAGGTTTTGGTTTGTTTTGGTCTTTTTTCTTCTTCTGTTAGTTCATGGCCTCAAAGGTTTCATATTTTTTTAACATATTGAGTTATTATTGAAGTGGACTTCCCCAGAATTACTTTCTTTTTAAGTAAGGAAACCAGATTTGTGTGGCTGTTTCATAAATTCTGTTCTTTTAAATTAATTTTTCACAAAGGTAAGTTATGAAAGGACTATCTGGCCGCAATTTGAGCATTTTATAAACAGCCAGATCTTGGATGGCCTTAGCCCCACTCAGCTATCATATGCAACAGGTTTTAAAACTGCATATCAGAGCAGATATGTCCTATTTCACAAGGCTGTATACTTTTGTCCCATTGTGTCTTGAAAATGGTAATTCTGTGGCAGTTTTTTCTTCTTTGAATTTTCAAAAAGTGAGTCAGATCCAGTTCCCTTGGGCAGTGGGGTCCTGTCCTTTCATACGCTGTTTCTTGGCCAGTCCCATGTCATGGAGCAGAGAATGCAGGACAGATGCTTCACGCTTGGCATACTCAGCTGTTCTGAGAATAAAACTACAGCATGCAACTGGCAAGTTCTGCTGGAGGCAGCATGTGCTGGCTGTTAATGTGTGACCTTTCTGTACTCAGTAACTTGACTAACTCTGCTCAGAGTGATTTAAAAAAAAAAATTGGGTATGAAATTTAGGCAACTGACTTTCTGAATATCAAGTAAGTCACTACTTCATAATAAATGTATTTGTCACTGCGGAGCTGTAGTACCAGATGTAAAGTGTTAATAGTGCACTGACCAGAGTTCAGAGAGGTGGGTGAGCAGCTTGGACTGCCAGGCAGGTTCTTGGAGTGTGTGAAGCTGCAAGTGATTGAATTACACTGGTTTAAGAAGTTCCTTCTCCTCAGCTGAGAGTTTTACCCCCACTGAGCTGACACGCAGCTCAACTGATCACACATGCTCTCCCAGACCAGTAGAAAAATCAGCCAAGTTGGGCTATTTTAGTTGCTGCTGCCACAGAATAAATGGGGAAGCACTGACAGAATGCTGGCCTGAAAAGTGCAGCAATTTATGGTTGTCTCAGCATAAAAGAATTACAAATTTTGACTCCTAATGAATAGTAAAATGAATAGTAAGATTAGGGGAAATGAGACACATGAATCCAAGTGTCTTGGTTTTCCTTACCCACTCACCCGTGCTGGTGACAGAGTGAAGCAGTGTTTTTGCACTTAGTCTGCCTTGCTGAAACATGGCTTCTTTGGGGCCAGTGATGAAGAATGATCAAAGAAATAAACCATCTGTGAGGAGATATTTTATACAGTACCTTTAATAATTTACAATTACATATGCTATAATTTTACTTTTAAGTTCAAAATAATTTTTTTCCCAGAAGACCAATCTACTTCATCTTACATCTTTTTACTGCCAATGTTTTGATGGGAGTTAAAGAACTGGATGAAATCTAGTTGTTGAAATATGCAGTACAAATTCTTGCTGTGATTGGATGTCTGCTGAGCTGTACTTCTGAATAGTATCTAAGTGCCTTGTAATTACACATCTGGCTTTTTTTGAATGTATCTTTTCAGAAGACCTTAATCATCTTTTTATTAAAGTTAATATTTTGTGCATAGAATCACTGACAAAAATTATTTTTCTTTCTTTGTCTAAAGCTACACAGAGTGAGGAGCGGCTGTGTGCATTTAAAGACCCATATCAGCAGGACCATGGAATCAGTGAGAGCCGAATCTCCCAGGAGAATGGCACAATTTTGTGCATGAAAGGCAGTACCTGCTATGGACTTTGGGAAAAAACACGAGAAGGAGACATACATCTTGTAAAACAAGGTATGTAACAGTTCAGTTTTAGTGCAGTAGTTTTGTTACTTATTTTGCTTCTTTGTGATCTAGCCAGCTGATACAAAGCTGCACAGCTGCAAAACTAGACTTCTTGCACATTTTCAAAATGCATAATTTTAAACTTCCCATTTAACAATTTCAAATGTGAGTGAACAGAAAGAATTTTGTTTTGTTTCAAACAAAAAAGTTTGAAATTAATGACTTCTAAAAGAGACCAAAGACATCAATGTACAGTTGAAAGAAGCAGCATTCAAATTTCTTGTTCCATAGGATGTCCAGAGGAAGATGGCTTTCTTGAATTTCAGTACATGTATTGATGCAATGATAAATTTAACAGTAAGTGTCTTATTAAAAAAAAGACATCTATTCATATTGATTGGATGTTTGTTTACAAAGGAAATTGCAGCTATAGTTCACATATCAGTACTGTAATTCAGTGCTGTTCTGTGGGGAGAATGAAAGTAGGAGACTGAAGGGCTTTGCAGTTTCTGGAGACATCCTTTGATTACCATTCTCAGCGACTCTGCTCTTTTTTACTTGGATGCAAGTTAATGTAGTATAAGGCTGAATGAAAGTGCAGGTGGTATTTATAAATAGCCTGTGGAGTTGTAGTCCATGATTCCTGTTTGATCTGGCAATCTGGGGAAGGGAGCAGCCCGACTGCTCGCCTCTGTCCCGCTGCTGCCTCTTTCCCTTCCAGGTATTTGTGGATAAATGGCATTTAACTGCTTTTGACCCTACTTGGGAACAAAGAGGTGCTGCAGGGACAAAGGACCTGGTATTAACCAGGCAATAACTTGTGATCCTGTAGAAAAGTCCAGTGATGCTGACAATGGGGAAGGGCAGAATTTTGAAAATTATGCAAGAAGCACCAAGCTGTAGATGCAGTCTTGTGGCCTAAGGAAGTGACTAGGTCACAATTTTTTTATACTGTGGACCAGAGAGTGGTGATATGGTCTGTGGTATCAGAGAGATGAGGAATGGCATACTTCTGCTTAGAAGGCTCAGAAATTTATTTTTATCGTATTAAAGCAACAGCTGGACACCTCTGATGTTGGCCTTCATCCCTGCCTACATTTTCTTCTCCTTGGCTAGGGGATATTTCACAATTCTTCACATTTTGGTTTAAAAGGTGGTAGTAAAGTCAGACAAGCAAATTATGATAACGGTTTTCACCCCACTCTGTAATGTTTAATTAGGTAATGTATAGATTTCTGTAGATGTGTTTATCCAGTGGGTAGAACTAATTTTATGCTTACTTAAAACAAAATATGTCATTTGCTGCTTTTTACAGGTTGCTGGTCTCATATAGGAGACCCACAGGAGTGTCACTTTGAAGAGTGTATAGTTACAACCACCCCTTCCTTGATTCAGAATGGAACATATCGCTTCTGCTGCTGTAGTACAGACTTGTGTAATGTCAACTTCACAGAAAACTTCCCACCTCCTGACCCTACTGATACAACACCTTACAGTAAGTTTGTGTCTCTGTCATTTCATGGTATAAAGATTTTAGGGAAAGAGCCTTCTTTTGTGGTACTGTTAAAGTGAAACCTGTGACCTTTCTGTGTCACAGAGATGGCAAACAGAACAGAGCTTTCCCTTAGGAAGTTTGTCACACTCATGTTCCACATTGCTCCACAAAGAATGAGCTAAATGCTTACAAGAGGATTGTTTGTATAGGCAACTGCTGAATGCAGATTATATTTTTTTAAATGGTCTCTAATCTTGTGTGTTTTGATATTTGGATGTCCAACCTCATAAACCTAAGAAGGTATTCAGAAGATTCATGACTTATGTTGAGAACAGGCCAGTGGTTTCATTAACACCACAGCACCTTGGCGAAGTTTGGCCTGTCTGTTCAGTCATGAATCACGGGTAGTTTTGAATGGTAGAACTGGTCTTGTATCAGACTGCTGAAATTCTCTCCAACAGTCTCTGAAATCTGACTTCTTTCTTTTGCATGTCTCTGACATAATGTTCAAAGAATTCTAGTTTAAGCAATGTAATTTTCTGTTCAGTTATTTGTTATAAAATCAGCCTAACATACAGATCCAAATCGAGGGATCAGACCCCTTAACCTGGTATGACAGAAGCAAGATCATAACTAGCAGGCACACTGTTACGCTGTGTTCCAAAAGTTAAGAACCTGTAAAGAAGCTGAGTTAGTGGCCTGTTCTAAACATTTGGATAGCCTTTGCTAAATAAGAATTGTGAAAGGGAAGTTGAATAAAGTTAGGTATGTAAATGGAGGCATAACTGTTTTGTATGTCAAGAGTTCTTTATCAGTGGAATGTATTTTGTGGAACGAAGATGTGTAATTGGATAGCATTTACAGCTGTAGAGTCCAAAAAGAATAGTTTGTGTTTAGGAATGATAGTATTTGAACTAATATCAGTGTGAAGATACTGATACTTATCACTGGTGCTTTCAGAAATGGCTGTAGAGTCTAGTATTTGTAAGGAATTTGGATCAAAAGGAGGGTTTGGCATGCTAAAAATCAGCAGTCTTTAACTTGGAAAGTGTATACAATATGAACGGGTAGAGAAAGTTGGTAAAACATGCTGCCTTTTGGTTGAGAGTACTGTTTGTGGAACCAGAAAACGATCACCATTTGAAATCATCATCGCTGTGCAGTGCAGAACAGACTCTGCTTGACTTTGATAAGTGCATCAGATTGGGCTCTCCAAATGTGACTGGAGTTAGTGTTGTACAGGGAAACTAGATAGGAGGAAAACCAGGTGTAAAGGTAATTCCTTGTCCCTTTCGGTCCCCCCAAAACAGGAAGACCAGGTTCTTACAAAATGACTTCTGCTTGTTCTTCTCAAATGATAAAATTACAAGCTGAATTAATTCAGTTGTTGAACGATGAGATCTTCAAATAATTTTAAATGAAATTTTTGATACCGAAAGATCTATCTGGACTTGCAAAGGGGGGTGGGAATTAAATCTGTAACACAGTCCTTAATTCACCCAGCTGTAATTGAGTGCTGCAGCGTACATTTCTACTGACTCAAACTGTTTTGTGTTATTGTGTCACCTTCCATTTTCATAATAGGGAAATTTGGCTTTGGGCATAAGCACAAGCAAAGTAGGTTGCTTTGGAGCACAGTTGTCTGTCTGCTCTGACTGGGTTAAGAGATGGAGCTGGGCCATCCCAGCAGCGAGGATGGCCTCGTTTGCCACTCTGGTGTTTCACTTGTAAAGCTCTACAGTTGCTGTATCCTACAGAGGTGGGGCTGCTCCTGGCTGTTCATATCCAGCACTCTGGTAGTACTGTGGAGGTACAGGATACTTGAGAAAGCCGGAGGGGTGAAAAAGCAGGGGGGCTGCAGCACACAGACCCCTGCAATGATACTGACCCCATTCCAAGTGGTGGACTGTTCATGGTCTCTTGGCTCCTTCCAGAGCCCGTTTTAGTGCTGGAAGATTATATTTTGGCACGTTAAGTACAGAATTCTTGCTTTGGCAGGGTTGAGTTTGTTGGGAAGCTTTGTATTAGCTACTGGATACCTTTCTTGGGCGCTCTTCCAGCCTTCCTGTTATAGCTGACAGAATGCTGTAAGGGCATTAGCAAGGTTAGCTGCACAGGCTGTGGCAAATTTGTGTTACCATACCATTTAGATTATTAAATTGAACAGATCACAGTCACATGGGAAAATCTTCTGCAGAAGGTTATTTCACTATAGCTTGTGAACTGTAAAAGTACTAATTTTCATCTGTATTTTTGATAAGTAATTCTTGAATGGCCCAGAGTAAGCTATGAGACCTCTTAGAACTGTACTTAGGACCCTGGAAATTTCAAAGTGGAGGTGACTGGTGTAAAATTATGTGAAGTCTGAATTCAGCCAACAGTTAACTAAGTATTTGTTAATGTTTTTCCTCTCATTTCCAGTAAAATTATACAGAATAAAAAGTTCCTGGAATGACAGGTAGGAATTCAGCTGTAGTTTAAAAACTAATGGAGCTTGAAGACCTTGCTGATGACCATAATCAATTTAAAGCTTCATTTTTAAGGAAAATTGCAATTGTTCTTTTAAAGATGTTTCACTAGAGCTATATGAAGGATCTGTGGAAACAGCAGAATAATGTTAGGCCCTTAGGCTAAATCTACCCAGAAAAATAATGGAGGAATATAACAATTACTTTATACAGTCTTTTGGTTGCAATTTTTCTATGATACTTAACAGTGGTGTGTTGAAAGATCCAGCTAGACTATAAATGATTCAAGAAGATAAAATAAAGTTAAGATCTTAATACGTTAGATATATCGAATTATCATTGTCATAACATATAGCAATTAGAAAAATTAAGTGTAATATTTAAGATAATGTCAATGTTGTTTTTAGGATGTCAAAACATTTATCTCACAAGTGTATCTGTGTAGAACAGAACAAGTTGCTTTTTTTTTTTTAATTCATGTTTGATTAGGGTATAAATACATGTAATCCAACCTGTCTTGTAACAAAAATTTTATAAAAATGAAAAATAAGATTGAGGACAAACAGGTTCTTGAAGCCTGAAGTTTAATTCTTACTGCTTCTTAACGTGCAGCTGGTAATTTAAAGCAATCATGCATCAGAGTAGTCATAATATTCATCTCTTCTATCTTAAAAGATAATCCAGGCAGATTTGAGTAGCTGTTGGTTGCTAATCCCTCCAGCTAGAATTTTGCAAATGCTGTAGGATAGGTGAGAGTTTAGAACCCACAGTCTGGAGGTATTAAAAAGGCAGAGATTGAGATAGCTGTTTCCTGATGCCAGGAGAAGTAGTGGTTGGAAAATGGTGCTTATTTCTGATTTCAAGATTTGCCTGTGGAGTTTGAAGCTACTCAAATGCAGAAGTTCAGAAACAACCACTGATCCTCGAACTTGCACTTTTGGAGAAAGATATGCTTTCGTCTTCTGTGATAAATCACTCATGGATAGATTCACTGTTCCTCTATCTTACAAGTTCACAAAAAAGAAGTGAAAAATATTTTATCTTAACTTCAGCTAGTATATTCATATACCCCTTAACCATATCTAAAAAGGGCCTACTGTGACTTGCTGGGTCAGTGTTTTGAGGTGTGTTTACTTTGTTGGCTTTGTCAAATATTTAATTTTGACTTGCTAAATATCTGCCTGTTACTACTACAGAATGGTTCCTAAATTCTGAGACTGTTTTGAAGACAAATTCATTAGTTCCTCTATCATTCATAATAGCCAGTTAAATAGAAATTATGTAGCTAAAGACTTAAACGATCTCCCTTGTTGGTCATAGATATATTGCTATAATGAAACATTCATGTTAAAATAACATCAAGATGAAAGAGCAATTTTTAATTATTTTTTTCCCTCAAGGCTGCTTCCTGGTGCTGCAAATAAATTAATGTAGCAGCAACTGAGTGTTAAAAATGTATTTTTCTATGACAGGTGACGTATTTGTGTGATATATGGAAAAAATCCCTGGCAGCAGCAGTTGAGCAGTTACTGGTACAGTACATGTGGTTGAAAATTATATAGGGTTTTCATGTCATAACAGCAAATGGTGGCTGCAATTTTTACAGGATTTAGGAAACCTCTTGAATAAGAGCACTGAGTAGTGGATAGAGAGAGACCACCTCACACAGACAAGGAAGTTATTCTTCACTCTGAAACACTGATAACAGGCTTATCTTTCCCAGTGTTATATTCTTGCCTCTCTTTGCCAGACTTATTGCTATGTATATAAAATAGGTGTGTAAAAGTCTGACTTGAAGTGCTCATGGAGTTGTGTGGAAACTTTGACAAAAGCTACCATTAAAGAAAAAGAAGTACTTACTAATGTATGTGGCTGGGACAGGTTAATTATGGTAGTAATGAGACAGTTTCCATTTAACTATTGTTTTTGAGAGGCAGCAGTTGGACTCATGTAGCTGTGGGCACATGGCCCAATCTAACTCCCACTGAAGCTGAATTAGATCATGTCAGGCTAATTTTGGAAAGCTGTAACCCTGCTCACTCTCAGTTGTCTTGAACTGCTTTTTCTGGAGAACAGCATCTGATATTAATTTATAATTGAAATGCATTTACTTCAGCTGGGTTGCAGCACCTGATCAGCTACGTTTGTAGCCGATGTTTAAGCTGGTATTCAATTTCTGATCTGCCCGATGTAAAAAGCCACTCTGTAAATAAGCTTATTTCTTCATGCGCATTATTCTTTTTGTTTTTCATTTTGTTAGATGTAAAGAGGAAATTACAAAACTTTGCAAGGTGGCAGATCTCAGGTTTTTAAAGATGAAGGTGGGAGTGATCTACACAAGGATTAAAACTTGTACCCATGAAATGACTGGGAGTCAGTCAGGCACTTTCAGAGAAGAGATGAGGCATTCTGTGTCATTAATGTACCTTCACTATGTTATAAGGCGGGGGGGAAATACTAAGAGAGTAATTAAGGACCTTAATATCTCCTAAAAAAAGAAGCTTACTTTGAGACAGCTAAGCATTTGATGCAAGAAGACAATACTGTGCCTCTGAGGAAGTTGCTTTAGGGCACTGTAGAAAATGAAGTTGCTGAACTGCTGAAGGAGATACAGGTGAATGTGCATGGAGATTTCTTAGTATGTGTCTTTT
Source organism: Illadopsis cleaveri (assembly GCA_013399915.1). NCBI lineage: Eukaryota > Metazoa > Chordata > Aves > Passeriformes > Timaliidae > Illadopsis > Illadopsis cleaveri. The sequence goes on from VXBB01009691.1 coordinate 310,613, forward strand.
TTAAAAGAGATTGTATGTAGAGCTGCTGATAGAGGGAGAAAATGAAATTTAGGGCTTTTTAAAAACAATTCTTTACTATACTGGCTTCATTATGAAGTATTTGGATTTTTAGCCAGCTGTTGACAAATATGTATTTTCCTGAACCTTCAGATGCCTTTCTGTCTGAAATTTAGTGCTTAGTGGGGCATTTATTGGTGTTTATTTGGTTACAGGAAGTTAATTAACTGCGGAGGGGGCTGTGACACTGGGTACGCATTGCTACAAATGCTTAGTGATAAGATTTCCAAAACGTGTGCTAATTAAGGCTATGTCTTATGTCATTGCAACTGAGGGAAAAGTGATGGTGTTGTGGGTTAGTGTAGGGGAGAAACAGTAGAAGTGAAAGTTATTGCTGGAAGTTCAGTATTAAAGCAATTGCAATAGAAGGTTATTTAGACATTCAAGTGAAAGCCTTAACTTCTGTAGAACCTGTGGAACATTTTGCAAGTCTCTCAAGATAACTAGTAATGCTTGTCAAGTAACTTCAGTTTCCCATTAAAACTGAATCTATCAAAAGCAGAATCTCTTAAAGGTTGTTGGTAGCAGCACTTACTGTTTTAACTTCTAAGACATCACAGTCTCCTGAGATTAAATTTGAATCTTTACTGAATTTAAAAGTAAAGCTTTGATGTGAAATTGGAGTCCTGCATATGAAATGTTAGCTGGAAAGTCAAAACCTCCTTAGGCAGAGAACTGTATGTGTAAATTTTTTCTCTTACAGAAATATTTAATCAGGAAAATGAAATTGAGGTGTTTTACTTGCTATGACATTGAAGTGTTTTGGAAATGTTTTTAAATTTTTGCTATGCACCAAACCCACAAAATGCTGAAAAGCATGTTAAAAGAGTAAACATGTTTGTTTGAAAAAGCAGAAGCATTTCAAATATTATTTTTACAAAAACACCAATAACCCAAAACCCTCCTTTTTTTTTTCCTTTTACGAGTACATTCCTTATTGCTTTGTCAGACTCCTGTTGGAGCACACTTGATAGGAAAGGTAACGCAGGAATCAGTAGTGCATTGTGACCTGGAGGACTGAGAGCAAGGATCTTCACAAAGTTCTCTTAAAAATATGCTGGAATCTAAAAAGGGCTTTGTTTGGATGCAAGGTGGGATTTTTTCTGTATCTTGATGCTGCAGTATAGTGTGTTTGTGAAGTGCTAGAGATAGATTTGTGCTTTGTTTCAGAGGGCTAAACATATTTTTCTTGAGTCCTTCAAGATTGCAATTCCTCAAGTATGTGTGAACATAACTTTTAGCTTATTTGTTTGATGCAATTGTCTGATCTGCATCTTTGTCATCCTTGAAGTAGCCTGCTTGTTTCTTGTACTCCACAGTAACTATCTTATTCACATTTAAGATCCAACATTAAGAAAGGAAACGCAAATTTTTTGTAATGTAATCACAGGTTTTGCCACCTTCAGTAATAGTGAAAACGTGCATTTTAAGTTAACCAATATCTGTAAATAAGTGGTTCACAATCTTGTATCATACGCAGTTCCTGAGGCACTAATTTGCATCTCAGCTGGAAATTACTTGCTTATGTTTTATGCACTTCTAAGAGTTTAAAGATCTGCAAATATCTTTGGGTAATACAAATATAGTAAAGATACTGTTTCCATTTACTGGTAATGCTGAGTACTGTCAGACTTTTATGTTGTTGTATAATACATTCAATATCATCATTAGCTGATATCTTTTGTGACAATGTGTGCTGGGGCTTTATTTTGGATGCCTTATAGACACAAGGCAAGAGTAGATAAGGCTCCTAAGAGTGATACTCTTTCAGAGTGCATTAGTGGAAAGCTGGACTGTGAATAATAAAGGTAGCAGATAAGGAATTGTTTTGCCTCATCTCAAGATAAAGTGGAGAATAGACAAGGGTGCTATACTTTTAATGTCTTTATTCACATGCTGCAATATGCAGTGTAATACATGTATGCAATATCATCATTATTATAAACAAACCCTACACTGCTACTTAATACAGATAATTTGAGAAATAGGTAGGAGCTCTCTGGAAGCCAGATTGGCTTATCAGTGCACTTTTGGGTGACATTATGGATCGACAGGCTTTCTGATGGTGATAGGCTTCAGTAACTCAAATATTCCTCAAATATTTTAAGGCTGGGCACTGTAAATTTTAGCATACCAGTGGGAGTTAAGACCACACCTCTGTGGAAGCATTTCTGCTTTAAAGACATGTGAATTTTGTTTAGGTAACTGCTCAACAAAGTATACTGACTGGATTAGTCAAGATAGTGTACATTGAAGTCACTGCCAAGCAAAATGGAAACACTGTTTATGTTTTGTGGTCTTTCTGCTTGTCTATGTCTCTGTGCTTTTTCAAATGTTTATTTTCACATTGCTGATGTTGATCTCCTGCTTTCCCTATCTTGTCATGCTAAAGGCTCCTTGCAGTGAGGCGGAATGGCAGCAATGGCTGTGCACAGGCTGCTCAGCGGCTCCAGCCCCTGACAGAGGGCATTAGCTTCAACAGACTGCAGTTGTGTCTCCCTGGGCGGCCTGGAGCTGCTGGCCTTGCTGAGAACGCTGTTTCCTGTAACCGCCTTTGTCCTGCCGTGTTACCCACAGAGTGTTCCTCAGGATTTTTAGCATGGCTCTGCTCTGGTTTTCTTGAACAATTTTGCAATGAATGGAGTTAAGATTAAAAGGTGCAAGAGCTCTGTGAAGTTTGGTTATAAAGCACTGCTAGGTGCTGCCAGCTACTACTAATAAATTCCTAGCCTATGCCCAGCACAGTAATAGTCTTTGTCCTTGGACTACTGGCATGGTAAGAGGCAGACTTGGGACTGGAGCTGTTAAGTGCAAAACAGAAGATCACTTATAAATACTGGGTTATTTGCTGTTCAGTGCTGTTAGGCTCATCTGTGCAGAACAGTGTTTAGATCATGGAAAACCTTTCATGTCTTTTTCTTGCTCCTTAATTAGACATTTTCAGTAAGCCTTGCTTGTTTCTGTCCTCTGTGCTAGTTTGCTGACAAAACTCTGATTCCCTATCCTGAATTTGAGATTGATACAATTTATAAAGAAAGCTTTAGGTTTTTGGCATTTGACTTACTCTTAGAATAGCCTGTTTGCCCAGCTGCTTTGCAGTGTTACCTGAGTTGCAGCTATAGCTCAGCACAATGCCTCAGAGGGGACTGAAAGTCCAGACAGACACTTAAATATGTTGGCCCTTCAAAACTGGTCATTAATTATGTTTCCTTATTGAGCAGTTTTTGATAACTTTTTTCCTTTATCTGAAAAATAATGTGATCCAGAAAATCCAATACATTTACTTAACATTGATTTCTGGCTCCTTTCCTTATGATAGAGCATTGAGTATATCTTCAGAGAGGGTGCTATCTGGAGGTAAAATGCTAATCAATCTAGCACAATCATTGGAGCTCTAGGTAAATAAAGCATTTGGTTTTTAACAGTGTGATGTTGTTTCTAAGGACGCTTGAATTACTTTTAGACAAAAGAGCTGGAATTATGTAGGTTAGCTGCCAGGTGGCTCCTGTAGAGCAGAGGCTGGTGCAGAGCAGGCTGAGTGGAGGTGGCAGCATTGCCCCCAAAAGAGGGAGCAGAGGCTTCAGGCAGCACTGTGCCAGCTGGGATCTGGCTTGCAGGTGCTGCAGCCAAAGCCTGAACCTGAGACTGTCTGTGCTTATGTTTGTATATATGCACTAAGTGACTCTTCTTTGTGTGATTCGATTTCTTTCACAGTTGTGATCGCGGAGCATCTTCTGTTGGGAGTATAAAAAGGGTTAGGAGCTATACTGGATGGAAGCTATGGATTGCCTCTTTCCCTTTTTCCTTTCATTGTATCAGACAAAATCTTTGCATGTGGATGGATATCGGTGTTTTAAATTAGTTTTCCTTACAAGGAAAGACTCATGTCCTTCTTACTAAAAGAGTGAATGGCAAATTCAGCTAAGTGCCTCAAGTGTTTGGATTACGAACTTGTGACTAACTCTGGAATTCTGAATGTGAATTTTCGTAACTAGGCATCTAGCTCCTGACATATGTCATCCTGGATATAGATATCTCCATTATTTCTGAAAAACTGAAATGTCAGGGTTGTTTTGAAGTTGCCTGAGGTGATCTTTTGGCTTTCTGGCTAACAAGACACATGTGCTTGAAAAGCAGAGTTCATAGAGCATCCAGGGGACCAGTACAACCTAGGAGGCATCACATCGGTGTGCTCCGGATCATGTTACCCCTGATTATACATCAATTGCAGGTTTTTTCAAAGCTGTAATTTTCAAGATGGAATAACTCCTGTTGTTGCTGTCCAAATGGAAGATGATGGCAATATATTCCCTAAAATCTTGGTGAAGATTCCTGTGAATCTACTTGTACTTAAACAGGGATTCAAGTTGATACCAAAAGTCCGTTTACATTTGTGTTGGTTGTATAATGAAGAAAGCTTACTGTGGCTAGTAGGTCAGACTAGGGTGAGTTCCTGAAAAAATTATAAGGATACATAAATGAAGTCATAAAGAATAGAGTTCCTCAATCCATAAGTACATTTGTATACCCATACTGAGTATTTCTTTGTGTCTTTTTATTTTATCTTAGTATTTTGGTTTGGGAATTTTCCTTCTTTCTTTATATGTTGAATTAGTTGTTGTTGATGTATACCGTTCACTGTTTTTTTTTTACTGGTTTATATTTAATAAATCAAATGAATGGTGAGCTGTTGCTATGGACACTAATATACGAGCATTAGAGTTGGTACATCAAGTGTTGTGTCTATCTTTGTGTGTGACAGAGACCTTTTTTCCCTTGTTGCAATTCTCATTAGGACTGAATTTTCTGGTAGGAAATCTGATTTTTCATCTCAGCTGTTAGACGTCTGCAGGCTTCTCTTGTTGTTTTTTAGCTTCCATGTTTTCAATATCAGAATAGGTATTGATCTTCTGAAAAACCAAATGTCAGATTTATTTAGACAGTCCATACATTTCTTTCTCGGAAGTCTTGGTTTATTTATCAGTGTTTTATTTTTGGGATGCTAAGGTGTTTTTTTCTGTAACATTTTTCTTTATTTGAAAGAATCAATATATTAACTAGCCTTAAAACATAACTTACTGAATTTCACCCTACTTCAGTTTATTTGTGCAGTATACGTCCATGCAGAATCAATTAATGGAAAAACATTTGCTGTATAGATATGTCTAGGGGGAAGAAGTTAGTAATTCAATTTTTAAGGGCAAGGATGTACTGAAAGAGGGAAGTGTGAAGATTTTCTATTACTTTAGCTTTTTTTTTTTTTAATTGTGCTTTAGCTTTTTTCTTTTATTTTGTAGAAGATAGAATTGTAATTTTCTGAGAGATCCGAGGAATGACTTCTTTTTCTAAGACATTAATATCAAGTTGCAGTGAGATAGGAGTTTGTGATCCAGTTCTCTTAAATTCCTTGGAAGATTCCAGTGAGGTGGACTCAAATGTTTAATCACTACAGGTTTATGAATTTATTTGAAAGATTACTACAACATACTGCATAGATGTTTCTTGGCATTATCTTTTCCTAAAAGTTTTTGGAGTACCTGTGAATGATATTACACAGCTTTTGACTTTGGCCTGGATTTTTGCCTTCCTTTGGACTGGTGGCATAAGGCTCATTTAGAATCTGCTTGCAGGCCTGTAAGTATTTTTTGAGACTAGCAAAAAATTCCTTGTTTCAGACATTCATATTGACTTAAAACTATATAGAGTCTGAGCAAGGGTGTAAGGTATCCTGGCATCCTGTGTGAAAACACTTCTCCCTTTCATAATGCTAGAAGGGGAAATACAGGTGTTGGAGCTGTGGCAGTGGAAGTGATTTTTTTTTCCCCCTGTGCCAAATAAAAATATTTCTTTTTATCTTTGAGTTGTGGTTCAGTGCCCTGTCTATGGATTTGTTCACAAACTGGATGTGTCTGTCTGAAGGAATACACTGCTGATATGTGTTCTAGACAGCTGAACCAACTATATGGAGAAACTGCGATCATTATTGCTTGGTTGTAGTTCTGTTTCTCCTATTAAAGCATTAGCCTGCTCTAAAAGTAGTGATGCGTGTAGAAATAGAACTTTAAACCCCAATAAATTAGTACTAGTGTTATAAAACAGAAGCACAGTTTTTATGTATGTATTCCTTTGACCTGGAGGATTTTACTCTTTAAAAAAACTAAAACCAAAATGATGCACACATGAAAACTTCAAAAAGAAACAAAACCCAAATCCACCTGCCTCTCCCCAGTAGAAAAACCAGACAAAATAACCCCCAAGCATGGAGGAAATACCCACATTCACACCAACATGAACTCCTGACAGGGTAGACATTCAAGCTGCAGCAAATACGAATTGGTTATATTCAAACTGTGGTTCTGTTTTTCTCCATTTCTGTTCTCTTGAGTATATAATTGCAGTGACTCAGGCAAAATGGATGATGCTGAGCCATGGTGAATTGCACTGAGCAGTGTTCTTCCTTTGGATGCAGGTCCAGACGCTGCTGTTCCACAGTGCTATGGGAAAGCAGAGAGAACTTGGTGAAAACTTACTGCAAATTAAGGCATGGAAAGCCAGAGAAATCAGTGGCAGATGAACATTTAGAAAATATTTTAATTGCTTTTTTAAGAAGTTTTTCTGATGAGTCTGAAGAGTAGCTTGATTTCTCTGCCTTTCTCAGCACTGTCAGCAGGCTGATCCTGCACTTGTTACCTGCAGGTGAGGCTGGGCCGTGTCCCTCACCGTGTGTTTGGGTGAGCAGAGCACTGCTCACCCCTGTGTGAGACACTCCCAGCTGCAGGGCCATTCCCAGCATCTCTGGAGCAAACTAGAACTGTGTGTGGGTGCAGTAAGTCCAGCCTGCAGCCCAGGAGCCCAGCCCTGAGTGCTGTGCCAGGCACTGCTGTCCCTAGGCCCTGCCAGCACTGCCCAGGCTGCCACAGGGGGACAGAGCCAAGGGAGGTGTGGGCTGTCCCTGCCCAGCTTTGGAGGGTTAATTAGGAAACTTCTGTCTGGCACTAAGAGAATAGTTAGTGAGTAAGGGCAGTGGGAGGGAGTGCATCAAGGAAAAGGTTTGAAACCAATTTAAGATTTCAGTGTACAGCTCGAGTACGCCAACATTACTTTTCTTTATTTTCTACAGTGAGATGTTATTTTCAGGAAGGTTGGTTGGTTTGGGTTTTTTGGGAGGGCTTTTTTCTTTCTTTCTTTCTTTTTTTTTTTTTTCTTTTTGGTGTGTGTGTATGTGTAGTTTTGTTTTTATTATTTCAATTAAAACTGAGAACTTCTGGCTCTTTTGTAGGGGGAAAATTTTCATAGTAGTCTTGGAGTGTTAGATACCTGTGATGAAGACAGTAATAAATATTGCTAATGGAGGGAAAAATTCATAAATTGTGAATCCTTGATTTCACTAGTTATTCCAGAATAGACCAAGTGAAATAAGGTACTAAAGATAGCAGCCTGAACAGGTTCTCCCAACTCTACTGAGCTTGATCCTACACTGAGCTGGTGTGTAATATTATCATCTGTAGTAGACTATTCAGAGCAGGGAGTGGAGGTGAGCACAGTTCTACGTTTAAGAAGACTGTGGCTGTGTGGCCGTGATTGCTGTGGGACAGAAGTTTCCTGTTGTGTAAGGGGACACAGCACTAAATATTGCTGAGATCATGTGTCACCTAAATGTTCATCAAGGACATGTTCATTTTATGCCTGTACACTTCCATGTGAGTTTATGAGTGAGTTGGTAGGTGGACATAAACATGTAAATTTAGAGCTTTTTCTAGTTTTTTCTACCTGTGTAAGAACTGAAGTTATCACTTTTTAGGCATATATAGTGCTTAAGCCGAACCTGATGAGTAGCCTAGCACATCTGATGCCAGAAGCATGGCATGAATTTCTTCCAGTGCATTAATGTCTTTGTAATCGTTGTAATGGGTTATGTCTTATTCCCAAAAGTGCTCTTGGCGCAGTGCCAGCCTGTGTTATGATAGAGCCCTTGAAATGAGATTGGAAGGCAGGCTTTTCCATTCTTTCTAGATGGTTATGGAATGACAGAGTTACCAGGTAGGTGCAGGTTGTTCTGACAAGCAAATATGTTCTCTGCAAATGCTATCAGCTTACACCTATAACGGAGCTATGTTTCGATTGTTTGGTAAAAATGTGGTCAGGTACTTGACAACTTCATGTATTTTTGCAGTGAACTGGGCTCCTGACAGACCTTTCCAGGTGTTGAAACCTTTCAGGAAATGGCAGTTTAGAAAGAAAAATAGAAAGTGTGTTGTGTAAGCATCATGGGGCTCACAGAATACTTGGATTTCCTTTTTTAAAGGATATATTGGGAACCAGAACTCTTATCTAGAACAGTAATAGGACAATATCTGCTCAGAGGCCTAACTGGTGTGATTACCTGTGAGTTGTTACAAGGAATAAGCAAGGAAGACAAGGAAAAAAACCCCAATTATGAAACCATAGTTAAGGCTGAAAGCATGAAGTCGATTTGCAATCATAAATCCTCATTTTTGTCCTGGTTATGCGTTTTCACTTTGATGAAGCTTATAGAGTTGCATATTCCTAAATCTAGACTAGTGATTGAGGATGTCTTAAATTTTGAGTGACCAAACAAGGATGTGTTAAAAGTGTCTTCAATGAAGTGTAGAAATGCTTTGATGGTGACCAGTTGGGAACCAGAAGAACCATTTGAAAACCTTGCCTTTGACTGCATATATTTTGTGATGTGTTCAAGTGGGAACACCTGTCAGAGAGGAGTCCTTCTCAAGTTTAGTCTTGGTTTTTTTGTTTTGCAAAAAAAGATTTCTACTTGCTTAATGGAACTTGAGATTTTTGCCTTTCATTTAATGGGATTTCATGGCACGGTCAGGATTTGAGTAAATTAGATTGACAGAAGACTTCTTTATATTCATTTTTGTTAAAGGCTCCTTTTTCCATTCTAATTGCCACAGTATCTGTGTGAATAAGTGTCTTGTGAAGGTACCAGTTTTAGACTTACAGTTTAATTGTACAGCATCATGAAAACAGCTGAAACCAATACTCGGGACTGTGACCAGTTCAAGGACTGATTTAAGGAAGCTTTTATTACATGGAAAATATATTTAAAGTAGAAGAGTTACAGAAGCCATATCATTCAATATGTTTTATTCAGTCTGTGAAATTCATCTAGTAATCATGCAGATTCCGACATCGTTTGCAAGTAATTTCCATAGGATTATGAAATGTCTCCTCATGACCTATTCAGATTTGTGTTGAAATATTTATTCCTGGTTTGAAACAAGTTTGTTACTGTAGGGCAGACAGAACATGTTATACAAGTGAAGTCAGCTGTAACATGAATTGATAGCTTTGATGCCAGCCTTTGTAGTTGATTGATGTATATTTATTTTGGCAAGGATGTTGCTTCAGATATGGTCCTTCCTCCCTTCCCATGGTCTCCCCGTTGGCTTCCGTAGCCCGCTCCCAGCTCAGCACAGCCGTGGTTGTGCGGCACAGCTGTCGGGCACCACTGGGCTGGAGCAGCACCTGGGAGTAGGAGGCAAGGGATGCCTGAGCTGGCACTTGTGCTGCAAGAGCTGAACATCAAACGATGTCTGTATTTCATCTGAAATCAAGTACTTAGATCTGTACAGGGATTTTGCATAAGTGCAAACTAAGGATTACTATTTATCATTATTGCCTTTTTCATCTTCATGCTGTTTTAAAGTAATCAGAATAACCTTTGAAGTTAGGGGAGGTACTGTTTTTCCCATTATATAACTAGCTAACATAAAGCACTAAGAAACAAAGTAACCTACCTAAGATCAGGCTGTTCTGTGTCAGAGCCAGAAACACAATCTGAGTTTCTCTTTGTTTTGTATTTCAAGTTCTGGAAATTTTTTCTTTCCTTTAGGAAAAGAAAATGCATTTACACATACCTACCATGCCCTTGTGTGCCCTCATACAAGATGCAGTTTTCTGTTTGAAGAAGGTCACTCCAGCTGGTGCCTTGGAAACAGAAGCTGTGTGTCACAGGAGACTATTGATTTTGCTGGGATTCTCGGGAGGTTAAAGCCTCTCTCCTCTCTGGGCCTCTCTCTGCCAGCTCCTGCCCAGCCAAGTGCTGGCCCTGCTGCTGCCTCTCCTCATGGATCTTGTCAGGTTCCCACAGCCTGTTCTGCCCTTTATTTCCTTCTGCCTGAGGATGTCCCCAAATAGTTGCATCTCCTTTCTGTGAAGTATGTTTGAGAGAGCGGTTCTTCCTGCCCGGAAACCATCTGAGTCTCCGTTTAAGCAAGGATATTAGAGGGAAATAGCTTTTGCTAAGGCCTCTCAGCTGGCAAGGAGAGGTGGCTTTCAGCAGGAACCAGGAGAGGTTCAGCTGCTCCGCCACCTTTCTCTGCTCACTGGCATGGACACAGGGGTGAGCAGTGTCCTCAGTGATGGCCTGTGCTGGATGGGACCAAGGGAGAAACAGGAGTGAGACTGGGACACTGATGCAGACTGAATGAGACTGCCAGCGGTCCTGAGGAAGAGAAGGGGAGATGCTGCTCACTGCATTCCTCAGGCACCCTGGAGTGAGATAGAAGGGGGAATTCTGTCTGGTCCCAACTTTTGCTTCATTGCTCAGTTCCCCCTAATAACCATTTCATCTGGGAAATACATGGTAAGACCAACCAGTAGGATATTAGAGCATAGAGAAATGTAATCATTATTTTCATCTTAAAATTACGGAAGACTTCTAAAATATTTTTGAAATCCTAGAAAAAGCATTTGCTAAAGTTAGAAATTATATGGCCATGTAGAGAAGATGATTGGGGAAAATAAGAGAGTAGGGAAGATTAATGGGAAAATGAAACATGTATATTGATGTTACTCTCTCCTAAACCATGATAGCAAGAGCTAGAGCAGATGTGTACCTTTTGGAATACTGCAGGCATTGTCTGAATTTGCATTAGCCAGACAAGCACAGTCTTTTACTAACTGTGAATGTTTCTAAAATATCAGACAGGTTTAACTCACAACTCTGTGGTATAGGTCTTCAAATTTAAAATCACAAACCTGTTATGTACAAGAACGTATGCTATACAGAGTTGTACTAGAAGTATAGAAATATGTTCTTGAATTAGAGAGAGTAGGGAAAGTTAAGTTTTAGTACTAAAATACTTGCTACACTTGAGGATTACAATATTAAGCTGATTTAGGGTATTACATCTGAAATACTAGGACATAAACCAAAAGTGTAATGAAAGGTTTTGTCAGAACTCATTCTTACCCTGTTTCTATTGATCTTGGGCTTCTCCTTGAAACAGGTTGGCTGCCCAAAATTGTGCTATAATTCAGATTTCATTGCATGCTTAGGGAAATGTTTTGGAATAAACACCCAGTACAATCATGACCTTTAAATCAGTTCATTCTTCATTGCCTGTTGCTAAGGTTGACAAGAAAAAAAACCTATTCCTGAAAGTCAGTGAGAGGTGTGCAGCTCTCCTGGCAGGACATGAGTGCTGTGTGTTCCTGCCCATGCAGGAGCAGCTCTGTGCCATGGCTGTGAACAGAGGCACAGCCACTCCTTCAGGTGTGCCCGGCAGGAGCCTGCTGGGACAGGCCCACACATCCCACACTCGGGCTTGCCTCGCCTTCCCACCGAGGAAATGGCTGGCAAGGGGGAGCCTGGGTTTCTGTAGGAGCAAGGGGAGTGTGTGTGACTGGCAGACAGCATTCCTGGGCTCCAGCACTCTTGGAGACATGAAAAATGCAGCACATGGGATCAGAGCTGCCCTTTCTGAAGGATCTGAGGGATTGGTTATTAGCTCACCCATATGAAAACAGGCATTTCAGTGTTTTGATGTAATTTTTTGGGCTCTATTTTTAGTGCCTGGGAACATTGCAGACATGGAATATGTAGCTATTGAGCCTGTTGGAATTAAAATAACTTCAAATATCTTTAAAGAGTCTTTCTGAAGCACTCATTTTTTTCCATTGCAGCACATGTAGTTTTTGATCCAGTGCATTACAGAGGCTGGAAGTGTGCCATTATGTTAAAGCTGGTGTTACAGTTAGGTTTGATAAGCAGGAAGTCCTGTTGGTCCAAGATGAATATAAGGGGATAATGTAAATGTTGTTTTCAGCCTTTTTATTAAAAAACATTTTTCTGACTTTTATTTCAATGTGGAAGATGTCCCCAGTATGTTGTTAAGTGCTCAAATTGGCTTTCCATTTAGCTTGAAGGTAAGATTGAGGTGTACTCAAAAACAGTTTGACTATAGAAGCAAGATACTTCTTTTATCTCTCTAGTAATCAAATATATAGGGAACTTCAGGAAGAATAATCTGAATTTAGTTTTGTGTTAGGATTGCTATTTATTTTACATACATCATGGTCGTAAGGTTTTATTCAGTAGTGTTAGAAATTATGTTGAAGATGCCTGAACTCCCAGAAGAGAAGGCAGAAAGAGAAGTTCTGTTGGGTTTTTATGAACTCATTAATTTCTTCTGCACACATGTGACAAGCTGCTAATTCACCTCTCTGCATCTAGTCATCAAAGAAAGTGCAGTTAGGGATTTCATAACCCATTCTCCTGCCAAAGACATTACCACTCATGCTTCATTTTTGAGTTTCATGTATCACTGCAGCCTTCAGCATTCAAAATGAGCAAAAAAGACCAATCTAAATGCTGCAGCCTGGCTCCAGATTGGGCCTTGGTGGCAGCCAATACACCAGAGGAGGACAGAGGAGGGCAGTTCTGTTGAAGGGATTCTATCTCTGGCACAGCCTGGTTGCAGGGACAGCAAGGGGTCCTCCTTTTGAAGACAAAGCTCAAATCCAAATTGCATTTTCCAGCAGCAGATTTTTGAAGAGAGATCTGCCCATTGAAACTCTGCCATCACGGATGGCTGACTTCTAGCTATAGCAGGATTCCTCTAGAGCACATTATGGGAAAAAATTTTACAGTCCAAGCTATATGATGTTTTGAGACATTCATTGAGGAGGCAGATGGGATCTGTGATGCATGAATGCCAGGTTTTGATGTTACTGCGAATCTCATGAGAGACTGGTGCTTTCTGACAGTCCAGGTTCCACACAGTGATGTGATTATGTGAAAAGTGCATTAAAATTTTACCTCTCCTGATGTGGAGAAAAATATGAAAAGATCTGTCATAAAGGGCACCTTATGACAATAAGTATATAAAATTTTCTATAATAAATTGAAATCAGTCAAATATTATGCTGAGTGCAAAGTGGAAACATATTGGTGACCGTTTAAATCTTTTCTTCAAACACTGGAATGATTGGAAGCAAGTGCAAATTATCTGTTTCATCTAAGCCAATAGACTGGAAACCAGAGACTTGCTGTTAGGTCCAGGGCAAACATCCATTTTCAGTTATGAAAGAAAACTGCCTTAGGGTTATGGATTGGCAGGATTATTCTGTTAAAGAATGTTGCACCATCTCCGACAAAAAATACAGTTCCCATTGTGTTTTCCATCTGCCTGTACACCGTGCTCTGTCCTCTTCCATAGAAGTTATCTTGCTAACTTCATTGTGCCTTCAAGTGCCTCCAAAAATTTTATGTGAAACAGTGGTTCCTTACCTTAACTTTGGTTTAAGTGTAGAAGATGGTCATGTTGATAACATTTTGTAGTCTTACTACAAAATTTGGACACGGATCTTAATTTTATTAATAATTTGTCAAATACTTGCAGAAAGACACAACCTTACCTCTTATACATGGGTTCATAAAACAGAATTAGAGTAATAGTTGTTTTAAAAATGCACCTATAAAAGCTTAGGTCAGTAGCAGAAGTTGTTAGGAAGTGCTATTTTTCCCTTTCATCATTCTCAGCTATACTTAGATTTAATAGAAAATTTGGAACAGCTCTTGCTGGAGTTTATTGTAGATGTCTGTAGACCATAATTTAAAGGTATTCCAACCTTGTAGCTCCAACTTAACTAAAAATATAGGTTTAAATGTTTTAATTAAATCATTGTAGATGGGATTCTTGTTTTCATTATATGAGAGTCTGACCTATGTCCGTGGTATCTAAAAGGCTACTAACATATTTTTTTGTTAAAATACTCTACTTTTTTTTCCTTACATGTTTTGTTCCCTGCACTGAATGAATGTAGCATTTACATAAAATAGTTTGGGTTGTTCTGACAGAATGTTTATATAAGAGGCTTTCTTGTCATTTGCTCTAATGTGATGAAGACTATACTGTCTTGCTGCAGGACAGTGGACCAGGAATGAAGCAGTGGTCACTTGGTTGTAAAGAAATGTTGATTACTGTCCAGAAAGGAGGAGAGGAAAAAAGACCTTATGAGGTGTTTTGGTTTGGTTGGCACGTGCTGCTGAATGCAGTAAGGGATGCATATTTCACTAGTTGTGGAGAATTCCGAGGACATGTTTCATACAAGCTTTGTGTAGACAAAACAGATAAACACATTACGACAGAGGTCTGTGGGCCCTTGGAAAAGATTGCTAATTGTGTGTTTTTTCAGAGGACCGAGATCTTATCACAGTCATGAAAATCGTGCAGGGCTACTGTAAAAAGAAATGTGACTTTAAAAGCAAGTTGAATTAAATACACTTGAAAGTCTTCTTTCTGATCTGCAGAGCATATTTGCAGCTATCTGCAGCTGAAGGCCACATTGCCCCCACGCTGCAGCCTTCCATCTCACACTGCATCGGTGACAGAACCAAAAGCTTTCCCTCTGCCTTCTGATCTCATCCTCAGTATCACTGAGATTCCTTCATGGAAGAGCAACTTCTGCACCAGATTGGCTATGAACATACTGAATCTATCACATCAAAGAAATAGTTGTAGGATGGCGTTAAGACTCTGTTTCTTTTTAAAGTGATCTGTATGGGCAGATCTTTTGAATCCCTGTGTAATTTTACTGACTTTGATCAGAGTCCATACAGCTGTAGTTGTTTTGGAGAATCAGATGTTACTGTTGTGCTGTGAAGGTTAAAGGATGGTGTTTTCCTTATTTGTTCAAGACTAATGTTGCTGCTTATGTGTGATATGGCAAATTAAATAAATGTTAATATTTTACTGATCAGCTTTAAGATCACTTGGCTTTTGATACATAGCTACCAGAAATTCTGTGGGAACATAGGTAATTACTTTTAAAATTTTAAAACTTATTTTGATTATATAGAATAATTGTATGTTTGTCTAAAATGTTTTTATACAATGCTTCTTTAAACTTAAACACACACATATATTTTCTAGAATTATTTACTACTGTGTGGCAGATACACAGCTGTGAGTCATTTACATGAAGAGCAGGCAGATTTCTGAAAATTTCTGAAAGCTTTAACAGCAATATAGAGATCTGGTTGAAATTCATGTGCAAATATCCTTTATTATATGATCACCACCACGTAAATGCATAGCATTAAAACAACATTCCAAAGCCCAATGTTTCATATTCAAATATTAGAAGGAAACAATGTCATTGCTTTCACAGTTTCAAGGCCTTATCCTTTTGTGTGTTTGTGTTGGGATACAGCCTTTAATTACACAAGCAAATTTTCCCCCTTGGGATTCCTACTTTTTCAACTTGGTTAACACTTAGTGCCTTTTCTCACGGCTGTCTTAAGATGTCTCATCATAATAGTGACCTCTCTGGTGTCCCAGGGAATTCTCTGGCCATTGTGGTGCAGCACCTTTGCTGTAGGGATAGAGAGAAGTTTTCTGGACAGCTTTCAGCTGCCACAGGGAGGAGACTATCCTTTATCTCCTCATTTCCCATTCTATTTGCTTGATACCCTCTCATTTCAGCAATAGTATTGGGGGGAGCAATGTGTTGAATGGTGAAGTAGGAAATGCAAGAACTCTGCCTGGATTCCTCACAGTTCATCATCCAGGCTGGAATATTTTACCTCCCAAGAGCACAGACGAGGGTGCTTGAACTAATGCTGTGATGTTGGCAGTGGTGGATTAGTTGGTGCTTTATCCAGAGCAGCCTCCTGTCTACATGCCTCACAGTATTTGCAGAAGGAAAAAAAAAATAGAAGAATGATGCATCCCCTTTCTGGCTCCCAGGAAGGAGTTCTGTATGTTTGCAGACTCATTTGTCATTGGCTGTTGTTACCTGGCTTTGTCTCATTTTTCTCTGCTTTCTCACAACATTTTTTGGTCATAGGATAAATGCTAATTTTGAAGTATGGAAACAGGAAGCTTACAAAAGAGCCTTTAATTTTTGAAAGTTAAATTAGAGAGAAATAAAATGTTTTCAAGCATGGGCACAGATTGGAATACTTTTGCATTTATTAATATTACAAGCTTATGTTTGTAGTGGAAAAGTTACTTTGAAGAAAAAATTCTTCTTCCTGATGCCATTAGCACTGGCAGTATTCTTCATTCTATGTCATTCCTGGGGAAGGTTAGGAAAACAGCAGTTTGACAACTTCCATGTGTGGCAGTATGGAAGCTTAATCCAAAAACCTTAGTTCATCGAAGATGTTGTATAAGTGCTTGGAAACTCTTATGGCAGTAATGCCTGAGAAAAGGGAGAGAAATGCTTAATGTGGTAGAAGTGCCTGCAAGGAGTGTCCCAAGTGCAGGGCTGGGTTCAGCCAGATGACTCACTTCTAACTGAATACTAGAATCATTCCTCTTCACAGTTCGCTCTGAAATTCATTCCCAATTATTTGTGTGTACCGTCTCCATACACAGGAGCTGTTGTACTCGGGTTTTTGGAACCTGAAAACAAGCCCTTTATTGATGATGAGGTCAGGGCGCTTCTGGGAATGGTGGCTTGTTGGTTACCAGCTGCTCCCCAGCCAGGAGGCAGTCCTTCTGTTTTAATGAGTTGTGCTTTGTTTCTTTTTCTTTCTTTAAAAAAAATATATTTACACTGTTTGCTGTGATATTTCTTTGTGATAGGATTGGTAGACTTGAGTGAACTGCTGACTACTATCAGAATTACTGGCAAAATGTCTCAGGACAGAAGTGTGTACATGCTGGGTGTCTTCCACATGGCATCCTTGCACTGCTGCTTGTAGTCAGTAGACCTGTGAGCATTGCTTCCCTTCCCATTCAAGTGGGATAAGAAATTTGCTTTTAAGGTTATTTGGGCCTTACAGCAATTTCCATTGGTTTTAAATTTTTGTTATGGCACATTTTGTTGTAGATCAGGGAGCCTAAGTTGAGGAAATAAAAGCCTCACTGACAAATAGTGAAACAAGTACCTTCACTAGCCTTCCTTTCAGTTACAGTAACAGAAATCGGAGGAAGCTCTGACAAGATCTTCTGTGTACTGCAGTAGGTAGAATTTAGCTCCGCAGCCAACTCCTTAATCACTGGCTTTTCTAGAGTCTGCAGCTAATTCTGCTCTTTATGGTATTGCCTTTTTTATTCAATTCATTGGTTTGGGAATAATACTGAAGTACCAGCACTCCCAGTCTGAGACTTGAAAACTGTTTTTAAGTCAGTTGGTATTTGTCACTAAGCACCCAAATAGTATAATGATTCCAAAATTTCAAATGACATTGTTGAGTGATTGTTAGGCATGTTTAAGGTCAGTTTGTACAATAACATGATGAAAAAATACTGAAGGTGTAGGGCACATGTCTGGTCCTCACAAATAGACTTGAAAAGCAGAGTCCACTGATTTGAGGGAGAGGTTATCAACAGCTGAAGACCAACCAAGTCTTAGTTCAGAAAAATGTAATGTCAAATCATAGCTTTCATAATGCATGTCCTAATCACGATGAGTCATGGTTGTTTTGGCCCAGACTGTAAGTTCATGGAAGAAAGCATGAAAAAAAACTTCTATACATGTACATTTTACATCCTTATTTTAAAAGTGCCTTCCTTAAGTGTTAGTGATTACTTCTATTGACTTACAGTGATGTGTCTTTTGGTGAGTTACTTAAAACGCATCTCCAGATAATACCAAGAGAATGATGACTCTTGTGCATAGGTATATTAAAAACTTGTATTAATTACTTAGAAGTAGATAAAAGAGCAAATATGAACCTCTGCATATGCCTTGAGAGGTCCCATATGGTTCTTAGCTGGGCATTTAAAGGTGACTATGATATAAAAGACTAAAGATGAAATATATCCAGAGAATGATTAATAAAATTAGTGACTTAGTAAGAGTTCTGATAAGTTTTGGAAGGTTTTAAAACTGGGTTGATAAGTGATATATCCTTTTTGTTTTGTATAAGAAAGATTGAAAATCTGACAACATCCAACGTTACTGTTTCAGAAAGCAGATAGAAGGTTGATAGAAATAACACTTTTGGCAGGGAGGGAGGGATAGGAGCTGTCTGGGCCTTTTGTCATTGCAGGGGTTTTGTGCATTCCTTTTAGTGGAGATTTACAAGCAAAAGATAGTAAAGTTGTCCTTGCTGGGAAATGACTGGCTGTCACACGCAGCATTTTAGTCACTCATGCTGTTTTGAGCTGCATGTTATCACTCCATTGAGATGCTCACTTACTCTTCCTAAGAAATTTTATTTATTCTTAAATTTATAAATATTGCTCATCACCTGACAGTAGTAACTTGCACTGGAGGACTGATTTGGCTGTTGGAATGTTGACAGTGCTATTTTTAAATATTTATAAGAACTGAAAATTAGTTCGAGATAAGCCAATCTAAAATTCTTATGAAATTATTCTGCTTAAAAAAAATTAAAACATTCTTTCCTGTTGAAGGCCAGGGAGGTCTGTGAGGTTACCTGGTGGCTGCACAGCTACCCACTAAACAGAAAAAGCCCCCAGAGGGGATGATTCATCAAGGAAGGAGTGAGAAATGATCCTTTTTCTCTGCATGTTTTCAGCTGCTGATGGGAGCAAAGTGTTATCTTGAGATTTTCAGGTATCTCTTCAGCCTGCAGAATGTCACCATTCACAGCCTTCTAAGAGGAGTGTACTAAGGCAGCCAGAGCTGTGGAGGACCATGTTGCTCAGGATGCTCTTGAACTGCAAAATCCCATTCCAGGGTAGAGGAAGGCCCTTCTGGTGGAGGCATGTTGTTAAGCCTTTGATCATACAGAAAACTAAAGAAGAACAATCAGAGTTGGGCATCAGATATCATTTGGCAAACCGTGGTGGAAGTGATTGCTGGTTATCTGGCGATGGGAGGGGTAGCAAATGGCTCCGCTCTGGTGCAGTCAAGGAAAATACAGCTGGGATTATAACCAAAGGATCAGCCTCTCAAAACCTGCTACTCCTTAGTGCATGCTAGGCACTGTCTTGAACTGATGCAAAACCTGGCACATTTAATATATATTTTAAAAGATAACCCAATAAAATGTAAATTCCATTCATAAAAATATGAAAGTCAAAACTGCCATTTCCCTGCCAGCAGTTACTTATCTGCTTACACTTGTGTCATGCTTCATATAGCTTTGTATGATGTAACAGTTTCCTTTATGATGTTATGGGTTTCAATATATATGTATGCCTATGTTTTAAATTCATGATTCAGAAGACAATTGTAATGTGTGTCTTAATCTCCTCACTATGGAGGAGCTCATAGTGAGGTCATATTCCACATATGAGCTAGTCACAGCTCGTATTCCACATTAGTGTTCTATGGCAGTAACATATTTTCATAGTGAAAGTTATTTTACCAAAACCATTATTGATGGTATTTCTTTTGACAGAAAAAATTTAAATTTGATGGTATTGTGATTATCACAAGCTCTCTTTTATTTAAAGGGTGTATCAGATACAAGCTGCAGGCTGGTTTTGATAGGTGATTTTTCATATACTTCTGTCACAGCTGAAATTCTCTCTGGCATTCTGTTTTACCAGCTTTTCATTATTTCCCCT
Source organism: Illadopsis cleaveri (assembly GCA_013399915.1). Classification (NCBI taxonomy): domain Eukaryota; kingdom Metazoa; phylum Chordata; class Aves; order Passeriformes; family Timaliidae; genus Illadopsis; species Illadopsis cleaveri. Next base: position 330,433 of record VXBB01009691.1, read on the forward strand.
ACCATTATGGTTATGTAAAAATGACAGTTGTTGTCTTTTAAAATTGCTTTTCCTTCTTACCTGGTTCTCTTGTGTCTGTCCATACTGGGAATTTGAAGTAGTGGATCATGTTGAATTTCTTTTAAATGCAATTCAAGAAAAGTGAATATGTCAGTTTATTCAGCTAGTATAGCCTAGGATAAATTGTATTTCAGTCTCACCTAAAAGTTTATCCAATGTTTAAGTCTTGTATGCATTTTATATTTTGTGGTTTTAGTGTAGTTAGGTCTCATTACAGTCTTTTAAGGAGTACTTTTTGCAGTATATAAGACATGTTTAAACATAGTTCCCAAACTCAGTTTTGAAGCCAAAGTAAATGAGGTCTTGTAGCACCACATTCCAGTGATTCTGACATCAGAAGAGTATCTGCACTAATAATTTTTTGTATTAAAGTGGCTGGATTTTTATATGCCTGCAAGAAGCAAGACTGGAGTCTGACATGGAGAAGCATTTCAAGGCATTAACAAATGTTTTCATGAAATCTTTTTTTCTCTGTGGGGAAGTTAAAAACCCAATCAAAAAAACTCATAAAACCTGGTAACCAAGAAAAGCAAGATACTCATTTTGACAAAAAGTGAAATGCATTTTTACAACAGACTCAATAAAACCAGTTTTCTTTAATTTTGTTTAGTGTTTTATTTTTGTTTCAGGTTTCCTGCTTCAGTCTGTAGGGATACTTCTTTTTGTATGTTAATAAGTAAAGATTATGCCAAAAATTATCTGACCCCTGACACAAAACAAATCAAAACTCCAAAGTGTTTTGAAATATTTGCTTAAGTAGACTTATGTATGTTTTAAGAATTTGGGTGTGAAACATTCAATTTTCATCATATTTGCAGCCCAATTTGCAAGCTTGTGAGGTTTTTGTCCTGGGAAAAACAACAAAAGAACCTTGTAATGGTGACAAACCTGATTCATACCAGGAAACTGGATTAAGGCACAGATAACAGATGAGCACTGCATCAACTTGGCCCTGTATGGCTGTGCTGACCTTTGCCAAACAGAAAGAAGAATCACTTTCTGCTGTCAGTGACTCTCGCTACAGGGCAAGGGCAGACTGGGAAATGATGCCAATGAATGTGTGCCCAGCTGATTTTGAGCTGATTGACTCTTTTGCCATCCCTAGATTTTGTGAGGAAAAGGAGTTTAGTGGGATATTTGACAATCCAGAGTATATTTTTCTTCTCATTGTTGTAATAACAATTACATGTTTTGTAGTGTTGATTCTTTCAAATTTACAATTTAAGAGTCCTCATCTTGTTTGCTTTCAGATTCTTCTCATTCTTTTCATCGAGATGAGACCATTATTGTTGCCCTGGCATCTGTGTCTGTACTGGCTGTTCTGATAGCTGCTCTGTTCTTTGGATACAGGATGTTTGCAGGTAGGGATTGATGACCTTTTTGGCTTTGCTTTTTCAGTTGTTCAGTTGGCTACTGCTTAAAGTTGTACTTAGGTCTTCTGTTCTCCCCAGTCGCTGTTATATGCTTGTACATAATGCCGCTCCCCTTTCTCCTCTCTGACATTTTATGGTGATATTTCTTTCATAACAGTTTGGAGAGAGTTATGACTTCTCTAAACTGGCATTTTGGGACCCATTTTTTTCCACAAATTCTCTGCTCAGAACAGTTCAAGTGAGGCAGTGAACATGCTTTATAGTTTTTGCCAGTGACTTTGAATTATCGAAATAGTTGTGTAGCAGGTATCTGTAGTTTGTAGCTTATCGGCACCTTCACTGCTCGTTTTACTGATTTTGAGAAGGTTTTACAGGACTCCTTTTTATTTGTTACATCCTTGCCTAAAATATGTAATTCTGCCAGATCCCAGGTAAGTTGCATTTTTTTCACTTGAGTATGTCCAGAAAGGAAATTGGCTGATTTCCTCCTCCCCCTCTTCCCCAGGAGACCGTAAACAAGGTTTGCACAGTATGAACATGATGGAGGCAGCAGCATCAGAGCCCTCATTGGATCTGGATAATCTAAAGTTGTTAGAGGTAAATATTCAACTCAGTTATTAATCTTCATTTTTATTCAATATCATGCTTGTGGTCTTATCCCAGGCATAGTTACAGAAATGAATGTATCAGTGCTCCTGTAATGTTTTCTACTAAATCACTTAATCTACTAAATCTACTTAAAATCTTAATTTTAAGAAATTAAAATTTAAAAGGGCCTACTGCAGGTACATTTTGTCTAATTTTGTTAGTAATATTGTTGTTATTAGCTAGAATGTGTTTTACCTTGAAAACAGAAAAAGAAACACTGGGGAGGTAGTGGGGGAAATTAGAATATGCTGTATTTCAGCATTGCATCAAAAGATCCATCGTTTTTGCTTGACACTGCTTGCTTTTAGTACAGCACCTTACTGTAGGAATTTGAAATTCTTCAGTAACACTCTTGGAAAAGATAATGTACTGAAGATAGGGCAGTATATTTCAGTAGTGGTGCATTTATGTGTAGTCATTCTTCAGTGTGGGGCACTATCTAGCTCCATGGCAACTAGAGGCCAACCAGAACTTTCTGCTCAGCTTGGTGTTAGATGTATCATCACAAAACTGCAAAATGTTATGCTTCAGTTGGTATGCTCGATGGAACATATGGAATTTTAAAAACCTTTTAGCCAGGAAAAAAATTAGTTGAACGACTGAGATGCAGAGTACTTTTCTTCTTTTTCCCAGTAGAAACCCCACCTAGAGATGCAGACTGCAGACATGCAGTGTGAATTGCTGTAATGGTGACGGCAGAATGGTGATGGGCAAAGAACCTCAGGTGTCTTCTACCACTAAAAAAGTACTTGAGGCAGAGTTTACAAGAGTCTACCAATGCGTATTGTAGGAGTGTGCAAAGCCCCAGATGAAAGTACCTGTACTGATAATGCAGTCTTGTAGACAGCAGTGACTTTCTCAGAGTCTGAAAGTTGGTAGAGAGATCTGCTATGGTGTCTTCTGTGCTGCCTCTTGTCTCCTAAGGAGCTGACCCCTTACCCCCAGTCCTGGGGTGTTGCAGGACAAATGTTTTAACCTGTGCTTGCCTTTTGACATCTCTGTGGGTAGATTACATTCCAGGTTTGTACCTTGAACTGGCTTGCTGCTGCTTTGCAACCCAGTGATATAAAAGGACTGAGAAACAGAAAGTCTCTCCATTAAATGATACTTTATCTTTGAAAACTTTCCTGTAAGACAATTTTGTCATCTTTAGAAACATTACTTTCATTATCCCTTCTGTTTCTCTTCCTCCTCCATTTGTAAGTATTTTAAAAAGTAAAAAAAAGGCTCATGAAATCCTTACAGTTTCACGTACGCGTCTTCATGAAAAATTTTTTTAATAGGTGCTTAAATTCTTACGTAGTTGGAATTTTTTGAGCTTTAGAAATTAGGGCTTTTGCTGAAGGTGGTCCTGCATTTTCGTATAGAGATCGCATCTTTCTTCTGCAGTTACCATGGAGATGTGCAAGGCCATTCTTGAAGACTGTCTAACATAGTGGGGGCTAGAATAAAGATTCACAGGTAGTCAGGAATTAATTACTTCCTTCTGTTAAAATCTGTTTACCTTGTTTGGCACCTGTTTTGCACTACAAATGCATAATTTGTTATTACTAACCTGAATGGTACAGCTTATAAACTGTCCTAAACCTAAAATGTTTCACTTAATGTCTGTGATTTCTGGAGTGAAATGAAATTGATCACATAAAAGCTATAAATCTTGAGTAGGCAAAAGTTAGTAAGAGAATTAGCAGCACAAAACACATGTGTTTTATTGATTCTGTATATAAAAGTACTGAATAGATTATTTATGATATATTTACTGGATATTCAGACTATAAGTCAATTTAGTAAGACCTATGTTGGGTCATGCTGAGGTTTCCAGCTCCAAAATAGCTTCTATGAAAGCATCCTAATTCTGGTTTTCATTACAAAATACTCACTATCTTCACTGTTCTTATAGTGTAAATCAGGATAAAAGTTGGCACACAATTCTTGTAGAGTGAAGACTTGGGGTTTATCTTCATCTCTTATTTTGTGAACTAATTATTTCTATTTTTTGCAGTTGATTGGCCGGGGGCGATACGGAGCGGTGTATAAAGGCTCCCTAGATGAACGTCCAGTTGCTGTGAAAGTATTTTCTTTTGCTAATCGTCAGAACTTTATCAATGAGAGGAACATTTACAGGATTCCACTGATGGAACACGAGAACATCGCCCGCTTCATCGTGGGGGATGAGAGATTCACTGCCGACGGCCGGATGGAATATTTATTGGTGATGGAATATTACCCCAATGTAAGTGCTTCAAAGAAATCAATTGGATTGGTTAAGAATCCTAAGAATAGCCACATGAAAAGGATGTACTTTAGGTTTTGGTGGTACTTCTTGCACAGTAATGTAAAAAATAATCCATATAAAAGACATTTTTAATGGACCTTATTGTGGGTTACTGTAATACCCTTTTAGATTTCCTAGTTAGTGCTACCAAATGTAGTCTTACAAATTCCTAGCTCTGGAGTATTTGCTCTTGCTTTTAGTGCAAGGTTTTTTTAGTCAATTCTGTCCTTATTCAAGGACAGAATTTGAAGAGTTGTTTTTACTTAAAAATAATCTAATAAATTTAAAACTTCTTAATATTAAGACATTATCTCTGTCTTATTACCTCGCTCAATAGCTGTAAATAGTGGGTTTTTTTACAGTGAAATGTAATAGATACAAGATTGTTGTCAAACAAGTTTGTGGTACTATAAATCATGGTGCTTTTTTATTCTGTTATCTTCTTTTAAGCTTTCCATGGCATATACTGGTGATGTAGGACATGTCTTAAGAAGGCAGCCTTACTTTCCAGAAACACGTCTTCGAACCTCCTCATCTAACTGAATGCTTGTATTTCTCAAATTCATGGATTAGGGTTCTTAATATTCTGAGTGTGTACATACATATACAGAAACATTTAAAAAATATGCAGTATGAATGTGAATAGCTTTCCTGAAAAATCATAAAATGTACATGGGGGTTATATATATGAAAACGCAAAAAAATGGTGTCACAATTTATCTTGGGGGGTATTTTTTTGCCTGTGTATGGGAAAGAATATTTAGTTACGCAGTTAAATATATTTTTTAACAAGCTTTTTGGTCTCAAGTAAGCAAACTGGTATTTCCTGCAGGGTGTGAAGGGGATGGCTGAAGCCTGATCTGTTATGGAGGCAGTAGGACAAAAGCTGCTTATTAGAATGCAAAAAGGAGCAGAACAGTGCTAAGTAGCAGTAATGATGGCTTGTCTTAGGGTTTTTTAGGCTATGTGTATCTGCTTGTATTGAAAGTTAAATGCACCCATGTAAATACTTACCTTAAACATAGGTATGTATTTACACACATCTACACTATATACAAAGGCAAGGCAACAAAGCACAAATATAAAAGGAGCGTCTTAACTGAAAGATTTAAGTGAGAACACACATGATCATGTCAGTTTGTAAGATAGGCATCTAAGAAGAGATTGCAGAAACTAGAAGTGACCATTGAAAAGGTCAGTTGTGCCCATACCCGATGGACAGTGGCAAAGCATGTGATTCTGACAAAACTGGTGTATTTTCATGTAATAAAGTGAAATAAAATTGAGTATTCTATTCCTGGGAGGGCATAGCATAGCTGTCTTCACAGGTGATCTGGTTTTGCTGTTTTCTTGAATGAAAGGATTTTCAGTTGAAATGTAATTTGATTGAAAATTCTGTCTTGTTGCTTGTGTAAACAGGCTCTGTTAATGACCTGATTAAATGTACAGATGAAGCTTATGGCATCATATTATCAGATTCCTTCCCAATGTGGTATTAAGAACAGCAAGATTAGTCTAAAATCAATCCACTGGTTGTTTGGAAGTCATTGGAAAAAGTGCACAGCAGGTGTAATTAATGCACAGTGTGATCTGTAATTCAGTGAGCAGATGTTCTGCTGTATGTGGAGTTAACAGCAGAAAAGGAAGCCTGCTGTGGCAGCCCTGCTAGAAGGGAATTGCAGTGTTCAAACTGGAGCCATAAATCTGATTTCAATAAGGACCAACCAATACAAGATGTGCAGGTGAAATATTCCCCATCCAAAACATCATTCTCCCTCAAAATACTTTCCTTCCTGAAAATAAGGACACACAAACCAGGGCATTTTTACACAGAAAATTGTTCTTGGTGTTACCTCGATGAAAGCAAGACAGATGGGCTTTTACCCAGGTTGTGATTTTATCTGAACATGCCTTCAGATTGAAGGAAATAGGCAAGTAAAAGGAATGATATGTGCATTTAGCAATCAAGGTGCTGTTCTAATGAAACTGTGAGGTGTGGTAGGTCAGTAAGGGAGGCAGTTGTGAGGGATGACATAATAGGAAATATAGTAACAGCCACAGAACTATTGCCCCAGTAGCCAGACACTCTTGTCCCTTTAGAACAACAGAAAAATTGTTCTAAAACACAAATGGAATCTCTGATTGTTAAAAATATCAGTTTTATCAAAAGTTATAGTCAGAAGTAAATATCCCCAATTTAACACATAATGCATGGCTCTGACAAGATAGTCTTAATTACAAATACATATCTCTGTCTAAATCTTGACTAAAGCTTTTCCTGGTTATCATTTTAACTTCACTAGAAGCTAGCCTTCAGCTAGCTTAAAAAACATCTAGTGGTGGGCAGGTTCTGCAGCAGAAAGATCTTGAAACCGGTTTAATACAGTGAATATTTCCTAGTCACATCATGACAACAGTCCTGTGTCTTCTGTTAGAATGGGCTGGAACCCCAACCCACTAAGCCAAGAGAAAAAAAACCAAGCTGATGATATTTGGAGGCTAATAAGAGGGCTTGAATTTCTTAAAAAGCTGTAAACAACAAGGAAAAATGTGAAAGGAACCCATTCCAAATTTTTTTGAACCAGACATTATAGAACTTACTTTGTGTTTTGTTGCATCTGATAAGATGTTACACATTGGTGCATCTTTAAGATTATGGACTTAAATAGGCAAAACCAGGGTAGTTTGTAGTCCTAAAAATATAATAAGCATGTAGAGTTAGGCAGATTACTTGTACTTTATGTTTGATTATTTAGTTTGTTTAAACTAAGTATATTATCACTGGAAACTGTGCATCAAAGGTGTCACAGTTTGCAGTGTCTGGCTCTTGTTTTGGATAACAGTCTCAGTTTCTAGAATATCTCAGTATCATAACTGACATACTTCCTTCTGGTTTTCTTAGAGATTTCATGACAAGTCACTAGAGGAACCCCCAATTCACACATCTAACTTCGCTTTCAAGAAAAGGGGAGCATGACATTCTTTTTTTCCATCTTTTTTCAGTGCATGTGGACTCACTCCTATTTGGAATTGCCTTTGGAGTGTTTTTGTTTTGATACATAAATAGATTATAGCAAGACTGTGAGAGAGATTGAGTATTCTGTAAGTGATAATGGTCTAAAGCCCACTTTTTAGAAACCCAGACTGTTACATCTGTAATTACCTTTATTCTGTTCTGCAACAAGACTTTTATATAGTTTTTTCTAGAGGCAATCTCTGTTATTCTGTGATAAAATTTCTATTCCACTTTATAGGAACAAAATGACAGCAATGGAATTTAATGAAACGTCAGTCAAATCTTGTGTTTTAAAACATGTGGGTAAACACATAAGCAGTTGTAGGTTTATACCTTTTAGAAGCAGTGGATAAAATTGAGTCTCCAAAAGATTTTGAGTTATTCTACTGGACAATTATTTTAATTTGTGGTTTTTGTTTTGTCTTTTTTGGGGGGTTCTTTCTAGGGTTCTTTGTGCAAATATTTGAGTCTCCACACAAGTGACTGGGTGAGCTCTTGTCGTTTGGCTCACTCTATAACTCGGGGCTTGGCGTACCTGCACACGGAGCTGCCTCGAGGAGGTAAGGCCAGGAGGGGATGCAAAGGTCTTCAGTGTATTCTTATTTCTATCAGGTAGTAGATTCCAGCCTTTCTTTTATCCTACTGTGAGTAGGGAATGATGAATGCAAATAGAGATTACTCAGAATTTATGATATGTTCTCTCCTTGTGAAGAGCCCCTTGCTGTGTGCTCTGTGACCCTTGTGTGAAAGCACTGAGTCCAAGGTGGGAGAGCCCCAGGAGAGGCAGGAGCAAGCAGAGTTGTGCAGTGCTGCTGTGTCATGGCAACATGTTACTGAAGACCTGGAGCACTGGCTGCCTCTCTGGTACAGGGCAAACAGATGAGGTGTTGTGTCTGGTTTTGCAGTTCAGAAACAAATCACCAAAGCAATTTTTAGTTTGTGTGTGAACTGTATGGTATAAAATTAAGTCTTCTAACCCCACTGTAGTTTTATTTATCATGTCTCTGGATTTTTGGCTGAGGGTTTGGGCCTAGTCTTTGCTGTGTACAAACAATACTGCTGGACTTCTGGTACTTTATTAGAGTACTGGCTGTGACAATGAATTGATTTGGATTTTGCTATCTCTACATGCATGCTTCAGCCAGTCTTTCAGCAGCTAAAGTATCGTAATTATAAAGATATTCTGAGATCTGTGATGTATCAGGCTGCAGAATATGGCCTGGCACTGAAACATTAGGTTTTTGGCAGTAAATAAAAGGTTAGTTTCATTATATCTACCTTAAGGTGCTAATGTTTGGATTAAAATTTCAAACTATGTATCTCAAATGTTAAGCATGAGCACTAGCAAAGAATGACAACTAAAGATACTATTAAAAGTGCTGAAAATACCCAAATCAGTATTCCTATGTGCCACTGAAACTGCAGCTATCATCTTAACCTCATCATTTCGAGATGTGCAGACAGGTGTGTCCATGAGCAGTCAGCAAATGTGTAAGCTTTCCATCATAAAGGAGACACAGCCACAGTCTGTGAATGCTAGGAAGGAACTCATAGTGTTGAATGAATCCACAGTAAAATGAGTTCTGTACTGCTGGCTGCTTTACTAACAAAATAAATAAAAACTAAGAATAATTGAGATTATTCTTCGGAAAAGATTAGATCCCTTGCAAGATGAATATTTTCAGGCTCTCTGGAATAATATTGCCTGCATATCTTCTGAATCAGAGCCAGTGGTAATTCCAATTATAATGTAAATAATCAGTGCTGCATTTGACACAGGAGTGTGGAAATGACAGAGAGTATTTGGAATGGCTGTTAGGGCTGTGGCAGCAGGTCTGTGTTTAGGTATACAACGTCTCCACTGCCAAAGTCATGCTGAAATATCCCTTGGGAAGAAGACTGTTGGTGAGCATTAGAACTGTATGTGGCAGTAGCCTAATACATCATATAGATACAGTGAAACTCTGGATGCCAGTCAGTTTTGTCTAGGTAGCTTCCTCTGGAGCTCCTTGTAAAGAGGCAAAAATATTAGATTTCTAAAAAATAAGTTGATTCTCTGTTTTTAGTAGCTGAGCAGACGTAGTGCGGTTCTCTCATTTCAGCAAACAGTAGAATTGCTCAAATAGTAACAAGCACTTCTGTGTGTCCACACAGACCATTACAAACCTGCAATATCCCATCGTGACTTGAACAGCCGCAATGTTCTGGTAAAGAATGACGGAACCTGTGTGATCAGTGATTTTGGACTCTCCATGAAATTAACTGGGAACAGACTGGTGCGACCAGGTGAGGAGGACAATGCAGCCATTAGTGAGGTAAGTACAAACGGTTGGATGAATGTTCAGGTGGTACAATTTTTGTCATGGGGAATGACTGCAGTGTGAGTGAGAAGTGGCTGAAGCCTCCATAGGAAGAAACTGGTTTTATTCTCAAAATACTCACCACGAACCTGCCATTCTGAAAGGCGACAGATTGGCAGACTGAAGTTTCTGTGTGAGATAGGAGAAGACACAAGGTTGGTTTGGTTGCCATGGTCTCAGTGATTATGTGGTACAGGTCCCTTTGGTCTTGTACTGCAAATGCTGACTGAAAACCAAACATTCTTTGGTTTTGGTTTTAATTTTTGGTTTTGGTGTTAATTTTTCTGAAATGATGACATACCATATTCTGCATCTTCTGCTTGACATCTAATACAGGCTACTGAAATACAGTGAGACTGTTTTAAATAAAGGGTGTCTAATGGTTCAGTGTAGTTGTCTGTGCTTTTACAGAAAAACTTCATATGTCATTCAAAGAACATGCTACACAGTGCTAATCATCTTCCTTTAGAAAGCAAATGCTAATTTGAAAATACCTGGTGCAGAAGAGCTCCATCTAGATTTTCCCATGCTGAACAAAGAAACAGGGAGATTGCTGGCTAAAATGCAGGGATGTGGAGTAGTCCTTTGACAAAATATTGTCCTACAAGTACTGATGAGTAAGTGCTCTAATCTAACACATGTCCTGGTGAAAATGAATAGGTATCTTCCAAACTGTTAATAACCTTTGACTGTGGAGGATGTAGGATGGAACCTTGCTGACAGTCCAGGAATAGAGAACAAATTTTGTATGCAGCAGGATTCTCTTCCATTATGATGCATATCTTGGTGTTTAACAGAGTAATTTGGAAAAAAGAAACATTTCTACTATATCATACTTCATATGAGAATATTAAGTAAGGGACAAAATAATTTTGTTTTTGTACATACATACAAAGAGTAGGAGAAGGGGTTTGTTATGACTAGACTGGTAAGAATCTAGAAGCTGGTGACACTGATTAGGAATGAGCTGTGTTTTCTTTAACTGTAGGAAATACCAACCAGAATAGGTTGGTATTGAATTTGGAAATGACTTCCTGATGTGAAGCTTTGATTTGATGTTTTCTCAGGTCGGTACGATCCGCTATATGGCCCCAGAAGTGCTTGAAGGAGCAGTGAACTTGAGGGACTGTGAATCTGCTTTGAAACAAGTAGATATGTATGCACTTGGCCTTATCTACTGGGAGATATTCATGAGATGTACAGACCTCTTCCCAGGTAACGAAAAGAACTGAGGAAAACTATAATAGTAGGAAGTGGCACCAGCAACCAAAGCTACTCCCGAGCCCGAGCTTTTGGAAGTGGAGAAGGGAAGTAGTTCCCTCAATTGCTTCTGCCATTAAGTCGGTGCCATCTAGTGTTGGAGGTGGTGCTTGTCAGGACAGCGGCTCCGAGGGCGAGGCGGGGTTCCTGCTGCAAGGCTCGGTGTGACCTGTTCAGGCGGTTTGCAGGCCTCGTGCCAGGTGCCATTTGAGCGTTATTACTGTTGTTGTTATTATTGTCCAGAGTTTGAAAACACTGAGAGTTAGGCTGATGGCAAAGGCAGTGTTTCCAGTTCTGAGAACTGACAGAAGTGCCTGAAGTGTCTTTCAGACTTTTTCATGAAAAAAATGCTGTGACTTAATGTAGCCTTTAGTCAGTTGTACTTTTATTTATGACAGGACATTGAAAATTCAGGGAAATCCTCCCTACCTGTAACATAAACCAAAAGGAAGTAGACTTAAAATTTACGCGTGAGATTGTGCCACATCCACCACCTTTTTCCCAAGCTACAACATACAGAATGAATCTAAAATGCAGTATACACTCTCTGCAGTCCAACAGCTGTACTTTATGTGCAGAGGCTTGTAATCTTGCTGGGCTTCCTCCTGAATGAATATAATCAGTCAGTGGCATTTCACAGAAAGTAGGTGTCATCTTGAGGCTCCAAGACATTCCAAATGTGCCACTGAACCTGCAAAGTCTGAGGATGCTATCCTTTGAAAGGTTGCTGAACAGCACTTAATTCATTTGCAGCTAATTCAGCTTTCTTTGGAAGTTAGACTTTAGGGAAAGTGGGGAACATCTCGAGAGACAGCAACTTTGATAATGCCTTTCATCAGCTGAAAGCCTTTGCCCTGTCTTTTAATCTGTGATTGATTTTTTTTTTCCTTTCTTTCTTTTGCTAACAGGGGAATCTGTGCCAGAGTACCAGATGGCTTTCCAGACTGAAGTCGGAAACCATCCCACTTTTGAAGATATGCAAGTCTTGGTGTCTAGAGAGAAGCAAAGACCAAAATTCCCAGAAGCGTGGAAGGAGAACAGCCTGGTGAGAGAGAATATTTTCAAAGAAACAGTGATTTAACCAGCTTCAGGGTGTTCTCATTTCTTAAAAGCAATTTTTTAGGTTTTGGGGGTTTTGCCTCTGTTAGTATTTAAGGATGGGGAGCTGTTTCTGCCTGGACTTCTTAAATATTGAATTCAGTTTTTGCAAGTTATTGATGTGAAAACTGAATTTCTTTTAAGGAAAAATACTGTTGTTGTTGCATGCTGCAGCGTGATATACAGAAGATAACCTGTTACATTAATTTTAGATACTATCTGTAGTATTGTGCATGAAATGCCCGTATGTTCTCTGTGTACTGAATGAGAAACACAAAGCCATTTTTTGCCTTTTGACATCTTATAAACTAATAAAACTGAACTAAAATACCAACTAAAATAGCTGGCAAAAACATCAATATGCTCTTCCAAAACGAAAATTGGTAAACATTATAATAAACTTTTTTGAACTTGTATAGTTCTCAGGACTTGCAGAGGCTAAAGCTTCTAGCAATCATTTCATTATAACTACATTAAAAAAATTATATGGCTTCATTTGATCTACAATTTTTATTTTCAAGACTATAAACATAGTATTGTTTGTTGTTTTGAATGAGTGTAGCTGTGGCTTAGAGCCTTGGTGCTGCAGGCCAACAAGTTAGAGCAAGTCAGCTGAACTCTGGTGAGAGTCTGTGCTTGCTTTCATCTGCAGCAAAGGTCAGGTAATGTGAATCCCCTTGGCTTAAAGGGGGCTGTTTGTCTTTTACTACAAGCAAAGTGCAATGCAGACAGTTACTGGGTTCCACCTGATACAAGGTAATACAGCTTAATTGCAAGTATGAAAATGGCATATTTGACTGTTAAATAAAAAGATACTTCTTGTTATCCCCTTATGGAAATAATGCCCTTCAATCTTCAGTGACTTTGGTGGTTGATAAGTCTGTAGCTACTGTGCAGACAAGGGGGAGCCCAGTCTGTGCTAGTGCTTGTAAATACGTAGGAACCTGCTTTGAGAGAGGAGCACAACCTGCAGTGGTACACTGTCACTGTTAGAGACACGAAAGAACCACACACTCACCGTCAGGTTGAAGTGAGGAAAGAAGGGAAGTTTATTATGGTTTGGGGTTTAAATAGGATTTGGAATTTGATCAAGGATTGGAGAACAAGAAGAACACCTCTTTGACGCCAGTGGTCAATTCAAAAGTCCATCACAGAAAAGAATAAAAACCAATCTACTTTGTTTTGAAAAACTCCAGAAGAAATATGTAAACAAAATCATCAGAAAGCTAAAGAATCAAAGCGACAGTACACTGCAGTAAAACATGTTGTAACCGAGCTGAGAGCTTCCAAGAGAGGTGCTTTCATTACACACCTTTGGGCAGCCAGTCTCGGGGGCAGAGGGGGGAAGAGGAAAGAAGAGAAATCAGTGGCCAGAGTATATAGGGAATCAAACAACAGTTGTTTTAACTATAGCCATGTTAGTGAATGCAGCTTTGGAAGAACCAAGCTTGACAGCTGTTTCTGAAGATAGTTAAAACTGAAACAGTTTAAGGTTTGTTTTGTTTTGCAGACTACCATTTTAAATGTTAATTATGTTCTAGCAAGCTGATAGACTCCAGCATTATTAGATGATCCCCATATTTAAAATGCCTTACACATTCTTTCTGTTGTTACTAATTTTTTTTTTCGGCATAATCAAAATGATGATGACAACTCCAGCTCTAAGAATTGATCTACACTGTTGCTTTAAGAGAAAAGAAGAATAATCACAGATGTCAAACAACTTCCTTCACCCTATGCCAGTCTAGGATAATATCTGAATGAGCACTCTAGGGCACATAGTGTAGAAAATTAAGCTCCAGATAACCTCACTCTGGACCCAGGTCCTAACCTCCTGTTTCTAATGCATGGAATAAAAGACTTTTCCCCATTATTTATAGCTCTGCTGACATGTTGGGTTATAACACCTTCATGGAAATTCACCTATGAAAGAAATGCATTTGTCCTTTTCATTTGAGAAATACAAATAAAACCAAATGTTTTATTTTTTAATCACATAATTAAGGTACTCAAAAAATGTGGAATCCTGATTTGTGGTTACCTATGCAGTCTCAGTCTGCTTCTGGAATTATCTATGTTATGTTACAGACCTTGATTAGCAGTATCGTTTTTCGCAGTGTAAAGCAACAGCCTGAGCACAGGATATACATAAAATAATTCAAGGGCTATAAACTGTTGAAATGTTACAGTATTCTTGTCTCTCTTGCCAAAGTGGGGTCCATGCTTGACTTCAGAGGTCAGCACTGATTGATACTAACAGAATAATAGGATAATGCAAATTTCTGGTCCCTTCTATCTTTTTGATGAGTCTAGTACTTGTAAATAGTTCATTTTAGCATAGTTGTCTTTGAACCTGAAATTGATAGAAAACACATAATTGTGGTAAATATGATGCTAAGGAACTTGAGTTTTGATAACCCTCTATACAGTCACTACTATATTCCTTTAATGATCCTTAACACGTCAAAAGGAAAGGGTCTGCTAAAGGACAGACAGTATTCAATTAAACACTCATTGAATTTGCTGCCGGTGAAACCTGTGGGAGAGAGTCTTGCAAAGAGGCAAGGCAGGAGATTAGGGTTTCCATTGACTTAGTCTAAACTGTGATGAAATCAAGTCCTAAAAGCTTGAATGCAGGCATGTTGTTGTGGGAGAGAAAATGGATCCAGTACCCTATCTTGCCCTTGTCCCTGAGGGTGCTTTTAGACTCATGTCCCTCAGCTGTAGCAGTGTGTCTTTTAGGTGTGGAGCTGAAACCTAGATCCCAGTAAGCCTCTCCAGTGGAAAAGCCTTTTGGGGGAAATTCAGACAAAGCAGTCAAGCTCACACATCCACACACACTTGCTCAGCAAGGAGAGACAGAAGGGCCTTCTGTATGATAAAAGTTTCAGCGAGGTTTATTTCAGGTGCTGGAGGGTATCAGGAACAAAAGACCAGGCCATGAGCTGTGTACCAGCTTCAGTATGGGGTACAGCAGCCAGTGACCTGATGGCATGGGGGTGGTACAAGGAGCAGGCAAGGTCAGTGACCTATAGGGAAGACAGGGCTGGTAACTGGGGTCCCACAACCAAAGGATTATCAGGGGAAGGAGAGACCATGAGAATTTGGGCATCAGGGAGAACAAGACTGAGGTACTGTTACTGAATGTTACAAAGCACTATCGGGAAGTTTTCTCTTTCAGTCTAGGTGGGAGTGTTTATGGTAAATCCTTCCAAGGCCAGACCCTGGGTAATACCCCGAGTGGCTCCAGGGACTCCACACTCAGCTAAGGAGAGGGTATTGGCTTATCCCCTCTGTGATCTGCTGTGTGAAGGGAGATAAAAGGTTTGCTTGTGGGGAAGCTCGTCCACACCTGTGCAGCCAGAGCTGCATCTCCGAGCAGCAGTGATTGCCAGATGCAAGTGATGCCAGGAGCCCACTCTGTGGGTGAGGAGCTCTTAGCTCATGATCAGAGCTAGTCCTGGCTTCCAGTGCCAGAAGAGCACGACGCAGTTCTGGCACAGAGACAGTCAGCAGGACCCACTGAATGCCTTAGTGCCCAGCTGGGATTATGCACAGTCCTCAGTACTGGAGAGGTTAAAACTGGGCTGTAGATGTGAGCTGTGCTGGCAAACCAGATCCTCTCCATGGGCCATAGACTGGCAGCAGGGGCTCATAAATGTCTGCCTGGCTTTTGTGCTCCAGATGGAGTGGAAGAAGAAGTGTTCAGTGCTCGTCATTTCAGTTATTTCCTCTCCAGTTCCCTGAACATATGGCAGTGTGTTTTGGAGGTCTTGAGCTCTAATCCTGACTGTACAGTTCATCCCACAGTGTGATGCCAGGAACACGTGCGTGTTTCTGTTTCTGCACCTGTAAAACAAGTGCAGCAAAAATCTCCTCCCATGGCGCAGACAAGTTCATTGATACTTACAAGACATTTGGATGGCACTGTGGTGATCAGAGGAAGACTTGTCTAATGATGAAGTGAGCATGGCTGTTATTTGCATACAGTGCAGGGGAGCGAGGCAGTGACCATTAGCAGAACTGTGAGCATGACTGTGGCAGCATTCCCAGAATATCACTAATCCTTAGTACACAGCTCTCATAAGGCAAGGAGAGTGAGCAGAGCATGCATCCATCAGAGGGCTGGCTGAAGGTTGTATGGACATTGGTGAATGTAGCTTTTCTTAAGTGTTTTCCCAGCTGATGTGTGTATGTGAAGTGTGAAAATATTAGACTTGCAAATTGCTATTATTAGGTTAAATTAGCTTTGAATGAAATTGTGTATCTTCTGTTTCTCTCTTTCACCAGCTTGTGACTGTTTTCAGGCATAGAGAATGCTGCCATAAAACAGTAAATTAGAAGCACAATATAAAGATAAAATAACCTAAAGGGGTTTTGTCTCCGGGCAGGCTGTGAGGTCACTTAAAGAAACAATTGAAGATTGTTGGGATCAAGATGCAGAAGCTCGACTTACAGCACAGTGTGCTGAGGAGAGAATGGCAGAACTCATGATGATTTGGGAGAGAAATAAATCAGTTAGTCCAACAGTCAACCCTATGTCAACTGCCATGCAAAATGAGAGGTAAGAAGAGAACACATTTGGATTTAGTCAGCAGGAAATGCCCAGTGCAGTGTTCGACTCACTCCAGGACAGAAGCTACATCTTGGTGCACCCATTAAGTGGTGTGTGTTACATGACCTAGTCTGCATATGGGTATTGCATGACATAATCCCAATTGCTCATGTTCTTGAGATTTCCTGTGTGTCCCCAGAATTCAGGCACCTTTTATATACACAACTATGTTTCTCACAGAGGGACCTTTTAACCTGAGCTTAGGCAAACAGCAGGCTTGCTGTGATACGAAGTGACAAAGTGAGTTATCTTTAAGTACACTTGCTAAATGATGGATAAAGCTTCTGTTTACAGTGTTCTGCTAAAAAGTCTGAATTTGCAGTCTGTATGAGTTCAGGAAATTGCCAAGTCTCAAACCTGTAGTTTTTCAGTTAACAAACTGCAGGGCTATTGTTTAAGTCACTGTTATTGTGACCCCAGCGAGAGAAGTGTTGCCTGTCCTCTGCTTATATATGATCCAGAGGGAATGAGAATTTGCAGAACTGACTTTAGTGCTTAATAGTACATTCTAGAAATCCAGATTTGAGAGAATAACGTTGCTGTATATGACAGTGTTTATTGTCATGAAAAATTATTATGTTCAATTCAAAGGATACCTAAATTGTCACAATAGTAGAGTTTTCATGGTTTAGGACCTTGTGACATTTTCCCAGCATCACCTTTTTGATCTTGTCTGTTGGGTTTTTGTTGACCTTTTTCAGCATCACTTCTCTGCATCTAGAACAGAACCTTATCAGTACTTTGCCAACTAGACAAACAGCATATTGGACAAACAGAAGATTACTGTTCTCTTAGGAAATAACATCCATGATGAAATTTTGTCATAGTAAAACCAATTTTCTTATCCCCAGCACTTTTCAAGGAAGTTGCTGAAATGCCTCAGTTTGTACTGTATCTATCCTTAGTTTATGCTTGAAAAGAAACTGAAAGACACCCAAATCTCTTAAATGAGAGGTGTTATAGTATGAGGTGATTTTCACGTATGTGATCTTAATACCACTTATTTTTTCTTAAAGGAATCTGTCACATCATAGACGTGTATCAAAGATAAGGCCATATCCAGATTATTCTTCCTCTTCCTACATTGAAGATTCAATCCACCACACTGACAGCATAGTGAAGAACATTTCTTCTGAACATTCAATGTCCACTACACCACTGACTTCAGGGGAAAAGAATAGAAATTCCATTAACTACGAGCGGCAACAAGCGCAAGCTCGCATCCCTAGTCCTGAGACAAGTGTCACTAGTTTGTCCACCACCAATACAACTGGCCTCACTCCTAGCACTGGCATGACCACCATATCCGAAATGCCTTATTCGGATGAAACAAACTTACACACTACAAACGTCATGCAGCCAGGTGGGCCCACCCCTGTTTGTCTGCAGCTAACAGAGGAGGACTTAGAGACAAATAAATTGGATCCAAAAGAAGTGGATAAGAACCTGAAAGAAAGCTCTGATGAGAATCTGATGGAACATTCACTTAAGCAGTTTAGTGGACCAGATCCACTCAGCAGCACTAGTTCCAGTTTGCTTTATCCACTGATAAAACTTGCAGTAGAGGTGACAGGACAACAGGACTTCACACAAGCTACCAATGGTCAGGCCTGTTTGATTCCAGATGTCCCATCTGCTCAGGTCTATCCTCTACCCAAGCAGCAAAACCTTCCGAAGAGGCCTACCAGCCTCCCTCTAAACACCAAAAATTCAACAAAGGAGCCACGGTTAAAATTTGGTGGCAAGCACAAATCAAATTTGAAGCAAGTGGAAACAGGCGTTGCCAAGATGAACACAATCAATGCTGCAGAACCTCATGTGGTGACAGTTACCATGAACGGAGTGGCTGGAAGGAGCCACGGCATAAACTCTCACGCTGGCACAACCCAGTATGCCAATGGCACGGTGCCCTCTGGCCAGAGCAGCAGTTCGGTAGCGCAGAGGGCCCAGGAAATGCTTCAGAACCAGTTCAGTGGGGAGGACAGTCGGCTGAACATCAATTCCAGTCCCGACGAGCACGAGCCCTTGCTGAGGCGGGAGCAGCAGGTTGGCCACGATGAAGGTGTTCTGGACCGCCTGGTAGACAGGAGGGAGCGACCACTGGAAAACAGCCGAACAAACGCCAACAACAACAACAGTAATCCATGTCCAGACACAGCTGCAGCCAGTATCCAGAATGTCGTGAGGAATCCTGGGCAGACCCAGACTAGAAGAGCACAGAGGCCTAATTCACTGGATCTGTCAGCCACAAGTAGTTTGGATAGCAGTAGTATGCCGTGTAAGTGCCTGCAGGACTGAACAGTTTCCCTAACGCTTTTTCACCTAATATCTGCATACATCTGCTTGAATAGAAATTATTTCTATCTCTCCTGTCTCTCCTCAAAGCATACTTATTAAATCTCATAAAAATGTAATTTCTCTCAGCACAATTCCAGTCTTTTTGATAAGGTCCTGACTCCATCATTTCCAGAATATTAGATCACTATCATCCTTCCACATACACAGAATAAATCTGTCTCTTTCTAACCCATCCACTCTGACTCTAGGTTAACTTTCATTATTCCTTGCAAGGCTGCTACCTTGCCTTTATGCTTTGGTAGCTGCAAAGCATATTGAAAAAGTGCCCTATCTTTTTCTGTAGGGGCACATTCTACCTTCTTTTCCTTACTTTTCCTCATTCTCTCAAGAGTAGCTGTCTCTAAGATTCATTGATTAAAATAATTTATTATAATAACTACTTATATGCTTCATGATTTTAAAGCAACTGATTTTACTGTATTAGCTCAGCCTAAATGGAGGGTCAGGTATTTTCTGTTTTGCTGTCCTTGCTCCAACAATTAGAGCAAATCATCATCAATTTGCCATGTACGTAAAAATGAATCCAAGTAATTAGAGAAGGAATTAGTTTTAATAGTTTATTTCAGAATAACTTCCTTGAGAGTTTTATGGCCAGAGGTCTAAAAGGCTACAATGGGGCTCTTGTTTTTACAGTAAGAATGTAATCATATAGTTATAGTTCAATTAGGTACATCCTCTAGATTTGAGCCTGTTTAAGCTATTGGAGAGACCAGAGACCTCCTGGTGTGCATTTTAAAGGAATTATATTTCCAGAAGTCACTGTAGTCTTGCAAGGTGCTTGCAAATCTCGTGACTGTGTTTAGGAAGATGCTGTGATACTAGTGGAGTAAACTGGGATGCCAGGCATCTTGGAAATCAAAGGTTGAAAACCAAATGAGAACGTATATTTCAAGAAATGTAGTTGAATATTCAGCAATGAAATGTTTAAGCCTTCCTTTTAAGTAGGAAACCTTAATTTTTGTCTTAACATGTTGGTGTGAGTGGGAATTTTACTGAGATAAAGAAAAAAGATCATTGCAGTGACTTTCTTTAATTGAATGTTAAGTTAAAAGAAGGGGTTGTGTAAAGTTTTTTGAACAATCAGATTTTGATTGCTGAAGTTTTATCACGATTGAAGTTGGTTTTGCAACTCAGCATTCCAAATCCTGACTTAACAGAGAATGAACTATTTTGTTTTCAGGTGAAATACTTTGCCAGGTAGAGTAGGATTAGGGGACCTAACATTGCACTATTTAAATTTTAGTCTTTGCTGTCCTGTAGTAGCAATGTTCTTTTGTACCTCCCATTACAGGTAATATAACATACTATGATTGCAAAAGCCCCTCAAATGTCAAATGCTGATTCTCCTGTTTGATGCCAGTGTGCATTCCAGGTAACACAAATTACTTCACTGAAGTAATTTCTGACAGAGAACAGAATCTAACCCTTTGTTTTAGTGGCAGCTGTTGTAGTTGATACACCTGTCATGCCTCTGCCACACAGTTGCCTCTGTGTTAAAAGATTTTGTTCTTTTGTTCTGTTTCACCTAAGTAACAACCCTGGACTCCAGTCTAATCTTACCTTTCTCATAATACTATTTTCTGTTCTGTTTTTTGTTTTGGTTTGGTTCTTTTTGCTTCAGTAGGTGACTCCTCACAGGATGGCAAGTCAGGCTCAGGAGAGAAGATCAAGAAACGTGTGAAAACTCCGTACTCTCTCAAGCGATGGCGTCCGTCGACGTGGGTCATCTCGACGGAGCCGCTGCACTGCGAGGTCAACAACAATGGCAGCGAGCAGGCAGTGCCCCCCAAATCCAGCACTGCTGTGTACCTTGCAGAGGGGGGCACTGCCACCACCATGGTCTCCAAGGACGCAGGGGTGAACTGCCTGTGAAATACTTCAAAAGCCGACAAATGACTTTTTTTTTGCATTATTTGAAACAAACGTGCAGAAGACATTTTAAAAAACTGCTTTCTCCTCCTGTCAGCAACCCCTACCAAGGACTCGCTTTAAATAGATTTCAGCTATGCAGAAAATTTTTAGCTTATGCTTCCATATTTTTTTATTTTGTTTTATTTTTTGAACGTTTTTGCACTTTTATTTAGTATCGCTAAAGTTAAGTCTGTCTGTTTTGACCACGGAATATATATATGTGTATCAAAGATGTGGTCTCAAAATATTTTTTTAAAAAAAGTAACAAAAAAAATATTGCTGATAATCAGTTTGGACCAGTTTCTTAAGGTCACTAAGATCATAAGCAGACTCTAAGACAGGTTTGACTGCAGTGGTGTCTTGTAACCATGTTTTGATTTCTGTGCACAAGCTAGTCTGTATATTTCTATGTTACAAAGTGTATTCTCTTTTGAACCCCTTATTTTCCTTGTGTCATGTTGAAATGTGCAATAGTCTATAGTTCACAGTAGGCTTTATTGAAAAGTGTGTTTCTAAAACTGCCACGTGTTCCCATTTTTGTATTTGTTAATTTTTCCTTGACAGTTGAGCAGTCAGCCGGTCATGACAGTGAACTTTGCACATCGTAGCCAGCTTGAAGCAGCTGCCAATATCACATTGTGCTCAGAGGTGACAATGCATGAATTTTCCCCCAACTTGAAAGGGCTTTAAAAAAGGAACAAAAAAAGTCTGAGCTCCGTACCTTTCCTTTGATCCTCCCAAATCAGAATCTGTTTCCTTTATAGTAGTAGATGCCAGCCTGTGAAGTTGAGTAACAAAATGTTGAACAAATGTAAGGAAACAGTGTCAGCCATTTTTTCCATTTTATTTTGTGCGCAGTTTCACCCCCTGTATTTATGTAAAACATTATTTAGATCACTAATGATGTACATTGAAAAATACATTTTATTCAAAAATATTAATAATTGTCATACTTAAAAGCTTGAGTGAAGATAGGTTGTGAACGTTTTTTGTTTACAAAGAGAAAAAAATGATGAATCTTACTTGGCACAAAATGGTTTTGTGATGAGTCACAAGTCTTTCCTGATTTACCTCCTTACAGACAGTATGAGGTAAAAATCAGGCTGATTACTTATGCAGGTAGGTGCATCCTAATTGATTGTTGTTGCCAAGTTGAGTTGAAACTCGTCCTCCTTTCAGAGTTCTTAGAGGCCCTCATTCATCTTGTTAAAATTTATTGCATGCTTTTCAAATTCATGGGTGTTTGTGGGGGAGGGTTGGGGATTTTTTTTCCCTCTGCTTAGTCCCTTCTTTCGGTTTGTATGCACATTGATTTTAGCTGTCAGTGAATGTGAATGTAATATATATTAAGATAAATGGTTTTTTCACTGTCTCAAGTAAACCTTTCTTGGTTTTGGAATGATTGGTTTTACTGTCTACTGAAAGAAAATTAATTTTCTTATTAGTTAGAACCTCCTTCCACCTAAGAAATAGCCTTCCACCTGAGAAACATTCTTTCCAATTGAAAACACTTCAGTAAAAACTATTTGGATATAAAAAGGTGTAACACATCAGTCTTTGGTAACAAGCAAAGATTTATCACTTCATCTGAAAACTGGTGATGTTCAAAGAAAGAAAATCAATTCAGTCAGCCTGCCAGACTCCTGTGGCAGGATACTGGCAGCAAACAATTGCCTCCCCCAGCCTGTCTCCTTTCAGCTGACTGAAGCAGATGCTCTCTGCTTTTAAGCTCATTCGTTTCCTTGCTGTTTTACCATTTTTCCCCCTGAGAAAAACTTTGCCAACCCTGTTCTTCTCTGTCTGTTGATACAACTCACCTAATACATGCCTTGCTTACATCTGATTCTTGCTGTTCCCCAAAATCCCTTGCTGATGCTTGATTCCTATGATTTTCTCTTGTAATGCTTCTTAATATTTCTTAGATTCTGCTAGATATCTCCAAGAGATAGCACTATAAATCCAGACTTTGATTAAGTGTAGTTGTAAAAATACAAGCCACAAGGCACATTTTGAGCTCCCTATGTTCTTTAAGCACCAGTTCAAATAGTACCTCGTCTCTGAGGCATAATTATGTTTTCACTCTGTATAATACAGTTATATCTCCCCTTTTAAAAAATACAGCCTTCTTCTGGTTTGACTTTTAATTCACTCTCTGGCTTCCCATCTGCTGCAGTCTCACATCCCAGATGTTGAAAACCTGCCAGTGGCTCAGCTGGGTTTCAAGACCTGAATCAGAATTTCTGGCATTCTGTTCTCATTGCTCACTGTGGCTCTCTTCTCTCCTGGCCTCCTGTGAGTCTCCATGTGGAGTGCACGGTGTTGTTTTTTGGTGAGCACCGTATCGTGGTGTTGAGGATTCTTCACTCCTTTCCCAATAACTTTTGCTTTGCCTTGCACGTATCATCCATCAGCATTTCAGAATGTGGGCTGAAAACAATATTTAGGACTCTTACTAACTCAGACTACTCTGGGGAGAGAAAAATTACTTCTGACTGCTGCTTCTTTCTGCTGAGACAGAATTGCGCTAGTCTTTTAGCCTTTCTTTGCAGGCCATGCCTTTGTAAGAAATCCAACTTTTTTGTGATCAATGCAATCAAAATAATTTTAATACCAGATGAAAATGTTGTTCTGCAGTTCTCCTTCAACATTCTTAAATGATACTTTTTTTCTTTCCTTTGTCTATTTCTATTACTTGCTGGAGGGCCTTTGGAATTAATTACAATTAGTAGCAAGATTGGCTGTGCAATCTACCGTGAATAAATATAATTTGTAATATGATAGAAAAATGTACTTTATCATGAAATACCCTATAGATCAAATAGATAAAAATCTATTCTTTTTTAAGATACGAAAATACTGTAATTCTGCACAGCTAGATGAAATCTGATTAGCAGTTTGGTTTTAATATTTAATTTAGTAATGCCATTTTTTTTCTTCACAGCACATAATCCAGTGTCCACAGAACACTTTCTCTATAAATTAAATTATACTGAATTTTATCTTGTGCCACAGGGAATCATCCTTAACCAAACAAAATACATGTAAGAAAAAGAATTCTACAAATCAAACTCGGGGATAGTTGATATTGTACAATAAACAAGGAAGACAAATGTGATTTATTTCCTTGTGCATTACAATTTTGCTTTTTTTGTTTTTTTTTTAAAAAAAAAGGAAAATTATGAAAGTGGATAAATTTCTATCAGTTTGTCATGTATATTGCAGACAAGATAAATATAGCAAAATTAAAATAGAATGATAGTGTAAATACCTCTTAATTGTGCCACTGTCAAATAGGCAATAGAATATTTGTTACGGTAATTTATAATGGATAATTCAAGTAAAATGATTGAGGAAACACTTTGATGTTTGTATAAGACAAATTCCAAAATTTTGTTGGGTATAGAAAATGGCTTACTAGTAGAAGCAGGAGAGTTGCTTAGGTTAATGCATTGTCTCTTGTTCTGTTTCCTATAATAGAGATACCAACATAACGTGGTTTTTAGAATGTGAATTCTAACCCTTTGAACAGACATGCCTCATAGTCTTCTAAAATTGGTATTTACAGGTCAGATTATCTGCAACACTTCCCTGAATTTGTTTATAACGCTTCACAGCTTCATATGCTTGCCAGTTAGTATTACCAAGGCCTTTTTTGAAACTCCAAGATGCACTTACACTGCACAGCTAAAGTAAAGGTATTCTTAATTTAAAAAAACCCTTCTGATATTATCATAATTAGAATATTTTCAGAAACAACTTTTCCGTTCTTGTTTTGCTTTCTTGGTACCACTCATTTGTCTCTTATTTTCATATAGAAAATTACCTAATTTTCAAAGACAACACATTTTGATTTTTTTCAGTGCACTGGGCACAAAACATGCAATATAGATGCTGGCAGTTTTCAGGAAACAAGCAACAAAAAGTGCCCACCTCATAAATATGTTCAAAAAGTTCAGATCCTCCTACCTGTCAGCTTTCTCTAAAAGAAATCTGGAATCCTGCCTGCCTCAGAGAGGAGAATAAGGAAGTTCTTTAATTGTATGGAATAAATTATTGGCCCAAACTCAATAGTAATGAATTCTTACTTGAAAATATATATGTATACATGGTATATGCCCTAGTTCCAGTGTTCAGTGCATTTTGCTCTAATGATATTCCTTTTTTAAATGTTAAAAAATATCCACTGATATAACATTACTGTGTCTATGTTCAGATTATAATTTTCTTTAATGAAAAATACAAAAGTTCGTATCCGTTCTGCCATTGAAATGTTACTGTGGACATTTCTTGCCTAATTAGGGAGAATTTTAAAATTGACGTATTTAGTCTATACTTTAGAAATTAATTATGCTGTAATTTTTACTTGTATAAAAATGATGGCTGGTCCCATTGCTGAAATAGGCTGGGTTTAAGCCATAAAAATAATAATTGCCAGGCAAAGTAGCATATAAATGACCTGATGTCTAATGGGAAGATTAGACATTAGCGGCTCATCCAAGTAAATTGAAATTGGATTGATCAGTCTTTGAAAGTTGGATCATAGACTGGACAACTTAGTATTTTGCATAAGTTTGGATTATTTGAACTTTTCTGTCTGGCCTCCCAGTATCCATTTTAACACGCAAATAGATTAACCTTCTTTTTAAAGCATGCTTACTATATTTTGTTCAATCTCAAGCCTTTTTTCAGTGAAAAATCTATACATACTGCAGTGAAGCCAGATATATATATTTTTATGTAAACTCTGTATGTATTTAGATGCATATGTATGTTGTGTGTAAGTTCCAGGATTAAATTCTGTGAGTTACAGCATCAGATGGTAGCACTGGTAGAAAGTATAGTATGGGGGAGGGGGGTTTCATATGCCGTTTTAAAATTGTCTAGTGCATCACAGTAAAGCTGGGATCAGACTGTGACACATAGTCCAGTAGTTCAAGATCTCCCGTGACAGACTTGTCACTCATTGTTTGGGTGGAATGGATTTATGAGAGAGAGAGAGAAACCTGGGAAAGCACATGACAAGCTTTATCTGAAGTGGAGTAATTTAAGATACCTCTCTCAAAGATCAAAAAATAACCCAAAACACTTAACACATGATAATTTTTACAAGGCTTTTTTATGTAGTAGCTATAGTTATGTGTGTGGTTGCCATTTAAACATAGTATTTTAGTCCATTAAATCCAATTACATTTTAGGCTTCTCTATTGTCATATGAAACTGTAGCTATGGAAATACATCCCTTTTTGATCTCACCCACCCCCCCAAGTAGGTTCAGTTTTGACATGAAAGAGTAACAAATCAGATTTCACGTTTAGTTTTCTTCTGTACTGAGTAGAATTGGAGGCAGAACTTCCATTTCTGCAGTACCAGGTGTGGGTGCTCCTGCAAATCCAAATGGATGTTATGTTCAGCACCTGTGTTTCTGAGGGAATGGGCACCTCATGGGCTCACAGCTAAGCCCAGTGCTCTTGGAATCCAGCAGGAGTCTGCCTTTGATTGTGGATGAAGGAAGGGTGGGTTGTGCTGGCTGTGGTGTTAAAACCTTTTTGGGGAGGATTAGCCATAGGAAAGCTGATGTGGAATGTGGGACTATAGGGGCAGCCCTGGCTCCTGAGCCTTGCCGGGTGTTGCTGATGGAGTCAGGCTGTGGAGCTGGATCAGGACAGGGCAGTTGTGGCTTTGTCAAGAAGTGGAACTGCATTGGGGGACTGGGAGTGGAAGGGTTCAAGATAAATCCTCATTTGCACCAAGGCCCTTTAATGTTGATCTGGGCTCCGTGCAGGTCTGTGTTAGCAGTGCATTACTAATACAAATTACTTCTTATGGCCATTTCTGTTTATTTCACTGTAGTTTAATATACATGTGTGTACTAAGCAGGAACTAGTTGGAGTTATGCTAATTCATAACTTAATCATCAGCTGCTTTTCAAAGCCTATTGCTGTTTTCATCAGCAATTGTTTGAATTTGCAAGTCATTCATTTGGTTAACTTCAATGCATACATCTTGCTTCCACAGCACAGGAAGGAAGGATTTCTTCCCAGTCCTTGCAGGCTTCTGCAGATGTATCACTGGAGTGTGTCCATCAGGGCACAGCATCTCACCTGGTAACTATTTTAAAGCAGAAATAATTAGCCTTTATAACTTCCTAGTTCCAAGGTCTCCCAAACCTCCACTTTTGTGGCCCACTCACTTGTTTTTAAGACAGCAAACATGTGTGAGGTTTATTTCTAGAGCACTTGATTCACTTTCTTTTTTGTGCTTCAGAACTGTATCATGAAGTTTCACACTTCAGTCATGTTTATTCAGAAAATAGTTAATGTTTCTGGTCCTTGTAGTTTGTAAGAAGTCACAAGAACAAACAGGCAAGTCCAAGTTATAGCTGACTCATTTGTCACTTTTGAACCTCCTGACTGGTGACTCTTCTCTCCCTTTCACACTGTTAAAACGTATTTAAAACGGTTTGTATGTATATGTTTCTTGTCTGCTTTTTGTCTCTGGAGGAAAGCGTGCTCTATTCACATTTATATAAGCTGGAATCGTATTTTACAATCGCTGTTGATTATTTTCCCCCCCAAATACTGTATAAGAGGAAAATAAACATGGCAAGAATGAATTTCTAGGGTTTGGTCTTCTGTACTGGCTGAAATAAGATGTGAAACTGCCATTTTCCTTATGAAAGACTGTAAAGAGAGCATTATTTTCTGAGCGAGCTTTTCTGGGGGAAGAGGGGGAGAAATCCTAGAATATGGAGTCTCATCAGAACCCTTTTCTTAACGGGTATTTTTGGTTTTCCTCTCAAATGAATGAGGAAATATCATGTAGAGATTTATAAATAATTGCTTTCAGTTATTTCTTTTGTATAAGCTGCCCAATACCCTTGCTATGCTGTATAAGTTGTGTTTCATGGAACAGTGTGAGTATGAAATAAAAAGCTAATTTTTGGTTTTTAATCATCTGTGGATGCCACTATGAAAGCCGACATTGTTAAAGCCACTACAGAGTTTTCTATGAATACTTGTAAGAATTGCTTTGTTATATATAAACCTAAATAAAGAGATTGTATTGATACAGAGACATTGGATAAGAACATTTAAAAGGCTATTCTTTAGGCCTGAGAGAAAAGGCTTGCTGTAAAAATGGTGCATTATTCCATTTATTAAAGATCATATTAATGACAAAAAGCATGCTCTTTTGTTGGTGGTTCATGTCATTACTGGCCATGAGTACTAACATGCTCTGCTGTGTTGGTTGGTTGGAGGATAAGGAATTCCTTGATTACTAAGGGCTGAATAGGACTTCCAGACACCTTTGGCATGAGCAGGTCCCACCCTGCCTTGTTCCCAGGTGCTCCTGTTCATTAGGAATCACTGGGGCTTGCACTTGCTGGAGTAGTGATGCCTCTGCTCTCTTTATTACTGGCCAGCCAGGTCAGGTGCTTGTGTTGGAACTGAACACGGTTTTGCAGATGTTTCACAGCAGCAGGCCTTGCATGATCTCTTGTCTCACTTTGTCTGCTTGCTAGGTGTAAATGCAGAAAAAAAGAAAACAGGAAAAAGAGGTATTAAACTAAATACTTTTCTCCTTCAGTTTTGGTTGGCACTTGGGAAGAGCACAGGATTGATGGCAAACAGGCATGTGGAGGAACACAGCAAGCAACGACCGCTGCAGCTGGGACAGGAATTAAAAGAACAACCCCTTACCCTTCCCACACAAACTTTTGCACTTCCCTCTCCCCATGAAGAGAAAATATCCCAGCATTCTTAGAAGCAGAAGTTTTCTCAGCCCAGAGCTACTGTCCTATCCAGCAGAACTGAAAAAGATGGATTTAGTTACAGGAGAAGGATGCTGCATATTTCCACTGACTGATGCTTTCCACTGTACACAGATCGGTGGCATCCATCCTGCAGCTCACTTGCTTTGTTGTTTTTGTCTCCCCTCCTCAATTATTGTTAATGTATTTTTCTCTAGCCACAGTGGTGATTTTTGCAAGCAGATAAGTGGTGCAAGTCTCTGGCCAAAGAACAAACTCCAAAATTCAAAGAAAGAAGGGAGACAGAATGAGGAGCTTCATTTCTTACTGTCATGAATAAGGAGGAAGCAACAAACCGAGGCAAGTAGTGTGTGGTTGAGAATCTGCCTGTATGGCCGATCATCTCAGCCCCACAAGTGAACCTAGAAACCTTTGGCTACAGGAAGGGACCGTGGCAGGCCTTGCTTTCCCTGGAAGCAGGAAGCACACTGGGAGTGGGGGCCAGCATGACAAAAGTAGCTGTCCCCAAAAGCAATTCTCACTCTTGACTTGCCTGACAGTAGGAGCAGCCAAGTCCTGCCCTACCCCAGCAGGTGTGGCTGAGCCTTATCCTCAGGGTATCTGAGAAGCCTGACTCAGCCTTGCAGGAACAGTGTGAATGGTGAATTTTACTGATAGATTTTTCTTTGGATGCATGAGCTTGCTTAAGAAAGTCTCCTCATAATTTCCCTGTGTGACCTCATACACTCACCTCCGCCAGCTCTCCCCTGCAGAAATAACAACCACATTTATTTGCTTTTGCTTTGCTAATGGGAAATGAAAGTAAAACAATGATAATTATACTACCCTTTGTTCCAGAGCAGTGATGCAGCTGTAGAACGTGGAACACAGCCATGTCGGTCTTCCATTTGTTTCCATTCAGGGTTTTTTCCCCCTATTTAATTCTTGCTAATTCTGATGTTATGGAAATTCTCCACGTGCAGGAGATTATAGACATCTGCTCACTGCCATGACCCAAAACACATTCTGTTGGCTAAGAAGGTTAATTTTCCACAGGCAGGAAAACTTAACTATATCAAAATATTTGTATAAATTCAGCTTTTCATGTTAACCTGAAGCATTGTCATTCTCCATCCAGAGAAGAATTGAAACGTTTTGATTCCTGGAACTTAAATGGCACACTTGGATATTCTGCTTTTACATCAGGGGATCTTCTCTCAGCTCTCAGTACCACAGGGAAAGTCTGTGAGAAATCCACAAATGGTGGTCTGAGCTGAAGTCGTGCTTTGAGGATCACTGATGCCTCTTTGTAATAGACAACAAATAAGGCTGCCTGAGGACATCTGGTCTGTGGGAGGTGATTAAGGAAAGAAAGTCTGTATTTACTATGCAGTGTCTGAGCAAATGGCATTTCTAGACAGGGCTCACATGAGCACTGGAAAAATGTTGAGGATGCAAATATTGGGAAATGTTGGAAACAACTGATCCAGGTGCATTTCAGTTCACAGGACAGGAGCTTTCCAGCACCCTCTATCACGGTCCAGCAAGTCCTTCTGAGAACAAGGACATACAGTCAGTAGAGAGCAGGCCGGTGGTTTGGGCAGATAATGGACAAAAGCCAGTGGGCAGCACCTCAAGTACATGAGGTGGATTTGGAGAAGGAGAAAGCATGAAGGGAGGCTAGGGGGATTTGTTTCAGGCATCAGCGACACTGTAGAACTCAGCATTTGTCTTTGGCCCAATTTCTTTGTTGTTGCTGCCAAGTGCTAACAGGAAAGGATAGTGTAGGGTGTTGCGATAAAGAGGGTACAGAGGTTGTACAGCTCGTTTTACCCGTGCCACTGCCTGTAACAGGCTTGCAAGCAGCTCCGAGGAAAGGTACAGGCCTGTTTGCTTTCCCCTGTCACCTTTTGCAGCCTTTGTTTGGGAGAAGTTCTTGCCACAAGCTATCAGATTTCTTAATCAGAATGACTAGAAATACAGTTTTCATAAGGTACTTTTGTGCACATGGGACTGTGTGCATGGGAGTACAAGCATTGGCTTGTACTCTATCCCTGGTTTTGTTCCTGACAGTCTGTGTGCTTTGCAGTGACTGGTATTTTGCCAGTCTGCTGTAATGTTGAAATCACACCTGTTTTCTCTATCTCCTTCCCTTTTTTTCCCTTTGTCCCCCTCCTCCTTCCTCTTATTGGAAAGATAATAATTGATCCCTGCAGATGTGTTGTAAAGAGTAACTTCTCACTCCTCCAGGTCTCTGGGTTAGTTAAAAAATCAGATTCTGCACAAGTCACTGCAGCAGGGTATTGGTCTTACTAGCCCAGGAGGTAGGCATTGCTGATGCACACATCAGCTGTACTGGTGCAGCCAACGTGTGTATGGGTGACCAGGGAATTTCCTGCAGGATCGATCTCTGCTGAGGTGGAAATACCTTATTGGGAATCTATATTTCTGTTACCATTCCAAGAATTTTCTTGCAGGACCACTAACAATTCTGAATCAGGCCTCAGAAATGGCTGGCTTAAAATCACTATTAAGCAAGCTAACTTTATTTATTGTTTGCTTCTGGAAAACCAGAATGCAACTAAATCATGTGTTTGGGCTTCATCCTGGATCATGAGGGATGGAAATGTGCTTTTAAGGCACAGAGAAGCAGAAGTTCCCATCTATTTACATACACTGTGAACTGAGACTGAAAGTCACACAGCAAGTATTTGCAGCCAGGCAGAAGCAAGCAGCAGTATCAAGGAGACTTGATCTGGGCACTGTGTTAACCCCAGCTCAGCAGCCAGCCACAGGAAGGGCTCACATGTTCTCCTGTGGCAAACCAACAACAGCCTCAGTAATCCTTCCCTTGTCCTGGGTTGAGGTGCAGGAGGCAGGCAGAGGAACTGGACTCTGCTAGCAAGGTGGGGGACAGAAGCAGCAGGAAGGGCAGGGTTGTTTCAGGATGAGCCCCTGGTGGGATGCCAGCTGGAAGAGCTGTGGCTCCGTGCTGGCATGTGGCAGAGCTGAGAACAGCTCTTGCAGGCTGAGCTCTTGCTCAGCCCAGCATGCAGCTCGGGGTGGACCTCAAGGAGAGGAGACACCCTCTAAGCTCGTCGTGTTGAAGCACCAGCTTAGCCATGCCAGCCACAACTGCTGGAGATGTCTGCCTGCTCCTGCTGGGCAGGATCAGCCTGACACCTTGTCTGAGCACACTTGGCTGTGAACAGCAGCAGGGCTTGGGGCTTTGCCCACCTTTGCTTTGTTCCTCTCTAAGATGACATCCTCTCTCTCTGTGATGGCTTTCTGGCTCTCCTGGAGGCTGAATGGGAGGTGCAGTGCATGAAGGCAGGATGGTACCACAGAGACAAATGATGTTTGGTTCCTATGTGACCAAACAAGTTAAAAGTTCCCCTGCCACCCGTGGCTGAGTGTAAGGGAAGATTCAGAACTCTGCTTGATACATTCTTTCCCAGTAAGTGTTTTCCCAAATTGGAGAATCACACGCTCATGCTTCATCACACACTCTGCTCAAGTTAATTAGTTTAACTACAGAGCTAGTATATATCTGTGGAGAGAGAAGAAAAACCATTTTGTCACTGCCTCTCAGTGCATGAATAAGCCATGCCAACGTGCTTTCCACCAACCCTTTACCTTTTCTAAAGGTTATATTAACAAGTAGAAGCAAAACAAGACTTTAGGCCTGAATCAGAAAGAGTGAACTCTCTTCTCTGTTCTCTTAAGTGTCTGTAATTACATGCCTATTCATCACTTACACAGGATGTTTATCATCCTACAACATAGTCATAAAACCTACATTATTGAAATATTGTCACTTAAATTAATTTACAATATCAACATTTGAAACAAATATTTTATAGTATGTAATTCTGTTGCACTCACAGTACAGAAATCGTGCTGGTGCCTTGCTGGAGCAATCAGTGTTTAATGTTTGTAAATGAAGAATTTCCTTCTGTAATTTGTACATGTTCTTCTAACATGAGACTAGAAATACAAAAATACATGTCTAAAAGCAAATATAGAAAAATCTATTATATTTGCAAGCTCTGTAAATATGAGCTAAAAATGCTAAGTTTTTGAAAGGTAAAGAAAAATTCCTTGCTTTTCAAAAGGTAGAAAAGTTTTATTATTGAATGGGAGGAATCGTGCAAATTATCATTCAGCATCTTGTAGGATAGCTGGGGGAGATTATACTGTCTCTTGTTTAAGTGAACTAGGCCACTTCTCTCAGTTTTACTGAAAAA
Source organism: Illadopsis cleaveri (assembly GCA_013399915.1). NCBI lineage: Eukaryota > Metazoa > Chordata > Aves > Passeriformes > Timaliidae > Illadopsis > Illadopsis cleaveri. The sequence goes on from VXBB01009691.1 coordinate 363,404, forward strand.
AAGATTCTGGAACGTGGTGGACAACATGCTTTTCTTGCTGGTCATTCTTTTCCCTCATCCCAATCTGAGAACAGTTCCAGGTCCTGTCACTGAAGAAAGTGGGAGTCCAGTTGCTCCTTCAGCAGCTGGATACTCACCACAGGGTTATTGCTTAGTGTTGCTGCTGATGTTGAACACATGCTCAGAAAACGTCTGTATGCATGGAAAAACGTGTCACATCTAGGTGAGCTTAGCACTGGCTTCTAAAGAAATTAACGTTGTGCTTCTCCCAGGTAATTACATGTGCCAGGAATGTGCAGTGGGAGCACCTCCCAAGCCTGCATGTAAGTGCTGCATTGAGAACTGAGGTTCTTTGTCAAAAATGTGTTATCTTAATGCCAGTGAGGCACTGAAGCCTCTGAATGTTATTTCTATGACAACTTTTCTTAAAGATTGTACCTTATAAAATGTCACAGAAATGCATTTTGCATTTTTCTTATTGCATGGAGTTTGATTTATGGAGTTTTATTTATTTGTCCAAGGTCCCATCTGTTGTTTTTTATTGTTTTAATCTTAATACCTTATTTCAATCTGTTTGCCTTCTCAAATCCCCACAGATATTCTGGAATATTAACTAGGCTCTTACAGGTTTTGTGTGAAGAAAATTCTATTGTATTTGTCCTATTTTTTAAATGTCTTTTTCTCCAGTTGATGTTTAACACCCACATAAACAAGCAAAACAATCTCACTCTGCAGGGGAGAGATGAGAAATGCAATGAAATATCCTGAGGCATAATCTAACGTTTAGATTAGACTCCCAGAATCTGTGGTCTTTCAACCTTCAATATCACTTACATTAACTGTAGGTAAAAAAAACAATTTCAGGCAGTAGATTGCTTCTCTACATGTGCTGCTTTGCATTTATTTAATTTTAGAATAAGACAATAGCATATTTGAAGCTGCTTGAAGTACAGTCATTTTCTGTAAGGTTTACTATTATTACTATTATTTTAACAGAACATTTTTCATATATATTATTATGAGCAGCGAGCAGTACTATTCACACATTTTCAGCCTGTAGTACCAGAAAACTCCCTAAGTATTATCTGTTTTATTAGCTGTACAGTGGGATTTGGGCCTCTCAGTTTAGTTAAACCTCTCTGACCCTTGTTTTTCTGCTTTTCATTTGGTGTTAGCAGTTGACCAGTTCCCTGACTTGTTTACATCCCTGCTTTCAGCAGGTTCCAGATTTGTTCATGCAGCTCTGCGTGTTTGATCAGTCTGCCCTTGAGGGCATTCAATATGCTTCAGCCTTTGGATTGATTTGTTTGTATCTGCAGCATTTACCACACACCATATTTTAAGAAATAGCCAACAGCTTGCACATAAGGGGCTGGCTGCCGTACCTAGGCTTCATCTCCTAGCACTGAGTACAGAGCAGCACATTTTGGCAGGACTCTGGATTGGTGCCAAGGGCCTCCAAGCCAGTGGGATGTGGGAGTGCTTACCACCTCCTGGGGTGACACTTCAGCCTGGTTTGAGAGCACAGCACTGTCTACTGAGCTCCCAGGGCCAATGGGTTGATAAAAATTCCAGGCAGAGAGGAGCTGGTGACATGGAGATGGGCCCTGTGTACGCACATGTGACTCCAGGGCATTTGGCATTACTAAAGGGACTGTGGTCACTAAAAGGCAGATTCACACATTGCTGGTAGAAGGCTCACAGCCTCTGTGGTAATGAGGTTCATTCCTATTTTTTGGATCACTGTTGGCACCATTACATTAGGTGTTATGGCCAGAGTAAGAGTGTCACAGATTTGAAGGAACCTCAGCCTAGAGGTTCACATGAAACCATATGAAATGTGTTGCTCAGAGGTGGTCTGGAGAGCATTTGGCAAAGTGTGCAGGCAGAAAGGAAGGTGACAGCTGAAAAAAACTCAGACGCTGAGAGGTGTGAATTGCAAGGAGAGTCTGGGGATCTGAATCCAAATTATTTGGGGCTGGGATTTTGTTTTGAGAGTTTGGGTTATTTTGTAATTGAAAAAGAGTTTCAAAACTGATTTCAAGTTCATAATCCTGCTTTAGCTCTTTCCATTATTTCCATAAGGTGTAGGAGTAAGATCCTGTTGTAACACATTCGTTATGATTTAAACAAATGAACGTAAGGAGTACACGGTGTTTGAGTAGGTCTGAGTACATGACTTTACATGTTGAGCTCTCACGTCTGCTGTGTGCAAAGCAGCACAACTGATGATGAGCAGTGCACATAAATGCTTTGCTTTATATTCTCACAGCTACTCTGTGGAGCAGTGCCATCTCTGCAGTGTGACAATAATGTGGGAAGTACTGTAATTGTCACAGGTATCTTCTGCAATCGAAGTCGTGACTTGGCTCCCTAGTGTGCAGCATGAAAATAAATATGAATCAGTACTTGTCATTTTTGGCCTCTTCAAAACAGTAACAGGAATAAGAATGCTTTCAGAATGTTTTGTGCCTTGGAAGTATCTTTATGGCACAGTGCTAGCAAGCATTGGGAAATATTTCTGGTGAGGATAAACTGGGATGAAAGTCTGCTGCACAACTGTACAGGCGCTGGGAGTGGGTGCTCTAACAGCAGGAAGAGCTGCATCTTCTGCTCTTGACTGAAAATTGCAGCAAAGAAGTGAAACAAATGCTGCATAAATTAACTTTCTTTAGGATAACTGCACTGTTCTGGGCTGCTGTTGTGGTTTAACCTGTCAGGCAGCTGACAGGGTAACCCCACACAGCTGCTCTCTCACTTGCTCTTTCCCAGTGGGTGGGGGAAGTGAACTGAGGGGCAAAAAGGTAAAATTTGTGGGTTGAGATACTGACAGTTCAATAGAGCATATAATGATGATAATAGATATTAATATAATATAGTGTGTATATATATAAAAGATATATCAATAACATTAATAGAAGAATACAGAAAGCAGTGATGCACTGGAATTTCTCACCACCTGCCAATCAAAATCCAGTCAGTCCCTGAGCAGCAGCCCCCAGCCAGCTTTCCTCCTTGTTCGCATGCTAGGCTTGCTGCTGTGTGGTGCAGAACACCCCTTTGGCCCACTGGGTCAGCTGTCCTGCCTGTGTCTCCTCAGCTTCTCATGTGCCCCAGCCTCCTAGATGGTGGGACTGGGTAAGAAGCTGAAAAGTCCACATTTCCCCTGATGCTTTCTGCCAGCAGCTCCAGGTAGGGCTGTTCTCTAGCTGTGGTGTTTTACTAGTTGGTGAAAACATAGCTGTTATTTGTTGATTACATCCCTTGGGTTCTGACAATGTCATCTTGCCATTTAGTTCCTAAAAACTTATTCTCCTAGTCCCTTGACCTTACTTTGTGTTATGGCAAAACTGGCTTTCAGAAGGATTCAGACTATTTTCTTTCCCTTCTCAAAAATTTCTTTGGGGCGACTGTGCTGTGTTGCCCCACAGATGAGTCACAGAAACAGCTGAAGGACAAAGCAGCAGACAGGTTCCATTTATTTCTCTGGACGTGCTGGGTGCTGGTTTTCTAACTCGTGGATGTTTACCTGTGGAGAGCTTTAAAGCTGAGGTTCTCTTTTTCAATATATATGTGGAGTCACTGAGGGAATTACAAGACCCCTTCATCCCCAGTGACAGCAGTGCACAGCTTACACTGTTCTCTGCCTCTCAGCCATTCCCAGTGAGGAGTGCACTGTCTCCCAGATATTTCATTAATTATGGGTTAACTGGGATTTTGATGCCTTCCCACATTGTACCAGCAGTGCTTGTAATGGCTACAGAAAAATGACTGGGAAGTGTCCCTATGTGTAATCTAAAAGGTAACAAGTAAATTGCAGAGTTGAAGGAAGGGATACAATAGGACTGATGGTGATCTTCCCTTGGCAGCCACTTTCAGGGGTAGTGAAGGGCAATTCTTGAGACTCACAGCCTCTTGCAGTAGGTTTTGATTGACCCATGCAGCTCTCCTTCAGGTCCTATTACTAGCATTTACAGTACCTGTGAGAGAGCATAATGCCTTTCAAAATAAACGTAATTAATCCAGAATGCAAGAGCTTACTTCACAACAACCTCATCGCTACATCTGTACTGTCCTCTTTTGCCAGTCTGATTCATCACAAGAAGGTCTCAACTCTGACAAAAGCTTTACTCTTCAAGGCTTTAGGTGGGCCAGTATCCAGGCATCTTTAAGAAGGGCCTGTGCACATGGTCTTTCTTTTCAGGTTTGTTTAACTTGTCAGCTGCAAGGATGGAGCTCTTCAGAGGAGAATTAGGGATTTTTAAGTGAAGTGGGCTTCAATCAGAAACAGCAAAGGAGAGAGGAGAAAAACAAACCCAAGCACAACCAAGATGAACAGAGAGCGGTATGTAAATTGTTGTCACACCATTTGTATCATAGCAATGGTTCTCAATTGCAACTTGTAGAGCAGTATTAAAAAGAATTTGTGCAAATTCTGGTAGCTCAGAAGGCATTTGCAATGAAGAAAGAAAAAGAGTTTATTGATTCTTTCTCGTTTTGAGGGTATTAACGTGTGTTTACCTTGTATCTAAATAACCAAACACATGAACTAAGGCCTGTTCCATGCATGGATTCACTGGTCTCATGAATAAATTTGGTTAAGAGGATACCAGCAGTTAACAAATACTGTTAAAAGATTACAATGAAGATGCAACTAATCTGACCTAACAGAGGAGAGTAAACACAGCAGTTAAGGGAAAAGGGGGTCAAGTCTGCCTGGATATTGCCCACGTCTCTGGTGCCATCATCGGTAACACTGAGCTGGTGGCAAAGTGATTGGATAAACCGCTGTGGAGCCCCTTCCCCTCCTGGAGAGCACCTCGGGCTAGGAATGATGGAATAGGGATAATGGTCACTTAGAACGGGACCGAGAGGCGAGTGAGCCGCCGGCGGCACGAAGCTCTGCCCGTGGCAGTGGCGGCGGTGCGGCGTGAGGGGGAGCCGGGAGCGCGCGCCGTTCCCGCCGGGGTTGCTCCGCTGCACGTGCCGGGGGCAGCGCGCGGCCCCGCCACCGCCCGCGCGAGGCTCTTTAAGCGCTGCCCCCGCCCCTCATCTCCCCCGCCCCCGGCGCGGGCTCGGCCACTCAGGCGCGCGCCCCGC
>VXBB01009691.1:368634-383672 GCA_013399915.1 Illadopsis cleaveri
CGCCGGGCTGCGGGCCCTCGCCATGCTCCTCGCCGGTGCCTCCGCTGCCCGAGGGCAGGGTCCGGCACCACCACAGGCGGCAGTCGCCGGAGCCGGGCAGGAACTCCCCAGAGAGGAAGAGTCCCAGCTCCCCCGTCTGCAAAGGTGAGCGCCGGGGGGTCCGGGCCAGCGGCGAAAGGCACGTCCCGGGCGGCCGGGCCAGGCGCGGGGTGCAGGACTGGGGCCGGCGGTGCCTTCGAGCGCGCTGTGCCCCGGGGCAGAGGTAGGGACAGGGCTGTGCCCAGGCTGGTGCTCGCCCTGCCCTTTCTCTGGCCGGCGGCAGGGCTTGCCGGGTGTGTGTGCGTGGAAGGGCTCGTTGCTTTTGTTGCTGCTCTCTTGCGCCCTGGCTTTCAGAAGAGGAATGGAGAGCAAAGCGTGCCATGTGGGGGTTGTGACCGCTTCTGTAGTACCGCGAGTACTGCCTTGGGTTGGTAGATGAAAGGGATTCAGGAGGCTAGATGTACTTGAGGTGCTTGGGCACAAACTTAAGGTGAATTTAGTGTTTGGGGGCTGTTGTGAAGCCTTCACATCTCCCCTTTCTGCACACCTCGTGCCAGATGGTGTATGTGGTTGTGATCCAAACAGTGTCCCTAAACTTGTAATTAAAGAACTAACTAGTGCTGTAGGCATGGCACATAGCTGTAAAATGAAAGTATTCATTATCTCTCCTAGTAGTTGCTTTCAACGTGAACCCTGCAGGAGGATATGTGTGCTTGAGAGTGATGACAAGCTTGTGCTACAGTGAAGATAGAAAATAGCATAATGATAAGCATATGTTTTGTAACAAACTGCTTTTTAATTTTTTTAATAATTAAATCTTACTGGGAATGCTGGAATATAGGTAATATATGGCATCAGGTTGAGGATAACAGAGGCTGACATATGTAAGTCCTTTTTCTTCTTGGGTTAAAAGTTTACTCAAAAATGCATCAGTGAGGCATTTCACATTAGTGAGTTCATGTCCTCAAATCTAGGAAAAAAATGTTACTTTCAAGATACCAAAGCTTGCAGCTACTCATTTCCATGAAATTGCCTGTGGTGATCTAAAGAGAAAAGTTGATTAATATGCAGAAGTGTACATGCAGAAATCTAGGACTAGCCCTCCCTTTAACACTTCTGCTTCTCCTAATACTCCTCCCCCTTTCTAAAATAATGATTGTAACCCGACTACCATGTTGGGTTTTTTCTTTCTTCCTATCCTGGCTCTTGAGGAATGGTGCTGCCAAATGAGACAGTCATAACCAGTTGATACAAGATGACTGTGTGCCTCCTAGTCTGTTAGTGTAAGAGAGGACTGATAAGGTTCTGAGTTAGATTTTCCACTTTCCCGATAAGAGTAATGAGGGTTTTATTAAGGCTGTATTATATTAAAGGCTTTGGATTGAGAAATGTGTGTATTCTTCATTTGAGATTCTTGTTAATCAGTAATCTGAGAGACTTTATACACATCACAAAATTCTGTCTTCTTTCTGTGAACTTCATGGAACTCTTGCCTAAGGAGCAATCTGCTGGCCTGGAGAATGAGGAAGAGCGTGGTTAGCCTTGAGGTCCAGGTTCAAAAACTGTTTGTAAAGGCATGCGTCAGACGACTTAGAGTGGAAAAATTGCAGTCTTTTAGTCACTGTGGAGAAGCCTGCTGAAACCATGCTGGCCTCTCTACTACTTTGAAGAATTAACATGTAGAAGGAGACAAGTCATTTGATCACTCTACTGTGTTAAGATAACTCCACTAGTTTTTTACAAGATGTGTGAAAACAGAAGAGTAGTGTCCATTTAATTGCTTCCACATGTTCCAGTTTCTGAGCACTACTTGTAGTGGCCCCAAATGCAAGCTAAACCTCTTTAATATTGCTTAACATTTGTGTTGTGTAGTCCAGTGCTTGATAGAGGCTGAGTTAACTTCACGTTTTTTCTTCATCTAAATGAGTAAACAGGGTTAGCTGAGAACAGGGAGGTGGAACTTTTTTTTGTTAATGAGGCAATAGTTGTGCAGACACACAGGACACTTGAGGGTATTGGTCAGAATCTGCTGCAGAATAACTTGGGTTTTTCTGTTTCTTGCTTTCAGTTAATGATGGCTTTTGTTCATTCCTACAGCTGCAGACATATTTTTGTAGATAAAAATGAACCTTGAGGTTAGACAAATGATAGCTTTTTCTGAGCTTAGATACTGGTTGTATCTAAGTTTAAGTTGTATCTAAATATAAGTTGTATGCTTCAGACTCAGTTTCATGTTTTTCAGATTTTCTTTCCTGGGAAACAGTTGAATAGTTTGAACTTAGTTTTCATGAACCTGCTTTACACTTGAGAACCCTAACTTGTGAATTTACAAATGTGACTTTTGTGGGGTTTGGGTGTGGTTTTTGGAGGGCTTTTTTAGCACTTCTTTTCTGTTCTGAATTGCAATTAAATGTTGGAAATACTCAACTGAATTTTCTGTTGACTATGGGGTAATTACAAATGGAAGATTCTGTCATACAACTTCTAATTTTTCATGCTTTTGTTGCCACTCTCCTTTCCTCCTGAGGGAGGGAGATGTGACCAGGAACCTAGATCTTGCTCCTACCCGTTTTTCATCTTTTACTTTCCCTTTCTGCAGTCTCTAGCACTTATGTCCCAGAATTCATCTTCCAATTGGCTGTTAATGTATTCTGCCCTTCTCATCACTGGTGAGGCCTCATTTCTACAGTGCAATGTCTGTCCTGCAATCTCCATTTTTGATTCAGTTTTCCCATATCCTCTTCACCTGTCTGCAAACCACCCATTAGAGGCCATTGTTTTGACCTACTAGTACCCTGTTGCAACATGAGATAGAGCATACACATTTCTCTGTCTTCATCGGTTTTGCCTTGGTTTATTCACTGAGTAAAGATCTAATGGGATCTTGTTATATAAAACACGTCTTAGAGGAGTTGAACTGCTCAGCTGCAAGAATGTTACAGTGTTCCAGGCTGAGTAAACAAGGAGGTCCAGACCAGAGCCATTGCAGTTGTTTACTTTCAGGTGCCTTGAGGCAGTGAGAGAGTTTTCTACTGGGTGCTGGACTTTCTGGTATATTCCAGCTGACTGTATTGGACATCTGAACTCATTATGAAAATTAAGAAGAAAAATTGGCTAGTTTTATTTGGAAGAAAACTTAATTGCTTTGTCTATGGAAGGGTAATATTAAAGCCTACTTGTGTGAATTGAAATGATGAAAATATTATATGAAGTCTAAAAGAAGTCAGATGTGAACCTTTCCTTGGAGGTAGAGAGGAAGAAATGGAACTCTATTACATTCTTAAATTTCAGCATAGAATTTATTTATTTTAATAATCTGGTGAGTGACACAATAATAGCTGCAGACCTGTCAACCTTAATGACCAAGGTTTTGCAGTAGCTTTGAAAGATATTACTGTAAGATAAGAGAGAAGGCTTTGTGTACCATTACATTCCTGCTCTACTTACCTAAGCTGTTTAACAAATGGTAGGTGTAAAGAAAGTGCATTCATTTTTGCAGCATCATACTGTACGTTTCTTGTGGCCAGCAGTTCAGGGAAGTTTATTTGGATTAAAAATATTTTCATTTGCTAGAGTTAAGTAGCTTGGACATCTTGGGCTTTCTGAGGATTGGTTTTGTAAAACACCACTAATTCTGTCATTCTTCTACAGTGGGACAACTTTGAATTACTAGTGAATATTTCTCTTTAAATGTATGTGAGGGTAATAGGCAGGATTATCTTCCAAAGAGAGCACATGCAGTTGGGTGGTGTGTCTGTTCTTAGTGCGCTGTCTGTTCAGTTCTTCTAATGAAACATGAAAAGTAGGTGATGCACCAGAGATCAGTTGTAGTTTTGGAAAAGATGGCTGTGCCAGCTGTGTTTGGGAGGGATCCCATGAATGTCCTTTCTGGGGAAAAGCCTGACCAAAACAGAACAAAAAGGTCAGCTGTGTGCTTTGATGCCGGAAGAGCTAGTTGGGTCTCACCCCTTCTCACTACTTTGGATAGCCCACTTGTATTAAAAAAGCCTCAAGTGGAACTGTCAGGGAATTTTGTGAGTTCAGTGGCATCCTAGGCTTTTCTGCTGCTTGTTTTCTCAAAGTACGTGTCAGAGGATGTTTCTTTGGTTTCTTTCATACATTTCAGTTAGTTATTGGTAAGCATCTATATTTGTTCATTTTTGCTCTTCAGTCCCACTGTTACAGTGCCTGAACTTAGGCTGCCTTTGGAAGTGCCTTTACTCTGCAAGAGGTGTGTGTGATACCAGGTCATCTGTAGCAACTTCTGTTGGTCACCTGAGCAGCAATGACTGGTGAAGAAATGGCAACTTGCTTGTTATTTCTCCACACTATGGACTTCATTGATTTGTGTTGTGTATGTTCTCTTTGGTTTTGTTCTATTACTTTGCTTTGTTTGAGACCAGATTGCAGAAAGACTTTCTAAATAAATTTATGCTAGTGGTGGATGGATAGAGGGGTTGATATTTATCACAAATACTGGTTTAGAGAGATAATCAGGCCAATTAAAAGAGATCTAATATTTAAGAAGCGTCTATTTGATGAAACAGCTCCATTGTTTTTCATCAGCCACAGCTGTTGTAACTGTTATCTCTATGGAGGCAGATCTCTTGTTATGTAGGTCACATCAAGGAAAAATAGCAGCTGAACACTTGCTTCAAGTATTGTAGGGGAAAGTGCAATGAAAACATTGTATATGTTCCCATTGAAATGTTTTGAAGCAGTAAGAATTGTGTAGTAGACTTTGCCAATTTGTATAAAGACAGGTTGTGAAGGTGGAAAAGTGAAAACATATCCAAACATCATCTCCCCATCTGAATATAAGTAATTTGAAAACAGAATTTCTTAAATGAGTTTTTAAATCAGAGGAAAAGACAGTATTTACAGGCTTTGTGCCTTGAAATGAGCAGCTTCCCTTGAACTTAAATAGTGAACAGGCTCTTCAGTTCTCATTCTCTCTGTTCAGCAGAATACTCTTTCCAGTTGTTTTTTGTTTTGTTTGTAGCAGAGAGGAGAGAGAGTATGCTTCTCCAGTTTTGAAGCTGTCTGCTGCAGTGGATTGCAGATGATGTGGCTGACTACGTACACTTCCTGATTTATAATTTTTTTTCACATCCTTTCTGTTTCCCCTTGGTAAGAAGAGAGAAGCTTCTTGAAGAGGAAGAATAATAACTGAGGAGAAAAACAAGCAGGGAGGATATGGCAGCTAATTCTAAGACAAATAACATGTTTGATTTAATTTTGGAAGCCAGCATAATTTTTAAGGAATGACACGTTGTGTTAGCATGCCACATTGTCCTATAGTACACACAAAGGGAATTGTTTTGAAGTCATCTGGTACAAACAGACCCTTCAGTGTGCTGTGTGGTGGTAGTAGTAGTAAGAGAATTTCTTTGATACAGGAGTCTTAAGTGCAAACTCCAAAACATATTTGCTGCTACACCCTGAGAGCAAATCTGCTGAGCTCAGTTGTCAGGTTGTATCATTGTTGGTACTTGGAGAAATAATAATGCAGATGAAGTTTCCTGATTGCTTTGTGTGAGTGTGGCTGATTATAGTGCTGATTGTTTCCTTATAGTTGAATTGAAATATTTCCCACATTTTTAGTGTGTACATTTCAAATAAATTTGCATGAGGCTATTTAGTGTAGAATGTCACTAGACTTAGGTTCTGTCCACTCCACTGAAATCTATACCTAACAAGTTTTATTAGTATTTATCAGATGTATTTTTAGTAGATTGTAACAGCTTAGAAATTGAATTTTGGACTTTTGGTGTCAGTGGTTTTATTTTCTGACTAGCAATCAGACACTAATCAGGCACAATTTCCTTTGGCCGTAAATGAGTTTATGTATAATACAAATTGCTATGTTATTGATACCTTCAGTGCAGAATTCATCCTAAGGCACAGTGAGAGAGGACACATGACTGAGTTTTTCCAGTGCCCTTTTATAAAGCTTTCTTCTGATTTCTGAATCATGCTTACTGTGTTGTAGCCATGTATTTTAGAACTTTCTATTTATTATAGGTAAGATTAATGCACAATTCTTTTCAAGTATAATTGAAATTCTTTTTGTTGGGAGTAGATGAGATGATAGTAAGCTTAGATCATTGTGATCTTAGGATTTGCATTTTTCATCTCAAATTGTGTGAGCACATATGTATATCTAGACCCTGGGTCTTTGCTGCTTATCAGTCTCTTAAATTTATCAATGTAAGTTACTGTTTTGAGGAAACTTTCTTCGGTGTTTATTCTTCAGAGATTGTGGTGTAGTCTTTTACTGCCACTTTACTTAAGACATCATTGACAGATGGGATAGATACAAATTTTTATTTTCAACAGTATTCTTCCTTCTCATATTGGTTCCAATGGTTGTTGTATTTAACATTTTTTAGTAAGGATTCCTCTTAGTATCTAAATTGTTCTGAATAGGATGCCAATATACACACTGCAAATGAGGTATTGCAGAAGATACCGCACCAAGCAAGTATGAGTGTAGTTACCAAGTAGCATGTAAAGGGAGGAGATGTCTCAATTAGCTTGTAAAATGTAAATCATTACCTTATCAAAGTTAACTTCTGAATCTAAGGATTATGCCATATGTCATGTGCTGGGTGATTAAAACATGCGGGTTTAGAGTGTCCCCCTGAAGTAAAGTAGGTGAAGGCCTAGTGGGATGAACTGTAAGCTCAACATTAAACTGAAAGTGTTAAACCCAGTTTTTCTTCATTAACCTTTATTTATGTGTAAACATAGCTATTTTTATTTCTTCTACACCTTTTATCATTTAAGATACAAATGACTGTTAGACATTTAAAGGAGTAAATAGTGGTGTGTAAGGACTAACATGACATTTGTGACATAAGGATGTTTTTAAGGACACCATACAAACAGATTTCAAGTTTATTCTGAATAGAGCCTGGAAAAGCAAACTTAATTTCCATATTAAAAGTATCTTGTGTACTTAATAACATAGTTGCAATTTGATATGATTTCTTGTAGACTATTAAAATGGATAAGCTCTCTGTCTTGATTTCTTTGTAATCAAATGTTCTTGCTCTAACAGACAAATCAAGACCACCTTCCTCAAGCCCTTCCAGCATTGTTCGCCGCACGTCTTCACTGGATACGCTCGCTGCTCCATACCTTGCTGGGCAGTGGCCTCGGGATAATCACGGACAAGCTGCTCCCTGTATGAGAGACAAAGCCACACAGGTAGGACAGAGTTTTTTGTCTTTGGAGTATATAAGTGTGAAGACAGGATTTAAATGTAAGAAACTTTTCCCTTGAAAACATTCACTTTAGCTTTCTTCCTCACAAGTTCCTATTCACTTTCAAATTGCAGGAATCCTACCTTTGCTATTGCATGTGTGAATTATTTGCATTCTTTAATTAAAAGCTGAGAACTGTAGTGTCTTTTAGGTGTTCCACTTCCTTCTTGCCTCAGTAAAACACTAGTGCATTGTACATTTGTATTCTTATTGTTCTTACAGGGTGCAGTACACTAGTTAGCACTGGAATTAAGTATTGTTTACTTTAGATTCATACAGAGAAATTAGTGATGTGTCCTTATATGTATGTCTGTCTCCAGCTCTTCATCCTCTTTGTAAAAGGCCCGTAATATTCACTTGGGTTTTATGCACCAAGTATAGAGTTATATGCATTAAAGAACTTCCTCGTTAAACCATGAATGGTGTTGAAATCTAGCTTAACTGGAAAGTATTAAAAAAATACATGATGTGCCAATAAACATCAACTGCTTAGCAAAATTTCACAAGCTTGAAAGATTCAGTCCTGTGCCACCTGTAAAAACTGAACCAACAAACAGTTGAATGAAGCTGGCATTACCTGATTGTTTTTGTGGCTTTCCCCTTTAAAGGGAGAGTTGTTACGTGCTATCCCTTCTGTATGCAGAAGTGGTTCAAGATGGATTATTCCTTAAAATAGCCTAGTGTTTCATTTTTCCTTTTGTGAGTGCAGTCTGGTAGTGGCTTTCTCGAATGTATAGAGTGAAAGAAAGAGGCAAATGTATCAGATTTTGAATCTCTATTCCTGGAACATGGTTTCAACAAGAAGTCTCCAATAATTCCAAAGAACATAAGCAGAATGCGGTTGGAAGAGGACCTCATAGCGTGTGGGACATCCTTGTGTTTGAACCTCTGTTAGGTTTGGTAACAGTAGGAAAAATGTGTCCACATAGTTTTCAGTGTGTAAGGATGTGTAGGATGTTGAGTATAGGAGTGTTACTGTGGAGCCTTTTTGAGATCCACAGCCTTTTGTGGGAAGGACCACAATTCAAAGAGTAGATCAGTGGAGAAGGAAGGTGTTTTGTAGGGAAATATGTTCATGTGGATAAGATGGAATTAGGAGCTGGTGAAGAAGAAAGGACAGCTGAGGAACAAGTTTTCTGTGCAGGAAAATGAATTTTAGAAAAAGGTTAGAAGACAGGGTGAAAAAAGCAAATTGAAGTAAGAGAAGGAGGATGAAGGAAGGTATGTGATATACGAAGGAGTGGCTTTTCATGCCTAGCTGTTAAAAGACATCATTAAAGGGCAGAACTAAACCTGTATGGGTGTCCTAATAATTTAGTTCCATATTTGATTTCTTACGATAATACTTTTTTCAAAATAATTGTATTTCTGTACTGCTGCCAAAGTATTTGCTATGTTCAGTTGATCTCATTCAGGTTAGTTTCAATATAATCTGAATCATGGTTGGGGTTTTATAATCCGTATTTGCCAGATACTGTCCTTTTTGGCTTGCATTTTGCTTTTGGCTTTTTCTTCCAATTCTGACACATCTAACTGCTGTGGCAGTGAGGCTTTTGTAGAGGAAATGTATTCGAAAGGTTAATGGGAAGACTGTAAAGGGCATTAGATATTTCTGCAGACTGAGTACATTTAGTGGTGATTTATGGTAGTGTATCTCTGAGAGAACTGAAATGATCTGTTTGCACTTCCTAATTTAAAATTTATCAAACGAGTAGAAAATTTAGGGCTATAGACATACATCTGTATGTCCAAAGCTGATGTTGATATGACACTCATGAGATATTATTGCTTTTAATCTTCCCGTGGGCCTGAGAGCAGCCACTGGAGCTAGGGACAAGTTTAAAATGTGACTTAAAATGGTTAGTTTCCCAAGATAATGCCCATTTGTATTGTTCAGGTTTTCTGAAAATGTCATATTTGGATGAAGTTTCACTTGTGACGTACTCTGGTTCCAGTGTCTAATTTCAGATTTCACAAGATTTCAAGTCTGACACAAAATGTATGTGTTCCGATTCCAAGCCTTTAGCGAACAGAAATTGCATTTGCAAAGTTATAAAAGGTTTTCAAGTTGAGTAAGCAGGGTATCTTGATTGTGTGGAGTTACAGCACAGGGAGTAGAGTCATTCAAGAAGCAGACTGGGAAAAGACAGCAATTAGTGGCACATTTGAGCTCGAAGCCCTTTCTAGAGATGCGCACAGGTCATAGCTGAGAGCTGTATAAGAGACCCCAGGTCATGCAGAGACTCTCTCTATCAGACTCCTCCTGCAACTGAGTATTTTGATGAAACCTGTCTATAAAACTAGACTGAATTATGTCCATGAGGAATATTAGTTGAATGATGAATAGGTGTATTATTAAGCATCCAAGGGTCTGGCTGGAATTCATACCTGCACATGTTGTTTTATGTGCTCATAAATCAGGTGTTAATAATCTTGTCTTTTTTACTTTGAATTAAATGTTTGTCTTACCAGTTAAAATGAGACAATTACTTCGTATTTTTTAAATTCTTAAATTATTCATTTTGACTGGAAAGTTTTTGCCTCTTAAGACTTCTTTTCTGAAGTGCCCTACTATCTGTAATAAATTTAGCCTTAAACTAATTTCTCTTTAATTCTAGAAAGGAGGGAGGATATTGTGCATAGTAACAACTAATAAGCAAGTAGTAGTACTTTAAGAACCTAGAGAAATACAAATCCCACTTCACCTATTGGTTATTTAATCTATTTCTTGATAATAAGTATTCTAAACAAAATTTGGGGAATAAATAGTAGGAGTCTTGCTAAAACAGTGTTGCATTTCTGTTTTGATGTACAGATGAATCTGATGTATAGTTGAATCTGAAAAGATTTTTAATTATTTGTTTTGAGGATGAGCATCGAAGCAATTTTAATGCTTTAAAATGAATCAGATATTAATTTATTAAATAATTCTTGAACCTTGAGTCAAAGTCTTGAATATAAATTAAAGGCAAAGACTAATTAGAGTGTTAATTATTCTCCTGTAGGCAAGTGTAATGGTTGTGCTGAGTTGGGAAGCTAGAATTAGTAGTTAAAACTTACTGTTTCAGGAGCTAGAGGATAGGATGATACTCCTGACTGACATCTGAGAATTGACTAGACAAAGATTGGTACTTGGGAATGGGGGTTATCAATTATTCTATTTTATGATAAAGATCAGTGAGTGCTTTTCTAGAAAAACAGATTGTAATGGATTCTGATTTTGCTATGAAACAGGAATTTCAAAGCAACCCTATTAACTTTATTATTCAGATTTGTCCTAGTTAGTTTTTGATTTGGAATGATGAAGATTAAAAGGTACTGATAACGAAGGTTTCGTTTATATGAAACTTGTGTCTGTAACTGAAACTGTTGGGGTTGCAACCTGTATATTTGGAGTTAAGTCTCCATATTCCCTGTAAAATAGGGATTAATATCACAAAAGACTTGAGTTTCTGTGATACAAGTGTGGCTGGGGTAAGAAAGGTCAGCATGTGGTTTCTGCAAGCTGTTAGTCTCACATGTAAGAACAGCCATGGCACACTGTAGATGTGAAGATTTTAAGGCAATCAAAGTTCTTCTCTATAGGAGAAAGCGAGATATCCAAAAAATGAAGTTAGCTAGATCACCACTGTGCTAAGAACTGCGTGGTTGCAAGAGTGAATTTCAAGGAATTTGCTGTCTCTTTCAGTGTGTAAAATGCTTCCAGAAATTCTTCCCCTTGCTTCATTAGGTGTATTTCCTGTGACTGCTCAGAGATTCCTGATAGATGCAACTATCTGTCTTCTTAGAGCCTTCACAGTTCACTGCTTTTGAAGACATTCCTGGAGATGGCTACGTGGGAATACAAACTGCCCATAAAGCATGCAGTATTATCATGGGCTTGCCTGTGCATTTTCTTAACTGAAATACAGCGTGTCTTAATGGTACTTTGCATTTCTCAGAACTCCTTCACCACAATATGTTTGTGACATTTTTGATTAAACACTAATGGCTCTATTGGTTTAGTGAAACCAGCTTAGTATTATCTGTGTTGCTTTTGGCTTGGCCTGGGACAACTGTGAACCTGGAACCCTTTGAGGCATTAATAAATTTATTCCCTGCTTTGCAATAGTTTTTTGCAATAGTGGTGCTTATATATCTTGCTTTCCTTTCTCTCATTCTTGAGAGCAAGAACATGATTTTGAAGCTGTGCTGGTGCAGGCTTTCACAGTGCTTACTCAAAGCCACTCTTGCTAATGCTTCAGAAATAACAAGGTGAGCATCTGTGCTGGAAATGAAATATGCCATCTCCCCCCAGTTCAGCACCCTCACACTGGTTCTTTGGAGCTCTGTAGCAGCCTGTGGTACATTTGGCTGTGAGTACTGCCTTATGCTCAGTCATTTGGAAGGGAAACTAGCACATCCCTATATTACTCTAGGTCTGAAAGTTGTGGGTTTGGGGGTTTTTTATTTATATAGTTTCACTCTGGTTTTTTGTACTTGACGTGTGAGAAAGGCTTCTAGTTGGTTACCGTTCACTTTCAGTTCTGAATCTAGCGTATCTTAAATGTTCTCTTTTCTAATTTGTCTCAAAATATTCTGCCAGAAAGTAGCAATTACCTTTTTTAATTAATCCTGTAATCTTCTTCCTACAGACAGAAAGTGCCTGGGCTGAAGAATATTTAGAAAAGAAGAGAAGCTCACACAAACGTTCATCATCGTGGGGCAGCAATGAGCAACTCAAGGAGGTCAGAAATGCCGTTACTTTAGATAACTTTGGATTAAATGTTTTTTTGGTATGTGCTGATACCATGATGCTTCAGGAGGGCAGGAGTATTTTGCTACTTTGTTTAATTATACAGATCCAGATGGTGGGCTTGGTAAAAAATAAAAAATGGCTGTTCATTTGATGTTGATTTAATATGCCAATGCAGGTCAATTAATATTTTCAATCTGAATGTGTGAGAAAGAAAGTGTTAAATGCAGGTGACATTTGTTCATCAAAGAAGGAAATAACAGCAATGGTCTCACTACTTTCAAACTTTATGTATTTCAAGTTTTTTCACTAAACCTCCAGAGGTGTCTCCTGAGTGTCAGCTGAACTGGTAGCTAACATACTAGGTTTGCAAGAATTTGAGTATAATCTAGTGCTAACAATAATTATGAATGTTATGGTAGTAAATAATTTTAAGTAAAAGGTGGAGTAAATGGATGAAATTACCTGTGTACCTGAGTACACCTGTTGAAATCTGATGTGAATTTTTCCTTCGTTAGATTGCAAAATTGCGTCAACAGCTGCAGAGAAGCAAACACAGCAGCCGGCATCATCGGGACAAGGAAAGACAGTCTCCTTTTCATGGCAACCATGCAGCCATTAACCACAGTCAGGTAAGGCTATGTGTGTGCTTTTTGGCCATGTTGGGTAGCTAATACTACTTTTAGGTCCTTTTAAGTTGTGATTTTTCTTAGAGGGAACTTAGAAATACCACACACTGCTAAATATGTTGTAGCTTGAGGTGAATTCTATGAAATAGAGCTCTTTCTTTTGGCTACTTGAGTGAATGGGGGCCCAGATATTTTTGTTTCTTGGGTGAGCTGACTTTGAACTCCCATTTTCAAATAATTTCAGGTAGGTAGTTAAATACATCCTTAAAGCATGGTTTTTAAAGTGCGTTCTTCAGGTTTGAATCCTTCCATATCCTTCCACAAAAGGATGATGGATAAATTTAATCTAAAACTATAGACCGTCTTCTTCATTACATGTTGCTGTAACAATTATGACTTTGTATGTAGAATATGGCATGGAGCAAACTGCTGGTAAAACTGTATACTCAAATAAAAGGTAGTTCTTCTGAGGACATTTTGTTGTCTTGCCAAACACTCGTCTAATACTGTGATGAGATTTATAGAGATTGCCTGACAGAAGATTGCTCCATGGAATTATTTAAGTGTTTACACACTTCATAGCTTCATTCAGCCTTTTTAAGATTTTATCCTTTTTTTCACTGTCATTTATCATGCCTTGAGACTTAAAGTAATAATTCCTTCTACAAAAATTGTGATGGTTAGGCCACCACATGTTCTGTGTGCAGTTTCAGTTTTATTTCAAGGCTTCTAATGAGGTCAAGTTGACAGAGGTGTAGTATTTTTAGCTCAATTGATAACAGGTGTAAAAAAATTACAGGCTTTTAGAAACACAGATCCTTTTTCAAGTGTGTTTTTATTGAGTAACTTTGAGAAAATCAATAGAAAAGTTTGGCCATTTTTTCAGAAGGAAACTTTTTTTTCTCTCCTTACTGACATCTTATGAATGTACATTTGATACACACAATTTCTTTAACAGTTACAAAAAACCAAATCCCTCACAATAGCCTTGGCAAGGCAATATAGTTGAAAGAAACTAGGAAGCTGTCAGTGTTGTGGATTGAGAAAGTTCTTCAGCTGTGAAGCTTCTCTGAAAATCTAATCATATTCCCAATTATTCCTGAAATGCCATTAATTGTTCCAATAAATATCATAGTCTGACAACAGTTAATGGAAATTTTCATTTATGTCATTCCATCCTTCTGGAAATAATTTAGGCGAGATTCTTTCATTTTTTTTATTTCAAAGTCAGGTGTCTGAGTGAATGTGTTCTACTTGAAGACTGAAAATAAGAAAATAGAATATTTTGAATTTCTTCTGTTCTGTTCTTAACCCCTACTTTGTATAAAAGTCATTAGCACCTTTTGTCTCAGACCCTGACTTCTTATCCCTGCTGTGGACGTTTAATTAGGAGTCATGACTTTTCAGGATTTGCATGCCTCTTGAATTCAGTTTGAATTCTCTGCTACTGGAAATATTTAGGAATTTTTTTAGAATTACATTTTTTGACATAGCAATTTAGGGATTACTGAAGTGTGGATGTAGTGTACTGTGCTGCTGATTTTACTGTCTGCTCAAGTCAGAACGGTCCTAAATTGTGAATGAAGAAAGACAAATAGATTACCCAATCCCTTTCTAGGGGGCTTTGAGAAAGTTCATGAAAGTCAACACACAAAATGTGTCAAACTGTTGGTTAAAAAGACCAAACCAAAACAAAAGGCAGATCAACATACTTGATTAAGGTGTTTTATCTGAATTTGTAGAACTTGTGGACATTTTCAACCAAAAAGTACACTGAGGAACTTCTGATGTAGGCCCTTTAGTACACTGGAGAATTACATGCATTTTAACAGGTTTGCTTGGCATTCTACAACCCTGTGGGTTTCTGAAGGCTAAGGGTATTGCCACGTTAGTACAGATGATCTTAGTGAGTTTTAATTTCAGAAATGAACAACGATGCTGCTATTCTGAAAAATGCCTCCCCAAATGATGTATATAACCTTTTAAAAATCATAATTATTTTATTATTTTGCTCCTGGTATGGATGTCTTTACATTCTGCCAAATTTTATAGTTTGTGAATAAAATATTGTGCAATGAATAATTAGTTTTTGGGCTTGTGAAACAAACTATAAAATATAAATTGAAGCAAAGCAGCTTTTCCAGGACTGTGTTACAAAACAAAACATTGTTTTTCTTGGTGAATTCTGTGCCAGCTGTGTCAACCTACTTGCGAAGGGAAGTTAAAGACAGATTCAAAGAGAAAGTGGAGAGTTTAGATTAATGGCATTTAGCAGCTGTTTTTTAACTCAAGAGTGAAAATCTGTAACTGTAGTCATCAAGGGCAAAGTTCCTGGATTTTCTTTTCTTTTCTTTTTTTTTTTTTTGT
>VXBB01009691.1:383701-425219 GCA_013399915.1 Illadopsis cleaveri
TTTTTTTTGAGAACTGCTAAATTAGAATTTCTGGCAGCAGCTGTGTTCCTTCAGGATTTGTGGGAAGGACTGTGTGGAAACCAGAATTTAGTAATTAGAATACTTAGAATTTTTCTTGTTTCCTGAAATGCCTGCGAACAATTTAGATTTGTCATCACCCCTTTATCTTGCCTCGTGAGTTTATGCCGTACCTGTAAGCTTCAGAACTGAAAATTCTGTGCCAATGTGTTATTGTGCAAGCACAGTAATTATTATCCTGTGCTTGGCACCTTGCCTCGTGGTGAGAGTTCCCAGGTATTCAGATGAGTAGTAAAAGGTTGGTAGCCTATTCCTGCGTGCCCACACAGACCTTTGTGAATTCAGTATTTCTAATAAAAATTTCTTGTTTTGAGGCCCAGTGTTCTACCTCTGTCACAATACCTCCTTCCTTTTCCACCCTCTGGCACCCTGGGCAAAGAAATCATCCTCAGTCATGTACAGAATATTGTCTTGGAAGTGAAACATGCTGTATTTCACTATATTGAACTCTACTGAATCTACTTTGAGCTCTTCAAATAGTAGCATGAGCCTAAGAATTTTTGTGGTGGGCAATCACATTTAAAGGTGAAGAATTCCCACATTTTGCTAATGGCTGCTTGAAATCTTAAAAAGCATACTTATGTCCCACTTTTTAACAAGCTCAATTTGTCCTAAGAGTGTGTATACTGAATAACTGGGTATATAAACAGCCTTTAGTGCCTGAACTTGTGCTGATGTATCTATATTGTGACTGAAAATCAACCTATATTAGTTTATTGGATTGTTGAGCCCAGGCCTTGCTTGGAACAGAATTAGCAGTGTTGTTTTCTCACACTTTTTTGTGCCCTTCTCCAGTGGTTTTTTTCATCGTCAGGCAAGACTTTAGAAACCCTTTACAAGTTTGGCCACTATGAGAGTGTTCAGTTTTTGTTGACAGAAACGGAGTGACAAGCATTTCCTGAACAGAATCTTTTGTAGTTCTTGTGCAAGTCTTTTTTGTGTTGTTTGGTTTTTGGGTTTTTTTTATGGCTAACCTAATGTTTCAGGAAAGAGAACCAATATAATTCATGAGTTTTGCTGCTGTAGAGATTTGTGATTGTGACAAGAAGTCTCCATTATGATCTGTGCTTAAAATACCTTGTTTACATTAATTTTTCTGAGGTAGATTTTCTGCCAGACAAGCTTTGTGTGGTTTTTGAAAATGTACACAGGAAATTAAAATGCTTTGGTGTCTGTCTGTGTAGTCTTGTTACTTAAAGGAAAAATTAAAATTGAACCCCCTCACAAAAATGCACTTTGAAGACCAGATAATGCTGGTCCTTCAGTCAGTGGAGGAGCTGCTTTCAATCATAGCACACTAGGCCGGGGAGTCCAGGAATTTTACATGGTAATTCTACTTGTGACTTAAGTGTGTTGTGCTGTCCTTTGAGTTGAACTAAATCTTTGCAGGAAGTATTACATTACTTGTAGTATACCCGTGCTTAATGAGTGCAGAATCTTCTAATATTCTGGTAGAGAGACTTTTTTAACAGGAGAGTAGATGCTAATGGAGAGACTGGGAAATCTTAAGTAGTTGTGGTGTGCCAAAGGGAGCTTTGGGAAATTTCAGTAATGCGTTTTCTGAGAATGAAGTTTTTGTGCGTATTTTGAAAGACTGGATTTTTGAACTGTTAATCTTCATTCTGAAGCAACTAAGTATTAACATTTGGGTTTGGGATTTTATTCTTTCTGTGGAAGTCTCCCTAAGTTGTTTCATCAACTTTTTATTCTGTGTTAATAGTGTTAATACATTGATCTTAATTTTTAACATAGTACAATCTTGCATTTGTGGAATAATTTTCCTTCTGTGTGTGTCATGTTATTGCAGGAGGCCACAGTTTCCATTAAAATACAATTTTAATGTGGTTACAATCCAATAATGAGTGATGTGACATTGTGGTATAGCTCACTTTAGGAGAAATGTTGAATGTATTTTAAAGGCTTCACAATTACATACATTTAAATATTTACTGTTTCATTTTCACTTGTAAAGCTATGTTAAGCTAGAGGCAGACCATATATGGGGAGATTTTGAGACTAGTTAATATAGTTTTTCCTGCTAGAAATTGGATTTGAAACAAAATTCAGGAAGTCTGTCTTCAGTTCAAGTATCCATTTGAACACAATCACTATGGTTTCGTGTAAATCCTTGATAGTGAAGTGTAGATGTGTTCTGTTTCAAGGGTCTCTTTTGGGTAGAAATAGTAACTCTGTTTTGTAAATAAATGTGCATTGTTTCCTTATTGTCTCTGGTTCTTTAGGCACCCATCCCAAAGAGTGCTCTCGTTCCTGTGATACCTATTACCAAATCAACAGGGTCACGATTCCGAAACAGTGTAGAAGGATTGAATCAAGAAATTGAGATAATAATTAAGGAGACAGGAGACAAAGAGGAACAACTTGTTGTATGTATCTGCCACCAATTGCTCTATATAATTATTTTGGTTTTGCTTTGAGATCAAGTCATTAACTTTATTTTGCACCATTTTTGCATTACATTTGTCTGGATTTTTTAAATTTATATTTGTATTTTTTATTTCCTTTAATAAGGTTAGTTGAAAAGCCTCTTGGAAGGCAAAAGGAATGAAAGAGTTAAAGCTTGAATCTGAACCTTTTCCTCTAAATAAGAAATCTCAGTGAAACAGGGAAAACCAAAATGTCTGTTTTGAGAGTTTTTGTAGTAACTCTTTTTAGTCCATGCTGAACTGTCCCCATCCTAAGTGAACCATGATTTGCCCATTTTTAATGTCCATTTTATTTTAATAGTATCTAGAGATGAATTTAGTAATAAGGTATCAGAAATACAGACTGAAGGTGATTAAGGAACCAGAATGTCTTTGGTAAGAAGAGAAGCTGAGAGAGATGGAAGTGTTCAACCTTGAAGAGAGACAGCTCTGCGGATCTTACCAATGTGCATAAATATCTCATGTGCAGAAATGAAGGGAGCTGGTCTCTTCTCAGTAGTGCCCAGTGATGGGGCAAGGGGCAGTGGGCATAAATCTAAAAATGTTAGGTTTTGGGGGTGATTGTTTGTGTGAGGGTGTGCAAAACCTGGAGCAAGTTACCCAGAGAAGGTGTGGAAATATTGTCTGTGGAGATATTAAAAACTTGACTGGACAGAGTCCTGGACACACTGTTCTACCTGAGTCTGCTTGAGCAGAAATATTGAACTTGATAATTTTAAGAGGTTCCTTCCAGCCACAGCAATTCTGTGATTATGTGAAATCTTAAAGACTGTTGTCCTTAGTTTCTGAACCTGACAATTTATTTTCTGTTTGAGTTGCATGTAACAAATAAAATTTTCTACCTCAAATGGTTTTATAAAACCCCAAAAGACCCTCACCATTACTGGATGTAAAGAAACTGCTACCCATACAAGAGCAGCTGTCTGATACCTTTAATTTTTAACAGCCTCAAGATATTCCAGACGGGCACCGTGCCCCGCCTCCGTTGGTGCAGCGCAGCAGCAGCACTCGCAGCATTGATACCCAAACACCCGGAGGAGCAGACAAGGGCAGTAACAACAGCAGCCGCTCTCAGTCAGTGTCTCCAACCTCATTTCTTACCATCTGTAATGAAGGCAGTGAGGAAAGTCCATGCTCTGCAGATGATCTCCTTGGTGATTCCAGAGATAAAGGTACCGTGTCACTTTAGCAGTTCAACAATGCTGAACTTATGTGATGAACATCACTCCATATGTAAAAGAGAGGGTTTGTTCCCTGCATTCATGGAGAAATGGTAGAATGTGGGGTTTTTTGTTTGTGATCTGTTTTTTTTCCAAATTGCTCTAAATACTATGTGTGCACATATTAATTAAAGCTGGATAGATGTGACTGAGGAATGTGCATCCCAAAAAGCTTTTTTTTTAGATAATAGATTCTTCAAGTATTTTAAGAAGGTTGAAGAAGCAAGAATGTACAGTATCAGGTGAAACAGCACAGTAGTCCTGTTGCTTGTGTCGGGTGTTTTTTATGATCTTGGCCAAAATCTGCAACCTTAAAAAATTTCGTACACACACCCATAAAAGTTTAAGTGTTTAGGGTTTGTTTATTTAATTATTCTTTCTTTATTTGAAATCTTTTGAGAGATCCTAGGAGAATTTTATAATTCAACATAAACCTGTTCTGTTTTTCTAAGAATATGGCTTCTACCCATTGATTTTGGGTAGGTGATAACAGCACAGAACCATAGATTTAGGTTTGCAGTTACAAATTGAAAATATCCAGGAATGATCGAGATTGCAGGAACCTGAAAACGCTGTAAGGAGAAATACAAAGAAGGAAAGGAATTGAGATAAGAAAGCTTATTTGCAAATGAAGGCTTTGAAGGCAAATGACAATGTTTTTGAATTTTGTAACATTGGTAATGAAGCGGCTTTAAATTTAGGGGGCATGGAAAGGTAGCTCTTGTGGTTTTTTATAGTGTGTCACATTTTAGTAATGAGAAACTCTGTTCCTGCAGAAAATGGGAATAATTCTCCCTTGCCAAAATACGCTACCTCGCCAAAACCCAACAACAGCTACATGTTCAAGCGTGAACCTCCTGAGGGCTGTGAAAAGGTGAAAGTCTTTGAGGAAAACTTGTAAGTTGATTTTTGCTACATAAGAAATAACATCTAAAGATCAGATTAATTATTGCTTTATTGATTTTGTGTCAGATAGAAGTTATTAATCCAGTTGTTAAAGCCATGCTAACAGCCTGATCTATGTTTTTTGGTGTGACTTTATACTAGCATATCTGTATTTATTTTACTGCTGGAATTTAGGGTTAAAATCTTGAGTGGTGTTTTTTAAAAACCAGCATAATTTGAGAGGAGTCTCTTACCTGGCAGATAGTGGGAGAAGAACTCGAATAATCAAATAGGGAGAGAGGTAATAACAGGCTGTAGTGCAGGTGCATCAGCTAATGTATGTCACAGTTTGACAGGCACATCCACTAATCTAGACTCTGAAGACCATATTCTTCTCAGCTAAATCAATGTAGTTGTGAAACTTCTAGTGACAGAGGAGTGAACTTGACCCTGAGTATTTGATGCTTTGATTATTCTGAAAAAGCCAACTTTTGTCATTTGGGAATATTCTGGGAGGTTGTTTTATTATTATTTCAGAGGAGTTTTTATAACCTCATGTCACTTGTATGCAAGAATCTTAACCTACAGTTAAAAATTGTATCCTGTCACACAGGGAGTATAGATTGATTACAACTCTCTTATGCCTCTATTATCTCAAGAACGCCATCTTGTATAAATGTTAGTTTAAAAAAAATGAACTTGGCTGACCTGTGCAAATAGATTCTGAGAGGTCTCTACAGCCTGTCCCATAGCAATGTGGGAAGGGTTACAGTAACTGAAGTTTCCTGTCTCTATTTTCGCCTGTGTAAACTATGTTGCCAACAGATAGTTAGTATTCACTTGCTACAGGAACATAATCTAGTGGAGTTTGACTTGTATTTGCATTTCTTTTCGGAAGTCCTCTCTGCCTAACTGTAGGACTGTTCTGCTGTAGAGTGAAACAGGCTTCTACAGAAGTTTCTGCCTTGCTATGGCAGTCCTCAGACACTGCAGTCTCATAAAAAAACCATCTTTTCATGTCTGTTATTTGAATTCCATGTGTGTGTGGAATACATGAGTGTACCTATTTAAAGCTCAAACTTTGTTTAACATAATTTCTATTTGAAAATCCTGTACAGGATTTTCTTTTGAGAAGAAAACTTACAAGTGGGGTTGAATTTTCTGGACATTTTGGGGAAATCAACTGGCATGGAAATGTACCCTATTTCATGAACAGAATTACTTTTCAGAATAAAGTATCTCTGCAAGAATATGCTGGAAGATTGGCTTGCTTAGTAAAACAAAGACAGAAGTGAACATGGCTCCTTCGCAAACACGAGGAGGGGAGGGAGAGGTTATAGGCTAAAAGATAGTGTTGGCAACAACAAAAAGTGAATAAAAATTTCTGATGGCTATTTTCAAGCAGTAAAGAGAGGCTTTAAAGCAGATCTCTATAGTTCCATCTTGAAGTAGACTTTGGCTACTGTAAGTAGATTTACATTGCGGCATTAGAATGCAGAAGTGAACACAGAAAACATTCCTAAGCTATCCATGATTTCCATTCTAGCTCTGTTTTTATTAAAGCATGTCTTGGGCTGAGTTCTATGCTGAGATGGCAAAACTGCAAGTGAAGATCTAAATACCTGTTCCACACTTCCTTCCCAGGTTATAGGCACTTGATCTTGAAAACGACACTTTACTCTCTGCATTGAGTTTTTTAGTAAGATTGGGGTCATCTTCTTCAGAGTCAGGGCCCTCTCATGTGAACATGCAAAGAAGGCAAAAGTATAAAAAAGGGGATACCCTGATGATCATGAACCCCTTTGAGATATGCAATATTAGGATCATTGCTATGCCAGCTTTCTTTCACATGGTGTGCTGAATAAACAGTGTCTGTATGTGGGGCAGAACTGGTTGGGTTGTGAAAGTTTCTGAAGAACACAATTGAAAATACTTTCTCATATAATGGATGTGCTAATTCATGGATAGGGTTTGTGATCAACCATGAAGTTGGTTGGGTTCCTTAGGTTTGGAAACAGCCTGCCCTAAGAACATGCTGTGGCCTTGCAGCACATGTAAACAAGTGGTTTAAACCATCTCATCATTTGCTGTGTGCTGGCAGTGTCATTAAGGCATTATTGAGTAGCTGAAATACTTCAAATTGAAAGCTCGGCTTGTTTCTGGTGATGTGTTCAGCAATACATCCCTGCTATTGACAGAATTTGATTGTTCTATGAAACTATTGTGTGTATTTTATTTCTAGGCCAAAGCCATTGCATGAAATTCCAGCCTTCTATTGCCCTGACAAGAACAAAGTGAATTTCATTCCGAAAAGTGGCTCTGCTTTCTGTCTTGTCAGCATCCTCAAGCCACTTCTTCCCACCCAGGATCTCACACTTAAGGGCACTACACACAGCCTGACTGTCTCCTCCAGCATGACACCTGGTTTGTTACAGCCCATTTCTATGGCCTCCTTGACGACAAGCACAGATCAAGACAGGATCTCTCGTGGAACAAGTACAGTAATACCACAGACCTCTCTGCTCCAGCAGTCAGGATGTATTGAGGAAGCTGAAGAATAATTTAGATTGTATTGACATTTTTCTGGGCAACTACTGGGAAAAAAGTGGAACCAGTTGACAGGACCTTTCTGATCGCATACATGCATTGTTTTAACAATTTATGGCTCTGCCATAATCGAACTGTTTGTATAATTGACAGTTTGGTAGCACGTTGAGAAGTTCAGGAGGATGCAGCAGCTGTTGTACTTTCTGCTTTTGAAGACTCTGGTTCTGTTTCTCTCCTGCTTTTTTTAAACACTGGTGAAAACAGA
Organism: Illadopsis cleaveri; assembly: GCA_013399915.1. Lineage (NCBI taxonomy): Eukaryota > Metazoa > Chordata > Aves > Passeriformes > Timaliidae > Illadopsis > Illadopsis cleaveri. Next base: position 391,141 of record VXBB01009691.1, read on the forward strand.
CTGTCATATCCCTTTGCCATTTAAAGGACCAGTTGTTGTGATGGTGTGTGTCCTCTGACTTTTGTTTCCCCATTAAAACAAATCTCAAGACCAGCCAGCTGATCCCATTTACCATTGTAATCTTCAGAGGGAGGGGCAATCAGATGGTTTTGCAAGATGTCTTTTGTATGAAAATGTGTATTTTGTAACAAAATTTTGCCTTCTCTGGTTTGTAACAGATGGTGTTTCCTGGTGATGATCCCCTACCTTTTTTTTTTTTTTTTTTTTTTCCTTTGGTAGGGAAGGTTCTTTTGTACTTGGCTGGCTTACAGCTGATGGGACCAAAGGATTGCTGAACTATTACGGCAGTCTCAAATTATGTGACCTTGCTGAACAGCCTCAGACCTAAACAAAGCAAGACAAGTTAATATGTTTGAAACTTTTAAAACAGAAGAGTATGCAAAAACAGGGTTAGTATATAGTGTAAATTTTTTTAATATCAAAAATTTGTGCTTCTGGTAAGTCACATTCTTAAAACTCCTTCCTTCACAGAATTCCTACCAGTGTTGGTTTATTGGCTGGAAAACTGCATTTTAAAGCACTTGCCCTGGTATTGTTCTATTTGTCCATAGAATTTTTGTGCAGATGTAGGGAAAAAACATACTATCCTCTTACTCGGTATTCTTTCTTCCAGAAAATACTTGGCTCTTACGGGCTTGCTTAGATCCTTGAGTCAGCCTGAATCATTACTCACTCTTGGTACAAATTTGCTCTGACGTGACTCATCACTGTATTATAGACCCTGGCCACGTAATACTGAAATACCTGTGCATGGTTTCCTCCCTTTTGTTGTAGTGGTGTTTGTGTGTCTGTTGAAGGTGATGGTTTGTCAGGCATGATATCTGTTATGCAGAAGTTTACAGCAGCAGATATGTTCTCTCTTTTTGACTAGCAGCTTAGGCTGGCATGTGAACAGAGGATTTTTTTCGTACTTGGTTTGTCCTGATAATGTGGCAGTTAATGGTTGCTTTGAAATTACAGTAAAAGGCAAAAATGGGGGGGAAAGGCAACTGCAAAGAGAAACTGTTCAGGAACTTCACTGAGGTTTCTCATGTGTTCCTGGAGTGCATTACTTGGGTTTGAGTTAATACAATTATAGATATGCAGAAAACTGCAATGACCTGAAGACCAGTGTCACAGTCACTTACAAAACAAGTTGGTTTTGTACCTCTTCAACAGAGATCGATTCAGTAATTTCAAAGTAGGTGTCATTGTGGGCAGTGTCTGGGTCTGAATATTGGTCTGTTACACACAAGCAGGTCTCACTGGCTTGCATATACACAACTTCCATCTACATAGCCTCCATGGATCAGTTGTATTCTCAGGTCTCCTCAAAATGGCAACTATTTAAAGATGACACTGCAAATGTAACAGTCTTGTTCCGTGCTTAATATGATGAATTTGCTTGCAAACATTTTGTTTGAGAGGAAAAAAACCGCTGCATATGTGTGCAGATAATAATCATAATTTTGATGCATATTTGCTGTTCCTTTAAATCCTGTATTAGTAACTATGCAGTGTACTTTATTCAGCAAGTAAGTGTAAATCATACTAGAATGTGCAAGTTCTCTATTTATAGTATTTTTAAAATGTTATGCAAAAAAATCAGCCAATTGAAATTGTACCAGGAAATATGAAACTATTTCACCTGTTGAATTAGCAAACAAGCATAATTTGGTTTACTATCTATCTTCCCATGAAAATGGACAGGATTGTTTTGAAGTTTTGATTTGCACTGACCTTTTCAGTTGTTGAGGAACAGAGTTTTAAAAATAAGCAGCTTTGTGCATCAAACTTGTGTGATTTTGCCAGTTAATAGTTCTTTTCTAGGCTTTATGGATATTAATTTGTTTCTTCTGAAACACTACAGTGCAATTTGAAGTCCAAAATTTACTGGTTTAGATAGGTTTGTTTAAGCCTGGTGCGACTGAATCCAGATCATATTCAGGTGAAGAAAGTGCTTTTTAAGTCTGTTTTCTGTTTCTGTAACAGTAGCATCTAAAGAATTCATTGTTGCCAAACTGCCTAGTGCTTTATTAGGAGATCTTAACTGCGTGGTTAAGAACCATGAAGAAGGGCTAAAGTTGACAAAAAGCCTTTATTACAGCCTTGACACTTAACTGACTTCACCAAAATGCATTCTGATATTTGTTTTCATCACAGTGTGACTCTCCCAAACAGCAATGGGCTTTCTTACTGTAGGACTTTCTTTTGCACCTGTTGTTGTAGTACTTTAAGTATCTCTCTGGTAGTTTACCTTGTATGTTATCGGACAATGTACTGTACAAATTAGTGAGCTGCTCTGATAAAAACCAAATGTAAATGTGTGAAGTTTTTTGCTTTTTATGAAAAAAACTGCATTCAGGACAACATTCAGTCTTTTTTATATGCAGGACAGCTCTACTATTGCTGGGGCAGCTCAAGATTATGATGAATCCACACTAAAGACTCAGAGTTAAGAAAATATGACAGCTCTTGTTCTGAGACCAGCTTTGATGTGTGCAGACAAAAATTAGCCTTAAATTTTTTACATGTTGTCTTGTGCCATAGCATAGCTGTTAGCTAAAGTATTTGAATCGATTTGCAAATAGCTTTGAGAGTGCATGGAGCTTTTTAAAAATTCTTTTATGTATAGAGTGGGATGTTCATTTCTGAGGGGAGCTGACCTGTGCATTACACAAGCACAGTTTTACTGAAAAAGTTCAAATTCTTTAGGCTTACTTAAAATCTTAACTATGCATAGACCTAGTCAGTTCCTTGATTGCCTACTTTGTAGCTTAAGAAAAAGGTCTATTTTTATGCATAACTGGACACATTTGATATTCTTGTTTTTTTGGGGTTCTACACTTCTAGCCACACTTAAAGGCCGGTGGTTGTGTTCAGTAACACTGGCAGTTGATTTTGAGATATACTAAATGATGTTACTCCAGTTGTAAATTCTACTTAAATTACAAGGAAGGAGTTTATTGTAATGAAGTCCAGGGTGACAGTTGTGATTATTAGAATTGTTTTTTCAAAAACTCAAGGCACAGGAGAAGAGAGCTCCTTTGGTAAAGAATGACCTGCATCAGCTATTCTTTCCTTGCTTGGTGCCATAATCCTGTAGCATTTAAGTACTTGGAAAAGTAACAGACAATGCTTAAGTATATATATCTTGGAAAGAAATTCTTGGTTTCAGGTACATATCCCAAGTGAGGAAAAAAGGGAGTGAAAATTAAATATTGCTTACTGTGGAAATAAATGATTGCTGTGTTTGACTTACGTAAAGCAATAGCAGCTCTTATAAAGTATGTTTAGTCTCAGGGCTATTTTTTGATTTGTTCTAAAATACAATTTCCTGGAATTCAGAGTCTGAGACTGTTGAAAAACACTGAGGCTGAGCTTTTTGGGAAGAAGGAAACAAAGTCATATCCATTAACCTTTTCTCTGCCTCAGGCCAAACTTGTTGTTGCTTATTAAGAGAATTCAGAGGTACCACAGTAATTCCTTGCTGAGGTATTATCTGTTCTCTCTCCCTGCCATCTCTAAAATGCTGACTGATGTCTTCACAGAAACTCAGTGGCAGTGATGTCCATATTTCCTTGCGAAATGTTCCCTTGCTGAGTACTTGACAGCTTCTCCATCAGGCTGAGAGGGCAAAGGAGGATGTGTAGGAAGTCACCAGAGATTTGCAGTTACAGAGATTGTTCCTGCAGGGTGACTTCTTGGGTATCTTGATTTCCATTTGATTTATTGTGTGTGTGCACGCCTACAGTCTGGATAGATCTGCTGCTTTTATCTGTGTGGTTGGAAGCAGAGCTGGTATTTTTGAGAGCCTTTTATTATTTTTTTCCTATGTACAGACTTGCAGATCTGTTCTCTTCCAGAACTGATGCACACTTACATGCATCTCCAAAGTAAAGCTTGTGTGTTTTTCTTACTTGTTCTCATGAGATTAATATAATCTGCAAAAAGGAAATAAAAGCACCCAAGCACTTGAGAACATCAGGACTATGCTTTCTCCATATAATTCTGTAGTTCAGGTGTGTGCCCTTCATCAGCTGACTTAGACCCGAGCCAGGTCGATATATGTTACACCAAAAATGTTTGCTCTTAGGAAGGGCAATAGAAGGTAAGCCTTTCATAACCTAGGGAGGTGAAAAGCACTGGGGAACAGTTGATTTTACTGTGATCAAAGAGTTCTTATAGAATTGTTTTTCTGAATATGGGTATACAGGAAAACAAAGTGACCAATCACCGCAAGATGTACCTGTGTATTTTCTTGATATGAGCTTTCATCAACTCTGAAAATCAGTTCCGCTCTCAGCGCTCTGTTTATACAAAGAATGGCTTAGATGCATTGTTTGGAAACTGTTACTTTGCACGTCAAGTGGGGAGAGAATGTTAATTATTCCCAAGTGTTCTGTGAAATTCCAGTCCTGTACCCCAGCTGAACCACAACAGTCTCTTTCTGAATGCTCCAAACGTAAATGGAGTCCTGTTACTGCTTGCTTGGTTTCATTGCATGTCATCAGTAAATACTTAAGGTATGGTCTTTGTCTAATAGCTCTTCATTGGGATTTCTATTTGACTACAGAGACTTCTGTAGTGTTGACAGGTCTATCTGAATAGCAGAAGAGGACTTGGCCTGATAACACTGCAAATTAACATTTATTACACAAACCTTTGAAACAACTCTCTTTGAAAAATCTGCCAAGTTAAAAAAGGAAAATAAACCCCTTCTGAACACATCATCCATCCTAATTGTCAATGTACTGATAGTTAAGAACATAGCTTGGCTTCATTCTAAATTATTTTGTATATTGAAATGTGCAATTTTTGAGAGTAGCAGTCAAGGAATGTTCAAAACTGCCATTAGATTTGCCTTTGTATGAAATTGGCTGACATGTTTTCCTCTGTTACACTGTGATAACTTGTGGAGATGTTCTTGCTTATGTTGTACTGATAGGTTACTTGTTGCATGTAAAGCAATTTTTGTAAGCAAGGGGAATTCCAGGGATGTTCTGCAAAAAAGGGCCTATTCTGAGGTGATGTACACTGTTGTAAAACTGGAGCAGCTCAACTAATTTCAATGGAATTCTTGATTTACACTAGTCTTTTTGCTATGTATAGTTATGCCAGTACAATTTTGCACAATGTTATTTGAATATTGCGTTCTGATTTGTGAACTGTTTCTACTGAAAACAGTGAGAATTTTACAAACTGCAATAGCGGAATGTTTTTGGCCTTTTTTTTTTTGTTTTTGCCTAAAATAAAAAATTGTCACTTCAAGCTATGGGCTAGTCTTGGATTTATTTTTAGTAGCAAGGGGTTTTTTGTGTTCTCACAGTCTGAGGATTTGCCTGAGCATTTACCTGAGGGTCGCGGGCATTTACTGCAAATAAAATAAGTGCTTTTTAAACCCTTTTGGAAAAAAATCATCAGGATGGAAATCTTTGTTTAATTCATACCCTCATTCCTCCAATGCATTCTGGAAAACAGTCCTGAAAATTCTGCTTTTCCCTGTCTTCATCTTCAGTAAGTTTAGTCAGTTCCTGAGGACACTACAATTCCACCATTAGGGGAAGATGCATGAAGTCCTGGATTTTGGAAACAGAAGGATTCAGCATGTGTTCTCCTGGGAGTGAAGGTATGAGAGCAGGACTGAGGAAAAGCCCTGGATTCCTGCTGGTAAGTTCATTCTGCTGTTCAGTAGAATGCAACTGCTGAAGACTACCTGAGGAGGCACTTAGGCTGATTGTTGACATAGTCTCATGTTCTACATTTGTCTGTTTACTCAAAACAAGCATCTTTCTTCATTAGCAGAATTTGGAGCCAAAACTTCTTTATACTAGATAAATTATTGGGTTTGGGGGTTTTTTGCTAGCTCTTATATTAAAGTTTGGTCTAATTTGTTTAAAAGGCTTGGAGCGACTCCCCTTCTGGAAAATCATTGTCAGCCATATTTGATTTCAGAATGGAGAGGTAGAGTTCTTGGAATCTTAAAGAATTGAAGGACTACTGATGTGTGTCCCTCAAGGCAGGGCTAGCATTAGATTTTCCGCTCGTTTAAAAGTTTGGGCCAATAAATATGACATCAGCATTAAGTTCCTAATATTGTGCATTTGTGCATTTCACAGCCAGAGACCATGGGTCAATTTGTATTCAAATAGGAAACTGCTTGGCTGAAATGTGAAAGAGGAATTCACAGCCAATGAAGTCTGGAGTATTTGATGCTTTCTCATATTTTAGTCTTTTTTACCTGTTCAGTTGTCTGTGGATGTTTGCCTATCTCTAGATAAATAGGATCTGATTCTTTATTAAATAGGCTGTGACCTCATTCTCCATTAAACTATTTCTTCATCACTGATTACAAATCTAGTAATTTATGGTTTTGTGCGTGTAAGGATGATTTTACTGTAAATATGTCTGGTGTTCAAAATATCTTTACACCTTGCATTACATATAGGAAAACTGCCAGAGACATTAAGACGCTGATGAAGATCACCTATGAAGACGAGGAGAATGGAAAGAGCATCTCTGTGGTGAGCAATGACTGTCTTTCAATTCTTGATTCACTGTTTTCATTATAAACAGTTATGTTCCTCAGTTAAATAGCTACTCATTTTTTTTTCTTCAGATTTTGAGATAATCAGGCAGGGGACTGCTGGGAGGATTGTTTAGGTATCTCAGTGTTTTCTTGGTGTTAGATCTAACTGCATAGCAAATTATTATAGAAGTTGTAAGCCAAGGCTTCTTGTGTTTTATCATATTCACTTGCTGTCCTTTTCCTGGCCCGTCACTCAACATTTGGAAATTGTGTAAGATAGTCATCCCTCCCAGACTTGAAAACTTTTGAAGAGCTGCTGTGTAACACTATTTCATCTGCATACAGCATTTACAGAAGCACTATTCACTACCAGACATGTCCTGGTTGAGTGCTGTGTACTGCAGACGTAAATTAGAATAGGATGGAGGAGATAATTCAGGTGAAGTTCTCCCACACTTGAAATAGGCTGGATTCATCACCACTGCATATATCCTTTTTTCAAGTCTAACTCCTGCCAAACAACCTTGATTCATCTCCTCCTGCACTGTCTGTTTACACAACTCGTCTCACCTAACCTGGGCCATGGCCCTGTAACTGATGCTTGTACTGACATAGGAGCATGACTGTGGTCAGTAGCAATTTCACACTGTGGTGACATTACTTGTAGTAAAGAAAAGATTCAGTAGTAGATTAAAACCTCATTACTGCAAGCAAAGTAGAACATGGTTCATTAATTCCTACACTTATGAGCATGGGGATGTAACTGCTGTGATTAAGCTGTTGATTAAGAAACTGTTTGCATGGTTTTTGTGGATGCCTTTTCCAACTACAAGATGTGTAGCTGACCACTGTAAACGCTAATTTTGCTCTTGATGGAAGTGGCAGTTAGTGAGGTTTCTCTGTTTCCTGCCGGTGGGTGTCCACTGCAAGTAGCTGAACAGTGAGCACTGCCAGAACTAATCTGACTAAGGTAAGAATGTGTTCTCTTTGCCCTTCATCTCTCCAAATCTCTGAAGTTAATTACAAGTTGGGATAGAACTTGACCTACAACGTCCTGTACTGGACAAATTAACAAAGAAGGTACATTCTGGCCTAGCCCAAATCTTTTCTGTGTCTTTTGCAAGATTTTAATCCTGTCTGAAAAATATTTTTCTATATTCATAAAAGTGCTGATCAGCTGCAAGATGTCATCAGGTGCTGCATAGAATAGATCAAGGGCTACAGCAAAATTTGGTTTATGATTTGCAGTTTTGCAAAATTATCTGTATCATATGGTAGTGAATACAGTTAACATCAGCTGGGACACCACAAACTAGGCTGAGCAGTCAGATAATTGAGTTACTTCTCTCTTGAGATGAAGTTTTTGTTTCTATTTCCTGTTTAAATAGAGCAGTTTGGTCTAGGGTTGTTCTGGGGTTTTTTTTAGGCATTCTCAACCATTTGTGAATTGTAGATACTTAATTCCTCATTTAAGAGGTTGTTTTGTAGCATGTTCCTGCAGTTTCAATGGAACAATTTCCTTTCCTTACACAGCAAATGATCTTTTTGTGATGACCTTTGGTTCATGTTGTAAGCAATGTCTTCAGCCCATAAAGTTATCTTCAGGTTTTGGGGAGATGTTTGCTAAGTTCCAAAAATTTCTTGCAATAGAACTCCAGAAGCTGTCCTTGCTCTGTGAGTAGGATGGATGGCAGCATTCTCCTGCAGGTGTGTGACAGCTGCCATCCCAAATCACCAACATCCATCCACACAGTAAGGCAAACCCATGGGAAGCATCAGGTCCCTGAGCTCAGGAGTCAGGGGTTGATTCTGATCTTAAGTTGTGATCTCTGGACAGCATCAAATGCAGCCACTTAAAAAGCATAGTTTCACAAATGCATATTCAGTTGCATTGCTTGTTTAAAGCTGTATTGCCTCCATATCTGTTCTTTTCTTCCACAGCACTTTCAGTAGTTCCATAAATCTCTTTTTAGAGCCACGACTCCAGTCAAAACAGCTTTTAAAGCCCACTGCTGTGCAGTCAGAAATGACAGGATCAGAAATGCAAGAGCAGCTAGAATCTGCATGAACTGAAAAAAAATCTTCGGACTCTGTCCTGCAGTGTAATTCTCCATAGCCTTGGGCTTACTGGAACCTACAGAGGGTTGATGCTGGTTTTGGTGCTGCAAGAAGTGAGTTGCAAGTTAAGGCAGAGGCATTTCATGGGCAAATTCATAAAAGGGCTACATCCTGGCCTAGTCTGGATGGGTGTTTCACGTGTTTCTTTGGCAATATCAAGATTTTAACCATGCCTCATTTTTGGCATACTGCCTCTATATTCTAACTACTGGAGAAACAACACAGAACCTGTGTTCAGTCTCACCTTTGTTGCCAAAGAAGGTCCTGCGAAATTGCTGACAGCAGAACGATTCTGAAGCTTTCGAAGTGCCCAGAAGTTGTGGATGCCCCATCCCTGGAAGTCTGATTGGGTGGGGCTTTGGGCAGCCTTGTCTAGTGAAAGCTGTCCCTGCCAACTGTGGGGGGGTTGGAACAAGATGATCTTTAAGATCCCTTCCAACCACAGCTGTTACATGATTCTATGAAAAAACAAAATTCACAGCTTTCTCAGGGTTGGGAAATGATACCATCATCACATCCACTTTTATGTCTCAAATGCAGTTTTGCTCTCTCAGGTGTGAGTCGTAAGCATGTGATTTCCTTGAAGATAGAACAATTAAAAAGAATCTTTTGTATGCCCTGGAGTATTTTCCTGGAACTACTATTTGCCTGGTAACCCCGGGGATTTTATTTTTAGAAGGCCATGGGATAAAAAATAATTAGCTAGATCTAGTTCCCCCCTTTTCATCCTCTGTGATGCATCACAAATCAAATCTTATCTGCATTGAACCATACCAGCTTAACAGGCTTTTAAACAGCTCCAAAATGTACCAAACCCAAGGTGTTAGAGACTGATTTTTCTCTTAAAACTCATAGTAGGATCCTTTAATGCTGTTCTTCTTGGAATTTGAATGTTCGCTATCATGCCAGATGGTGGTGTGTGTCTGTAGCAGGGTGTTAAACCCTTTTATAATAGTAAAATAAAATTAATCTGTTTTAAAGACCACTGTAATAAAATACTGTTGATATCTGCCCATAGAGATAACTGTCTAAATATTAAGCAGTTCATCTGCTGAATTTCCAGTGGCATCTGGATTTGAAAGGAGAACTGGATCTGCAAAACTACTGAACTGTGTTGATAGTTTTGATACTATTCTAGACAGCTAGAAAAAAGATAAGATAATGTTTGTTGTTAAATACAGTAAGACCTTTTTAAATAATAAAATATTGAAATTGACCTCAGGATATATCTGTAGACAAACAAAAAGTAACTTAAGTATGTTCTTGTCTCAACAGACTAGAAGTGTTGGCCTAACTTGAATTGATTGCTCCATTCAATGAAGTGGTAGATTGAGGTACTTCACATGCTGAATGCAGCTCAAAGAATGTTTTAGATCACCTAGAACTGGGGTCTTAATAAAGTACAAACTTGGTGTTTCTTACAAAAAGTATTTCATAATCCAGTAGAACGCAATCTGCTTGAACGTTTTCTCTATCCTTCAGCCTGAGTTCTATTATGTGAGGCTGGGTCCAGCCAGTGTCAAATGCTGTTTGATAGGAGTGTTTACATTATTTTTTCCCCCTTCTCTTACTGGCACATTTTCTGGCAGTAGTGGGACTTAGAGCATGCAAGGTAAAGAACGAATTTTCTCCCTGAGCCAAGAGTGTGGTACTGCTGGCTAACATTGTAGTGTAGTGCTTGCACTGGGAAGTGCCAAATGTGGCTGACCTCTGAAAGAGAGAAAAATGAATTTGTGGGAGCTGAAAAATCCATAGGACAAGAGGTCATATGTTGATTCATTTTTTCATTGCAAATTCAGATGTTATCACTTTTGCTAATAACTTTTTGGGAAGTAGTGAATTGGATGTCAACTACAAGATTAAGATGCTGTAAAATATGAGCTATTAGATTCAGTACAAGGCACAGGCTACCCTGTGGTGACTCAGTTATTATAAATTAGTACTTATTCTGGTTGTTTGAATTTTGTCTTTCCTTTGAGCAACTTAAGGAAATAATGCCCCAGTAGATATTATTAACTGCATCAGCTATTATCCTTTTCTGATTTTACTGTAGTGCTGAGCACTACATATTTTTCATTATAAAACTTGGTTTACAAGACCTATGATTATTGTAAGAATTAGAGATGGTTGTTCTTACTTTTTTTTTGGCTGAAATACTGATACAGATTTGAGGGACAATAGAACTGTATTTATTGCATACAAGACAATTGTGCCTAAATTTTAAAATGAAAAATTTTTTAGTGGATTTACTGGAAAGTCTACAAGAATTCAGTTTAATCTACTCAGTCCTCAAGTCTATTTCTGATTCTTATTTTCTTTGTCTAGCAAAAGCAACTCAGCTGAGTATTTTAAAATGTGTGTTTGAAGAGTGTGCATTCAAACTATAAAATTCTGAATCCAATACTTAATGTATTTTCACTTTGCTGGCTGATCTCGCCAATGCTGAATGAATCAGGACTTAGTAAGAGATCCAGATTCCCAGAATATTATCCTGATATATTGTGAATTGACTAATTGTATTCTTTCCATTTTCTAGTTGCAAAAACACAACAGAATTTTACTTCCTTCAGTTTTCGAGTTGTCTTCTCACCTGCAAAACTTAGCAATGTGTAAAGTAGGACAGTGGAATGTAATGTCTTTATGTGTAGACTTATTCAGATAACTGTATCATAACCTACTTTCAAGATGAAAAATTAATTTCTATAAGTAGTGAAGTTTTTATTTGGTTGCTGCTAGATTTCAATTGGCATTTCTTAAATGAGTGCATGTTCTCATTTGAAAGTCCAGTGTCTGCAGAAATTTTTTCGTGCTTTGGAGTAACTGATTCTGCAGGTGGCCTAGAACTTCGTTGGCTGCTATAAGAGGGCAGAGCAAAGCTTTTCCTCTCTGTAGATGTATTGGCATTTCTGGTGCTGTAGCTGGATTGGTTCATCCTAACATTGTGTGTGGCTAATGTATTAATTAGCCAGCTGTTCCTCTCTTTTACAGGAGATTATCAGGCACATGCCTCTGACTGGGAAGCATTTGAAAATGTGTGCTACTGTCTTAGGCTGGGTGACTCCTGGTCTTGCAGGCTGAAACACTCCTTCCTCCTTTTCCTCTTGCAACGCTTTGTGCAGAAAATATTAATGTTGTTGTTATCATATTTCAGTACAGAATGGTTGGGTTTTTCAAACCATCTCAGCTAGAGAAGAGGAATGATGGTTGGTATAGAATCACAGAATACACTGAGTTGGAAGGGACCACGGGGGCCACTGAGTCCCACTCGTGGCCCTGCACAGCACCATCCCCAAGAGTCACACCCTGTGCCTGAGAGCACTGTCCAAACTCTTCCTTAACTCTGCCAGGCTTGGTGCTGTAACCACTTCCCTGGGGAGCCTTTTCCAAATACCCTCTGGGTGAAGAACCTTTCCCTAATATCCAACCTAACCCTCTGCTGACAGAACTCCAGACCATTCCCTCGGGTCCTGTCACTGGTCACCAGAAAGAAGAGATCAGTGCCTGCCCCTCCTCTTCTCCTAAGGCAGTTGTGACTGCAATGAGTTTTCTCAGCCTCCTCTTCTCCAGCTGAACAGATCAAGTGACCCCAAAAACTGATACTTCTGCAGGTACTTCTAGGTGCTGTCAAGATCAGCCCTAGTGTATATATTTGGGCTGATCTCATGGAAAAGCTGTTCTACCTACCCTCTCTTCTGAAGAATAATAGTGAGAACTGTCAAAAAGTAGTTTTGAGTACAGGTGTTACAGGCAATTTTTCTTGCTGTTTTTGATTTTTTGTTTTTTTGGGATTTTTTACCATTTTCATGGCTGAAATCTGAGAATCATCAGGCTTGCTTATCTGCATGCTGTTTCTTCATTGAACTTCTGTATTCTGGACTTCTGGAATAACTCCTGAAATAAAAGTAGGCCTGAGATTTTCAGCTCTTTTTCAGTTTTTTCAATACTGCCAGAAGGGCTGAAAATTAAAGCCAGGAGGCCAGAAGAAATTCTCAAATGTGTAGGCATGGGTGGGTCAGCTCCATCATAATTTGTTAAATAATTATATAAGAGTAAGATGACAAAGTATTTGGAATTGTATTGTTTAAAGGTTACATCATTCTTGCAAAAAATGGGTGTTGTATTTCAGAAAGTTCCTTTAAAAAGGATAAAGAGACATTTGACTTTGAGTCTCCATTGTTTGTAATATCCTCTTTCAGCATGAAATATTTTCCGTTCCCATCAGTTTTGTCAGGTTTTTTTTATTTGGCAAACATGAATATTTTTCCTGAACTGTGAGTAGAATGAAAAATTGTTATTTTTGTTGGCTTGCAGACATTGTAGCTTCCCCTCCAATAAGACTGGCACATTTATTTTTAGAGTTCTTGCCCCAGTGCATCTTATATAGTTATTTAGTGAAAGTAGATTAGTCAAGCCTAAAGAATAGGTTTAGTTTAGGCCTTGATTGCAAGATTTGAGGGTGAGCTGTATGTGACAGAGAATGTGTTCTTTCTGTCTGTGGATATGCAGTAAGTTTTACTCCATGGTTACACAGCTATCTGCTCAGCCCTCTTGGCTGTCTCCATCTCCCTCTAATCCAGCTCCAAAGGGACTACTTCTGACATTCCAAACAGCTGAGCAGCTTTCTGACAGCTGCTATTGAAATCTGAATAAGAACAAAACTGTTTTCTTTGCCTTCCTCCCAAATGGGGGTCAGGTGAAAACGAGCCAATTTCTTGTGTGTGCCAACTCTACCCCAGTGCTGCGTTGGCAGTGCTGGGGTGGTCACCTCTGAGATGCTTCAAAGACAGACTGAGAGTTGGGGTTGCACTTAGAGAGGACAAACAGGAAGTTCTAAGGGCTGGAGATGTGAGACCTGTTTACAGAGGGACCTGCTTGGCACTGTGGGTGAGGTGGCCCAAGATAAAGAGCAATCCTTCATCACCCCATCACCGTGGTCCTGGACCTTTGAACTCAACATTCAATCTACAGGAAAACTGTCTTAGGTGTTTCAAGGGTTTAATAATCTAAGTGTTAACTTTCTTGATCCTGGTAGTTCAGTTAGCTGGGTAAAATATTAGACATACTGTAAAGTATATATTTAGAATGGGAAAAAGAAATAAAATGAAAGTCTGCAAGTTGAAGAAAATTAGAAATCAGTCTTTTTTTAGTTGAGGGCTTTTTTTTCAAGAATTCTGGGAAGCAGCTATTTCCTTTCTAATGAAACACGTACAGAATGTTTATGATTCTTCTAGAGTGCAGTTTATTTTTTTGTGCTTGTTGCTTACTGATATTTCTGGAAATGTCATCTTTCTCCTCTCCACATTCTTCACTGGGGTTGCTTAAGGGGGACTTCTGTAATGGCTAGGAAAAAATCTTGAGAAAGAAAGAACACATTGACCTCTTGTTCCATTTCTGCAACTGATTGATTCTTCCAGTGCAAGATGTGTAATGATGATGTTCTCTCAAGTTTCTGCTTGTAAAAATAGTTTCAATAATATGTTCAGAAACTGTTATGGAAATTCTGGTTATACTTCATAACACTGGGACTGTTTGTATTTCCTCAGGAAGATGAGGATATGCCAAAATTTTGGTCACACTTAAGAAGATTCCATTTTCTAAGTTACAGTGCTGTACAGCCGTGTATTAATTTAATCACATCTCTTAATTCCATAAAGATACTTTTGTAGATGGAATTTTAATAAACAATATGGCCAGAGAGATTTAAAAGAGGAAAAAGTGAGGGTAAAGGAGAATAAATGTTCTGCATTTCTGTACACATTGGCAAATGACCATGGGGAATGACCTTGAGTCAGTCAGTCAGATGAATTCAGTCAGTGCTGAATTCATCAGTCTCCTTTTCTGAAACTTTTAATCTGTAAGTCACTGTCTTAGTACAAAAGAAATTTGCCTCCTTGCAACAGAATGATAGAGATGGCAATCCACTGGCTGTTCAAGGGCTTTGGACATAAGCTGAACTAGTTTACAGAATTACAGGGAAAGAATTCATTGAACTAGTTTAAAGATGGCTGCAATTTGCATTTTGTTTAACTGTCTGGTTCTACAGTAGGTGGGTCTCAAACAGTTGGCTTTCTATTCAATTAATTTTAAAAAAAAAAGCTTCATCCCAAGCTTGAAAAATGCAATCCAGTCTTAAAGCCACTTCTTCATAAAGCTTCATGTATTCTAAAATTGGAAAACTCACTACTAAGCATGCAGCTCTCATGTCCAGGTACTTGTGCATGTAGTTTTTGGATAGAAGGATAATTGGAATATTCAGGGATGAATGAGCACAGAAACTATTTGCTTGGAGGAAAACAAGGAATTAGGGCTTAGCCTTTCCCTGTGTTGCTTCCCAGAAGGCTCTGCAGAATTCTTCATATTTTATTTCTTCAAGTTGAAGATAAATTTTTAAGTACCAAAGTTACATTTTCTCTCTTTTGTTGAAAGAGATGACTAAACTGTGCAAGACTGCAGTTCAGGAGAGGTCATTCCCACAGGTGGGCAGACAAAGGCATCAGGCCCATACCTACCGTGGGAAGATGCACACTCAAATCATGGGAAATTGGCAAGGGCAGGTGACCAGGAAGGGTCTGGATAGAGCAGATACCTGCTGGACTGACGGGGAATGTGACAACAGGTACAGTGGCTGCCTTAAAGCAGGTTCACTTTCCAGCCTGCATCTCTTCAGCTTCTCAAACTCAGATCTGGTAACCCTTCCTTCCATCTGCATCTAAACCTCTGCAAGTTGGGACCTGCAAGGGCAAAAGAAGATCAATCTTTGACTCTTACTGTACACTATACTACCTGCAACAGTTTCTGATTAGAGAATCTGTGAATTTCAAACGACTTAGAATAAGTCCCAGTCCTACATATTTTTATTGTTATGAGGTTTTTTGTGCTTATATGATGTAATCATGTCTATTCCACAGACATTGACCATCTGTTGCAGAAAAATGTAGAAATACTGGATAGTAATTATAACCTCTTCACTTTCTTAAAGTGAAAACTGAGGAGTGAAGGTAATCTTTTACAGTAACCTAGCAGTAGATATACAGTTTTAGCTTAGATCCATTTTACTTTGCAGAACCTTAACGGGACTTTGTGTATAATTACACTGTCATCCTGGAGGAGAGTGTTGCAGGCAGAAAAGAGAAAGAACTTCTCCTTCACCCTATTGTTTGCTCAGAAAAAGCACTTGAAAGAGTAACTGCTGGAGGGACAGAAGATGGAGGAGAGGCTTTTGGAAGACAATTGTCTAAATGAGTAAGAAAATTGTTGCAAGGTTTCTCTTATGGTGACTTGTTCATGGTGATAAGCACATTCTTCAGTTTTAATAACAAATACAGAGAACAGCAGGGGTTTGTTCTCCAGCTGTGGAGGGGATTTGTTTTGTTCTACTTTGCTTGCTGAGCTCACCCTTGAGATCCAATAAAACCTTAGTATGTACTTTAGCTACTGATGGCATATCTTTGCATCCACTTAAATCACGGTGAACTTGCTGGAACCAATACTTCCTGTAGTGTAGATGGTACTTGTATGGATGAGTGAATGTTTACTTCTTGGAATTCCCCATTTTGCTTGCTCTTGTCAGGAATACAACTTGTGGGATTCGTCTTTCATCTACATCACTGCTTCTTCCTACTTTATGCCAGAGGGCATCAAATATTGTAGTTTTATGGCAGAATGTTGGTAGTTCCTGCCAAAGATGAAACAATGGCCAATGTAAATGTTGAAGAAGTAAAAATATAAAAATAGGCAAGAGTGCAAGTGAGCAGAATGTTTTGAGGAAATGTGGGAGAAATGGACTGACTGTTACTACAAAATAGTAAAAATTAAGATTTTAGTCTTCATGTTTTTCAGCTTTCACACACAGGCTGCCCCTCAGTGCCTTTTTACCACATGGTAATAACAATAATAAATTAATAAATGTTAAAGGTAGAAGGTGGTACATAAAGTTGGTTTTCTGCCATTCTATGCCCCAAAGTGTAAAAGTACCAGAAATGCATGTTCCATAAATGCAGCTCAAAATTTACAGCCGTAACAGGAACCTGTTTGCCTGCTTGTGGACAGCTTTGCATCAAAACACTGCAAAAGCCAACTTAGGCAATGCCAATTCTTTAAACTGGAATTCCCAGCATTCTGAATATAAATAGAACTAAAGTGTCATCCAGTAATAATGACTCCTCTGGTCTTGCCAACTCACAGTAGACAAGGGGGGGAAGGATCTGTGTTTGATAGCAAGGTGTGTGTCCATCTGCCCAGCAGTTGCATTGAAGTTCCCTTCAATATGTTGATGGAAATGTCCAAGAACAGCTGGAGTGTGTAACAACAGCTGCTGCTATTGTTGCCTGGACCCTGGAGCAGTGAGATCCTCCCACAGAACTGTGCAGGGCTCTGCCAAGTGTCAGCCCATGGGGCTGGAGTTTGGTGCTTGATGCATCTCTGGGTGGGTTGATATGAGCAATAGTTCTGAGGTTCTCGCATAGCCCAGGTGTACAGGAGCAGGGTGTGTGGGAAAGACACAGAGCAGGCAGACAGCCTGAGCTGGGGAGGAGAGGGGCAGGGCTCCCCTTTTGCACCAGATATTCAGCACCTGTGTGGTCATACTTGGCAGACAGCAGAGTTCAGCAAAGTGCTTTTCTCTTCAAGTGTGAAATGGCTTCTGCTTTTGACACGTGTCCCCCAAATACTGCAATGCTACCTTCATACAAATTAACAGCCGTGCATTCAACTGAATGAATGGGGACTACTGAAAAATAAGATTGAAAACCTTGCCCTTGACATCTGTCCTTTTTATTCCAGATTCACTTGCATTGTAATCTGCCTGAGACATTGATAAGAGCCCTAGCTTATTTTCTTCCTCCAATACGGCTATAAAAAAAAGTAATTGAAAAATAAAATGTGTGGCAATTCCAATTTACTGACAAGTTTTATCATGAGAACTCTGAGGGTGGCAGAACCAGCACGTTGCTCCAAACTGGTAAGGTGCATAACACAACCTTCAGATTCTGACAACATTTGCAGTTAGATGTGAGGTACCTGGGGTGGGGGAAGAGTGAATTAAAAAAATCAGTCACTACTGTACATGTCAGACTTCATATGGAACAATGGTGATATGATAGGCATTGGGAAGAAAAAATGTTTAAGGGATATATAGGCATGCTACAAAGGAAAATAAGTGTAAATATTGTACCATGTTATTAAACATAGTGGGGGTTGCTGGGTTTCTACTAAAATTTCTTTAACTGAACTCTGGGATTTAAGATGTTCCCAGTATTGTTTCCAGGAATTTTATGAGGTAAATTTTCTGTTCTTTTTCTTGAGACTTATGGAAGCTTAGAAAAAATTGTAATATCTAAATAAATTTATATGTAAATTATGATATATATCTAAATAATTCCAAAAATAACACAAAAAGCAAAAAGTTAATAATAAATGAGAAACTACTTGTGTATATGATTTTATGTATGTTATTAAGCATTTTAAGATCATTTTGATTAACATTTTTGAAATGCTTACTGCAAACAGCAGTTCAAAAGGCTATGCAGTTGTAATGTAATTTGAAATATTAGTTTTCAACCCCTTTCCTGTAAATATTTTAATATATCTATAAAATATTGATTTTACTATCCCAAGGTGGTTTTGGTGGTGATTTTTTTTAAGGATTAAGAGGTAAAAAATGCAATGGAGGGGGAATTTCTTTTCGACAATCTTTCCATGTTAGTTTTCATTTTACACTGTGTGATTTATAAAGAATAGCATATTACATATTATTATGCTGGCATTTTATTTTTAAATTGGAAAGACACAAAATCTTTTTAATCTCTAATTGCTGTTTTTCAGGATAATGTGCTATTGAAGTTTTCAAGCATCATAAAATTCTTTCATCAAAACAATTACAGCTTTGGTAACAGGCCCTGGAGAGTATAATTGGTTTGAATATTTAACAGAGGACTTTTTATTCTTGTAGTTGTGAAAATGCAGCATTAATGTATTTTTTAATGAAATCTCAAACCTAATCTCTGTGGTCAATCCCAAGTGGGGTCTCCCTCAGGAGACCATAAATGTTTTAATGTACCCTGATGTTATATACTTTATAAATATACATCTAGAGAGAGATCGATATTGTATATCCCTGATGTTACATATTCAGTACTTATTTAAATAACAAGAATGCTAAAAAAGAGAAAAGAAAGAAAAATGTGAAACTAGGAGAAGCTTTTTGCTGTATATTGTACCATAAAGTCCCCATCAGTATTCTGTTACTCAGTGGTAGATATCTTTACAGGCCATTTGAATGGAAGAACATTTTAAAAATAACACTTTTTAGAAGGAAATTGTTGATTTATTATTTTGTGGACATAAGCAGTTCAACTATTAATTATATAATCATGTAAATGAGCAATATGAGTGTAAAACTAGAAAATTTAAAATACAGAAGCATTCTTTTATCTCATAGCAATCCAGCTTCCCAGCAACAGGAAGAACAGAAACCAGAGTGGAGCTTAACTACTGACAAGTGCTGAGTGCTACTTGTAGACAGTTTATGAAGTGCAGCTAAGACAGAAGTCATAGAAGGGTGGTGATCCAAGCTCCTTGTGCCTTTCACCAAGAGGAATTATGAGCACAGACAGGAGGGAGGTTTAGCTCCTAGGGAATGGATGGTGGCTTCAGCCACGGGTGTGCAGACATCGGGCTGTGGGCAGCGCTTCTTCCCAGGGCCCTGCTGGTGCTGCAGGACTGATGTCAGCAGCCAGGCCTGCATCAGAGCATCACCTGTTCCTCCTTTTCACTCAGCCCTGTCCTTCACGTGCTGGGAATTCCTCTCAGGGTGGAGGCAGAAACTAATAGCACAGCACACAGAGTTAATGTCAATGACAAAAAGGTGTGTCAAAGGCAAATGCTGCCTGCTGCCATGGCCCTGCTGTCACAAGGCAGTTAGAACTGAGTGTAGGAAGAGAAATATGGTGACATGGCATTGGGAACCCAGAGAGTCTGCTCTATTCAAGTGTTAGCCTAAAGGTCTATTTAAAAAGAGAAAGATTTTACCTTCTTGATCTTGATGCTTCTGTGAGGAATAAGAAACTAGACACTCTGCTTATAAAACAGGAAGTGGGTAGCAAAATAAGGAGAATAAATGGCAAGAAGATACTGCTGCAGAGGGAAATGAAAAAAGTTTATTTTTCTCCAACTTTATTTAAATAGCAGCCCTACAAACTGTTGTATCACAAAATATAAAAAAATCAGAAGGATGGTAGGAAATGACAAAAGCTTTACTTGAGCTAGCTAAGCAAAATTATTACCTTCAAATATGTCAGTAAAAATACAAGAGATTACAATTCAGACATCCCCAAAGTGAAAATATGTTTCAGTTGCTCCACTATGCTGCAGCAGGCTAAGAAAATATTAGAAATAGAGATTTCTTTCATTAAGATGGACTTCTCTGGTATGCAGTATAATACTATTATTCTCAACAAGGATCTGGTCATATTTGTCTCATAATCCTCTGTTTACATGTAGCAAGCAACACTTATAGATACTGCAGAGGTTCAGAGTGGTACGTGGTGGGATGGTGCACAGCTTGGAAACTGCTCTTCTGGCAAAAGTCATGGCTGCTTTTTAACAGGACCATTTGGACTTGCACATTTAAATCACAGCAGCCTAGAAGCTGGAAAGCTGAACTAGGGAAACTGTAGTCTCCTCATCTTCTCATCTTTGGTGAGTTCATGCAGAAACATCTGTTGTTTTGATTCCTCTGTTTAAATAGATTGGATTAGAAGGGGAGAAGAACCATCATCTCCTCCCCCTCACCATTCTGTCCAAAGCTTAGTTACTATGAAGACAAATCTTATTTATTTCCTGTCAGAAAAGGCTTTACTAACATGGAGTATTTGATTTTTTGAGACTGGATCTCACTCAGTTTTCAGCTACATTAAGATATAAGATCTAATTATTGTAAATTGCATACAGGTAGGCTGCATGCAAGCTCCTCTGTAAATCTGTATTAATGCCATTGATTTGGATAGGCTTCACTGTATTAACTGACATGCTGTGTAATTAGAGCAGGTTAACTGAAACCAGGATCTGTTTAAATCTGTGCTGTTTGGATCTAGGAAACACTTTGTTTATTATTGTAGCTGCAGGAGATAAGTACTATTTTCTGAGAAGCAACAGAGAATATCCACTGAAGGTCTCTGCATACCCTTAAACTTAAAGGCAAAACACTATGATTGTTAAATCCTTTATTCTTTCATATCCTATGCTTATATCAGGAGGACCATTTGCATGTTGATGTAAGATGGAAACAAGATCTTTTGTCTAACATCAAAAGTATTCTTGATTTCTACTGCAAGTATTAAAAACCTACTGCCAGCAAATTCTAACACCATATCCTATGCTCAAAATCCACCAAAATAACAAACCACCAATCTAAGACCTGAGAGATAAGATCTCTCCAATGGAACACAGGGAAATTCTGTCAAATTTTAACCCATCCTTTTTTTTTTAAGATCAAAAGGTTTTTCAAATTTGCACAAACCCTTGCACACTCGGGCTAAAGCTTATGCAAAGCCTGAGAGGAAAAGAATGGGAGAGAGATGGAAATTTGTGCTCTTTAAATTAGAAAACGAATTACTGGCTGTAACAGAGGACATTAGAAAACATGTTTGTTGTGAATCCCAAGTGTCATGGTGTGAACAACACTTCCCACTAATGCACACCCATGCCGCACCTTTCAGACTTTGGTTCAGTCAGTGTTTTGCACAGATGGCTCTGAGTGTCCACATCCACTGTTCAATCAGCAGTGTGCCTAAGGCTTGGAATCACACAAATAAGGAATTTATGTCACCTGGTAGCCTTCAATGCTGCAAGTATTTTAAAAAAGGGGAGTGTAGCTTAATTGTTGTCATCCTCCTGATCCCTAAACAAGTCCACGTGACAAAGGATTCTCAGCCTGGCTGCCAGACTCTGTGGTAACACTTTGGTTACTGCAGCAAACTCAAACCTGCTCAGCTGTTCCACCAAATGTAAGTGTGTGCAGGGATATGTGCACAAATACAGTGGTGACACCACTGAGAGAGGAAAATAGCTTAAGATTGTATTCCTCTCTGATGCTGAACAGCTTCAGAAAACAATCATGTCATTCTAACACTTGATACCATTTTTTGGGCTTTTCAAATGATACAGGCAACTGTGTGCCCTGTTGAAAGTAACCAGTACTTGTTATTGGCAGGGAGAATGAGCCCTTTTCATGTATTCATATTCTGTCAGTTCATACTGACTCTCCTCATGGTGCATAGATTTATCACTAACTTGACATCCAGCTCTGCATCAGATGTTACCACGTAGTCATCTTCATTCTTTGGTGAATGTTTCAATTTCCAGTATTTCTTCTGTGCTTTGTCAGCTGTTTTTTTGACCTGTCTTGGGAGCAGAAATCCGTGAGAGACTTCTGGTTTGTGCATGTGTGCATAACAGACTTGAATAGTTTTCAAGAACTGGGATAGAGAGAGAGTTAAAGGGGAGGAATGAATTCACTGAGCATTTCCTGTAGGCTCTTCCAAGGGATTTCAGCTGTCTTTCATATGCAGTTTAGAACAGCTGTGGTCTGACTGAAGATCTGTACTTCCCTATTCTAAATTTATAGACCATAGACAGTAGGAAGTGTGATGGGGGGACTCTTTTGGATAAGCAATATAGATTATTGGGATGTTTTGCTATAACTGGCTTATTGTGTTTCTCCATGCAGCTTTTTGTGAGTTCTGGTTTGCATCCAGAGGTAATTTCAAACATTTAAAGAAATTTCTTTGCTTAAATTTTACATTATAGGCTGGAACTGTAAGTACTAATCACAGAGCATTTATTTCAATGTTTATTTAGTTCTACAGTGTTTTTCTACTGAGATCCCCTGTTGGTTACAGGCTACTAGTTGTCCAATGGAATAGATTGCAAAGACATGGAAAATCAACATTTCGAAGTTTTAAGTATGAATATTGGAATTGCTACAGAAATTTGCATTTTTGTGGTTTGAGTTATGTTTTCAGCATTCCCCACAGTACATGTCTTGATTTGGATGGCTTCATAGACTCATCCAGCCTGAGCAGCTGTCTTTCCTAGACCAGACTTAGCCAGCTTCTCACTGGTGGCTGAAAAGCCACTTATTTCATGCAATTTACAGGACCATTTAAATTGGTTTTCTTGACAATAAATTTCAACCCAGGTTTTGCCTGTAATTTGAGATCTCTGCCAATGAGCTTACATCAAACAAAATTGGTGATTCAAACTTGATTGGACTTTTTTTGGCATATAAATTGCAACATAAGCTACTACAATTTGTCATTAGCCAATGAAGTATCTGTGCAGGTCACTGTAGCCTTGTGCTTCTCAAATTCAAGCAGGGTGTTAATCCATAAACTGCATTTATCCCTGGACTGGGGTGTGTCAGGACCAGCTTGGCAGCCCCATTCTGACAGAGAATAGAAATCTGAAGTGTGTTGACTTAGTTCTTGTTAAGTTTTATTTTGATAAAACCTTTTGCCTTCCCCACAGCAAGGGAAAAGAGCATGTGCTGAAATTTCAGAGAGGTCATGGAACCTAAATCACATCCACCGCTTGTTCGGGACTTTTGTTTATTCGTTGTTGTTTGGAGGGATTGTTTGCTTTTTTGAGAATCATGTTTATCATCACACAATTTTGGAGATAATTTGTACCTTCTGTTAATTCAGTAATGATAAAAACCTTAAAAATTCTGGAATTCTTCAAGTTATATCCACATTTAAGTAACAAGTTGAAAATTAGCAAGACTTAAATCAACTTAAGAGTGGAAAAAAAGTGTATTTTTCCTTTGGGGAATCTGTGCATGTGCCAATCTAGTGCTTTCTGTTGCAGAAATGTCAGAAAATTCAGGAGAAAACCTTGTATCTCAGGAGCTTTCATTACAAGTGTATTCCTTTATCTTTGTGTTTCCTTCTGATCTTGGTGAAACGCTTTTGTTTAAATTGTAGAAGTCACTTGAAGCATATGTGGTTAGATCTGTTTCCTAAGGGTATGCATGCTAAAATCTGGAGGAGTATGTTGAGTTTATCCTGGAAATTTATCAGCCTATACAAAACCAATTAAAACTTCAGTAAGTTTATCTTCACTAAGGACAAACCTCACCCCGGGCTCTGGAGTGTAGGTTGAGAGGGACAGGCAGAGCAGCACTAGCTGGAGATCTGCATTGTTGGCCCAAACCCCATATATCCTTATATCCCCATTATCCACACCCATTCAGGTTGTGTGTTACTGGAGTATTTACTGTTTCCTTCCCCCTTTCCTTGTTTTTAATTCAATCTCCTAGTTGAGAGAAGACTGAGATTAAAAAAAATTAATCAAATGCCAACAAGAGAGAAAAACCAGTGCTCTGCCAGGGCTGGCTGTAGGAAAGGGATGGCAACCACCCAGAAGCAAAGACGAAATTCTCAAAGCAAGAAGAAAGGTGAAAGAACCAGCTGGGTGAAAGGAAACACATGAACAGAAAATGCAAATGCGACACTAAGCCAGGGACCAAGCAGGTGAACACTTGTCTTGAACTAATGCTTTTAATGTGTGTCCTAGTGCATGGTGGTGTTTGAACTGTGTTTAGAGGCAGCATACCTGTGCTGGTGGACAGTTTATGCCAGGTGTCAATGCAGAATGAAAAGATAGAAATAGAGTAATGTATATTGTACAGCCTCTCAAAAACAAGCCAACCTCCACCTCCCATCGATAAAAAAGCAAGTGTAGGTTGATCTTGCAGTAGCTGTTTATTGTCTTTATTCCCCTCACTGGTAGTATCACATGATTATTTAAATGGAAGGACTGCATGTTTGAAAGGAAACTCTTATTAAAACATTTAAGAGTACAGATTATCCAAAGAACTGTCAGCCAAATATAAAAAATATTGATTTCAGGATAATTTATAGAAAGTGGTAATGCAGTTTCAAAAATACATTGTACTTACACTGGTATCACTGCATGTTAATATGGTTTACTTAGTTCCTTCTTTGTCTGTTCCTTTGCCACAGTACTTCTCCAGACAAGAGGAGGGTATAAAAATGCTCCTGCTTTTCACTGTGGTCTATCAAAACCTACCTTTTTAGATACATTCTGTGGATTTTTTTACAGGTGAGAGTAGATCTGACAAATTGACTGTTTGAAACTGAAACAACTAATGCCAACTGGCTTTTCTTGAGTCTAAATAATATTAGTCTAAGAGAGGCTGACACTTCAGGTGACATGATTTTTTTAAAAGTGTTTTGTAAATCTTTCTAGGAGGGCAAGAAAACCGTATTAAGGTTACTTATCTTGCATTCATGAGTCTTTAGACATAGGCATGTAAGTTGTTAGTTGCAGGACTTCACTTGCAGAGCAAAGGGATCAGAGATCCTTCCCCTGTCCTTTGCCATTTTCACCGGTTTTGTTCTTTGATATTTCTTAAAACTCCTTACTCAGAACTCTCTATGTAGTGTACATATATAGTCTATATATAATGATATGTGTATGTCTACACTACAAACCTGGAGGTCAGAGTTCTCACTCTTCAAAGAAAAAATATTAATTTAAGTATTTGACTTGTTAGTGTTGTACAGGTGTTACATTTATTGAAAGCCAAGACATTGGTAAGGATATTCAGGTGTGGTCTCCACATAGATAACAGTGTGCTGGTTTAACATCACATGTATGTAATCTAACAAGCTGCAGTAATAGCTTTTTCATTTGAGTGCTGAACTCAAAGCAAAACCACCAGCAGAGAAATTAAGCATGTTTGAATAGTGCTTATCCTCTATCAACCTAAAAGCTATTGCAACTTTTTGCATCTGTTCTTTCTAAGAACAAATTACTTCTACTTCTGCCTTCTCTGTGTGGCCCACCATTGTTTCTACACATCTGCTTTTAGGACCAAGACACCACATTAGTGGTACTACAACACAACAAGTACTGTGGTACAAGGCTGGCATTCTTATATCTACAGCCCTAATTTATGAGCTACTAAAATATGGAATATTTCATCTGCCAGTAGATCTGTCAAGTTCCTCTATATCACGCTATTTCCACTGCACACATACCAAGTTTTCATCCTAGAAAGAAGACTGGGTTTTTAATTAAGGACCACATCGTAAGAACTTCCAACAGCCAGACTGAGAGGACAGCTGAAATGTCATTTTCATCTGAAATGACACACTAAACCAATGAAATGTAGATAAAAGCTTTATTTTTTTTTTCCAACTGATAGCAGGTAAACTCAAAAAATAATTTAGTCAGTGAGTAGTTTTTCTGTAAGTATCAGCAAACAGTTTACTTATTATTAAAAGGGCTATACAAATAGCAATTTAAAAGATGTTAATTCAAAGCCCTCAAAAAGGGAGGAAATGACCTTTGCTTTGTTTCACATGAATCCCATTTGGGCTTTGCTATTTTTCTGTGAGAAATATGGATATAGGTTACCAATACAAAACCAGGAATAGCTCTCTGAGCAACAAACTCCTCCTTTCTTCTGAAGCTGATTGTGTAGAGATGCTAATAGAGAGCAACTGCTGCAAAAATCTTGGTTTTTTAAAAGAAGTCTTCTGGCTGTTGACCTTCATGCCCCAACATCAGAGGCTGTAGCTGGGTATCTGTAGCAATACAGTTTGTTGTCTGCTCCTCCACTCAGTAACAACTGATGAGAGAAGGAAACTGATTAATATCAGAACTAAGCAAAGTAAGTACACAAAAGTTAAGGACTCAATTTTTCTTTCTTTATAAAAAGTAGTAGTGAATAATGAACTGTTAATGCATGACTCAAACCCAGAATCAAAGTGCAGAAGCAACTTTGTCTCTTACTCTCCTCTTAAAATTAAAAGTGAAACTTGTGTGGGAAAGTTGCTAAAGCTTTTCCTGACTTTTACAGTGAACAGGAGCCACTCTGAGAATCTTGAACATTCACAGAATGGGGGTTTTTGGTAATTTTAAATACATGTGTACCACTACAGTAGCAAAACAGCTTGCTATAGAGGCTTATACAGTTTCCCCCCTTCTACATGCACTGACTGCCATGCCCCAGCTTTACTTCATGCAGCTGCTTCAGTCCCAATGGCAGAAGACTACCTTGGAACATGTGTTTTCTGGGTAAGGTGCAGTGCTGTTCTTGTCTCTCCTTGTTTGGAATATCACTACAGTGCTCAGTTAAAGCCACAGAACTCCTGCTCCCACCCTTCCCCTTTGCAGAGTGTGGGGACATGCTGCAGTGCCTGTGACACCTCCACCCAGACATCAAACACAGCACAACTACAACTGCCTGTTGTCTCCTAGTTTTAAGCCTAAGGAAGTAACTGCTTTTAGCTCTCTTCTTAAACACCGTGCATATAAATCAAGTAACTTGCTCTTCAGATTCTTACCCCAGCTTCTGTCCAGTCCACACACAGAACCTTGTCTTCGTGAGCAGCCAAGTCATACAGAGGAGCTTTGCAACTAGTGAAAAACGGGTTTGAAGCTACGTGAGCACAGACAACAACTGGTCCCAGGGAGAAATGGTTTCCCAATGCAAACAGATATGATCAAGCAGTTATAAACACTTTGAGAGAGTACAGACATTGACCATCTGTGATGCTTCCTCTGCTTTCCCCAGAGCCAATCACATTAGTATTATGCTCTCCTACATCCACAAAGAAAAAAGCAGCAACATTTTTCATCTGCTTGCTAACAACTTCAGACTGAAATTCAATCAGTTGTTAAGAAGAATTTATTTTAGCTTCCTTCTTCCATGTGTAGATGCTGCTCAACACTGTATGCTTTCCAGCCCTGTGGTAGACTACAAGTATTTTTCTCCTTTTATTTTATGGCTGACTTCTGTAGGAATGCAATCCCTGTACCCTTAACAGGTGTTTCCTTATAGGGAAAAGGTCTCACCTTACTTTTTCTATGTTAAGAAGTTAACTAGAAAGTTCTGTGGGTTTCTCTTTGCTTTTGGCAGGAAACAAGCCCAGAAATGTAGATTGAACCCTAAAAGTGCTAATCAAAGAATATTGTTATNTGCTTGTTCTATAGCCACATCTCTGCAGGCTGGCCCTCAGATGTGTGGGTCTAACCCACAGACTTCCAAAACCTAAAGGATTTTCACAAATGCCACACGTGTTTCCACTGAATGTCTCTGACTGCTTTTGCTATTTCATGAGGGGTAGCTCACCCTGTAAGCTTACGTGCCTTTGAACAATAACACAGGCTTATTTTACCTCCTTGTGTCCCAAAGCTTCACAATGTTGTCCAAAGAACCAGAGATCAGCTGATGCTCGTGGGTAGGTGACCACTTCACAGATGTCACCCAGCCCGTGTGAGAAGTCAGAGACAGGAGAACCAAGGAGCCATCTGAACAGAAAAAACACAGACATCAGCAGATGCTGAATTCAGCACTTTGAAGGTGTGTACAAAATCCAGTGTGACTGCAGTTTAAGCTAAGTGTTAAGTGAGCTTTATTTAAAGTGAACAACAATGTAAGCCACACAAGTTCTGGGGAAGAAAAATCCCCAAAGAAACAAACCAAACCAAATAAAAAAAAAACCAACCTGAAACCTTTTAAAATCTATTTTCTTGTCACTAAGCTTCCTTCTCAAAGATTTTTTTTTTAAAGCAAACAAAAAAAATTTGCTTTTATTAACAACATACACTATGCTAGTGAACTTTGGCTTAGATCTACAGAAGCTAAACAAGTAAATGTTATTTACTATTTGTGGCCTTTCAGTACCTGAACAGAGCCTACAAAAAAGATGTGTTCAAGGCCAGGGTGGGTGGGGGTCTGAGCAATCTGCTCTGGTGGAAGGAGTTCCTGCCCAGGGCAGGAGGGTTGGAACTGATGCTCTTTAAGGTCCCTTCCCAGACCATTCCATGAAATGTGTCTATGAAAATAAATCTGACAGGCTCATTCATAATATCTGTAATTCTATCTGTTTATGAAATATAGTACCATGTCCAAGTGATTACTGTTTCACTTTAATGACTATCAGATCAGCCTCAGTCTGAACCTTACCAAAAAAAATCCATTCTGCAGTTGCACAGTTGAACATTCATTAACAAGCTTAAAAAAAAAAAAAGAATAATTTCTAAATTATTAGGTAAGAAATTAAAAAAAGTCTTGCACCAGAATACAGAAAATAGATGTAAGCTTTGTATTTAATGAAAGCCCCCAAATGGCTGGTTTCAAGCAGAAGGATCAGCAAAGTTTGTGAGATGTCTCTTGACAGGACAAAGTTCTGATTTTGAAGAACATCTTTGAGCCCATGCATGTTTAAGCTCACCTTTGCCACGAGGATCCCATAGTCTGATATGTCTGTCAGTGCTCCCTGATGCAAGACGTCGACACAGGGGTGAGTAGGAGACAGAATTAAACACTTTGTTTCCTGTCTGCCAGTAAAGAAAATAACAACTTTAGGACAGGAGCTACTATTTTACACAGTTTTTTCATATTCTCTGAGCTGGATTTCAGCTGAACCTACAGGCAGAGTATAATGATCTCACCAAAGTTGATTTGAGATCTCCAGTCTCAGCATCCCAGAGTTTAATGGTGTGGTCCCATGATGCGCTGCAGATTTCCTCAGCATCTGACCACAGCATAGAGGAGATGGCTTCTGTGTGGCCAGAGAGGGTTGCCAGGGGAGTCTAGAATTTAATGGTGACAGATTTGAGTAAGTTATTAAAAAAATCTATTATTTCAACAAATAAAAAAGTCTGATTATCCTGAGACATACCAGCAGAAGTTTTAAAGTCACCTTTAGCAAAGAGAAATTATTTGTTGTGGCTACACTTCTAAAGAAAAATCCAGACCAACCCAGAGCTCATCTTACCCTTGTTAGTCCCAGCTGATCAGTTTTCTGCTTTTTCCGTGGTCTGTTAGCTGCTTCTTCCATTTCATCCTCTTCATCTGTAGGTACTGGGACAGAAAACAGGCAGACTTGAGCTACAGGTTTTTGCATTCCATCTCCATGTAAGTAATTAAGCAAATCCCTGTATTTATGGTGCCTACAACCATCATGCAGGTGATAACAAGATCTGAAATTGTGGAATTAACCAAACTAGTAACTCAGCATAGTAATGTATAGCCTTACAAACTTACATCTTACCTGCAGACCAGATCTTTAACATCTTATCCCAGGATCCACTGCAGAACTGTATGAACAGAAACATTTTATTAAATGTTGATCCAGATAGACCTTGGAAGAGAGACCTGCTTCAGAAACAAACCAACAGGTTATAACACACAGTGCTGGGCTCGTAAAAATCCCCCAAAAATGCCTGGCATACATCAAATTATTCTTTTTACTTCCTTTGTAGGAAAAATATCTATAAAATACCTATTTCCTGCAGCACCAAAGTTTGACTTGAACCTGTCTGATATTGACTCAAGTTGGGAGCAATGACTCCACCTTTGGTGGGAGTGCTCTGTTGAATTCCTGGGTGAAGGGGAAGAATGTCTTTATCACTTGCTTTTTCCAAGAACTCTGGAAATTTTTTTCCGACCAAAATCACTGCAAAAATTTAGGTCAAATTTCAAAATAGTTCATTATAGTACAAAATTCTCTTGCATTTGAAGTAAAATACACTGTAAAACTTAACTTGTTTTCTAAACAAAATGATTTTGCGATTCCATGGCTTAGAACTGATGTAACACTCCTAATTCTCAATAGCCACCACTTATAACAAGACTGGAGAATTATTACTGTGTCATAAAATCATGATGATGAATACCCATGCAAGGACAAAACCAGGATTTTTGAGGTACAGGCTGCTAAATCCGAAAACACAAAGGTTTCTTTCCAGAAGTTACTCACTTTGGTTCTTGTACAATCAACAGCCACGGACTCGACACTGCCAGCATGTCCCCTGCAGCAGTGAAGGGCTTTCACTTTGTTTTTCTCCACGTTCCACTCCCAGAGCAGGACAGTTTGGTCCATGGAAGCGCTGAGTAACAAGCATGATAAGCTATCTGAGGAAGAAAGAAGTGACACTCATGCCCAACTCAGCTTTCCAAAGTCTTTATAAATAATTATTCTAATCCTAGAAGAGATAGCAGATAGACAGAAACTCATATGTGCTTCAGTTTACATCATGTTACCCTGCAAGTACAGTCAATATAACTACATATACACCAGTATTTGCTAATGGAGACTGCAAGGTGGATAGACAACAATCATCTTAAAGTAACTATATTCATTATTGTCAAAGGACTAGTTTATGCACACCATGACTTAATTTCTTACACCACTGACAGCAATTGAAATAATTACATTTAGAAAATGAAATATTCATAGTTAAGGAATGCTACCATTTCTCCCCCAGTAAATCAAACTACTACTACTGTTCCCCTGCTATATATACTGACCTTGCTTCACCCACGCCACATCCTTCACTACTTCTGTGTGCCCAGCTATTGTTGTGATGGATTTTCCTTCCACAGACCAGATCCGAGCAGTCTGATCGTAGCAGCCAGTTAATATCCTACAGGGCACAGCATTGGAAACATCACTGTCTTTAAGACCAACAAATGTTTTTATGAAATAAAGCCTCAACCAGAAACTTGGAAAACTCTTAGCAACGTAATTGGTTTAAAAGAAATAGCTTGAAAGATGAAAAAATATCGGTTTTGCTACAGAGCCAAGCTTCATTAAAGCCTTGCAACTGGGAGGCCAAGAGTACAGGCTAGAAAGACAAGCAGTGAGAGTACTGCATGTTCTGGTTAGATCCCTTA
Organism: Illadopsis cleaveri; assembly: GCA_013399915.1. Lineage (NCBI taxonomy): Eukaryota > Metazoa > Chordata > Aves > Passeriformes > Timaliidae > Illadopsis > Illadopsis cleaveri. The sequence continues at coordinate 422,541 of VXBB01009691.1, forward strand.
TATAATTTACATAATTCAAAACTTAATTTGTTAATAAAACTAGTATGTTGCCAGAGGTTCTCAAATCATTTTCAAATCTCTACTTAATATATGGACATTACCTAGTTGATTGGAAAATGAATGTGAAAATACAGTAGAAAAAGGCAATGATGCCTCTTTGGCTTTTTCCCACAAAAATCTCTGCAGAAAGGAATGCTATTCTATTTATTGCTAATGGCTGTCATGTTGGAATCAAGGGTTTAAGCAAAAAAGAGTAATGAGGAAAATTTGCTTTCCTTTAAGAAAAAAGATACTAAATTGCATTTGTGTTCATTTGTATAAGCAGTATGTCAAGTTCAGTGTTTCGAGCTGTTTTCTACCTGTGTTAAAGTCACTGTCATGTGACAGCATAACCAATGAACTGCTTACAAAACCAAGTAGCTGACTGACTTGACAGATTTAAAAAAAAAAGAAAAATAAAGCAAAGAGGGGAAAAAAACCCTACTCAAGGGATTATTAAAGAGAAAATACTGCTCTATTTGATACCATGGAGGAACACAAATAAGCAAGACAAAACTTAGAACTGGTTTAATGTGGTACCATTCTTCAGTGGCTTGAACAGAACTGATCCAGTCATCATGGAAGATGCATTCTTCTGGCTGAGGGGCCATGTATTTCTCCACATACTCTATTTCCACCACTTCTTCCTGAGCTCACAGAAAAAACACGTATTTACTGACATACGTGGTTTTGGGTTTTTTAATCACTAACAGTAAAATTTAACTGTAGAGTGACACAAATATAGAAGTTCATTAAACAAAGGTCTTGGTATCCAAGTCCTTCACCACATCAGTAGAACTAAAGTATTTAGAAAAATAGTGTGAATTACATTGCTTTCCATATTTTTATCAAATTACTATGAATAGCAAGCTGGAAGCAAAAGCAAGTGATTTCATTCTTCTTACATTCCTCTTCTATATTTACTAATACAAAATTGGTGTCTAAAACACTTTGCAACATTTTCTAGAGGTAATATTAAACATCCCCATTATCCTCCACCATAAGAGACAAAAATGTATTAATGATGAACTGAATAAGAGAAGAATTTCCCCTCTGAACTGTACACAGACAACAGATTGGATAACATTGCTTGCACTGCTCTGTCTGTAGTCTCTAATCACTGCAGTTCATTATGGATTTAAAAATATAGGGAATTCTCCTGGGAAAGTCAGAAAAAAAATGAAACTGAGCAAGGGAATCTACCTAGCTGACAGTGTAATATTTAAATCAGATTGAAGTAAACTGGCTAAGTCTGTTCTGCTGTCGAAGAAGGAGAGACATTGAGTAGGACTTACTGTAGAAATATTTTCCATTTCCATGTGTGTGACCAGTGGCAATCGCAAGAACTGGCCATTGATAAGGAAGTCAAATTCCACATATTTGTGATCCTCTGAAAAAAATTGGGAAAAATCAATGTTCAGGTGTCACTATTTATTTGATACCATCAAGAATGGCATCGTTTTGTGACTGGTTCAGGAAAATGGAGCCATGAAGTGTTTAAAAAAGACCCAAACATAAACAACTCCCCAAAACCAAACCAAAATCCCAAAATAAATGACAACAAGAACAAAACCGCCAACCAAGTAGTTTCTTCTCCCAGTTTTAAGTGGGCAGCCCATTACTTCCATAGGATTATTTAAGGGGAAGAAAAATTTACTGTTGGGGTTCAAAGAGTTGTTTGCCTCTTATTGTATTTTCTCTGTAACTATGTGTAATCAAACCCCAGCGGTGCTTCTTGACTGTTCTGTATGGATCTTGCCACTTTTTACCACCAGCTAGAGCCCTGTGTTTGTGACAGCAGTAGGAAAATCCTAAGAACTTCTGGTTCATATTTCTCCCTTTGTAATGGCATAAATGACAAAAGGCTCTGCGTTTTGGTAGTAGCACCGCACTGTGCACTAGTTTTCTGTTCAAGATTGTTTGCAATGTCATGGGTAAAATAGGATTTTTCAACAACATTGGACAAGTGTCTTTCCTTATGTAAGCTTTCAAGTCAGTGGGCCCATTTCAGCACTGACAGAATAGCTGAGGTTTTCTTAAGGGCTGTTATAAAAACCAAACCTCTGGTTTCATTAGTTCTTGTGCCAGGTTTTGGGCAACACTTCCATGCCCATCTGCTGTGGCAGCCTGGCCTGTGGCACCGAGCACACGCAGTATTCTAGCCGTTGGTCCATTTCTCCTGGGAATGCGCAGCAGCCCCGGTAGCCGCAGCATTTCTGATCAAGTTCCAGGAGTGCCTCGCTGTAGGCAGCCAGGCCAAAGCAGAGGGGCAAGACCGGCTCGGGCTGTCGCCGTCCCCGCCGAGGGCCTGCGGGTATCGCCGGGCTGTGACAGCCCGCGCGGGGCCGGGCCCGGCCTGGGGACACGAGGGATGCCGGGCTCCCAGGGGCCGCTCCCGCCGCGGGACCTACCGTGCGCCGCCGCCAGCAGCTTGTTGATGAGCTGGCTGAGGTCGGTGGTCTCGGAGGTCGCGGGCACCGAGAAGGGCACATCCTCCACGGCGAACCTGCGGGCACAGCGCTCCGTTACCGCCTCTGCGTCACCCGCTCCCGAACCCACCCCCGGCCCAGGAGGGTGGCCCCTCACCTGCGGTTCTCGGTGCGGAACCGCGCCGTGAGCTGCGCCATCGCCGCTGTCGCC
>VXBB01009691.1:426807-570224 GCA_013399915.1 Illadopsis cleaveri
CGGGGTCCCTCGCAGGTGCGGGAGCGGCTCCTGCGGCCGCTCCGGAGCGGGGCCACCCGCGCTGCCGGGCTGTGCCCGGGCGGGGCAGTGCCCCGTGTGGCACCCGGGGTCGCCGGAGTGGTGGTCTCTGCTTGGAGTCACTCGGGTTGTGTTTCTCTGCATGTCAAGCGGCACACCCACAATAAACTGCCTACTAGAAGTAATAAACCCAACGCGCGGTGGACTTAAAAAGAAGCTGTAAGTGTGTTTGGTGTTTTGGGAGAAGGCTGTGCTTGTATGAGAACATGCTGTGTGCTTGCGTTGTGCATAAATTTCTTTTCCCCCATCTTTTTGACAGTCCTTCGTGGTCTCTGGGGAGCAGCTGGCGTTTCCCTTAGTGGTGGCTCGGGTTTTGGTGACTCCGCTTGTTGGAGCTGGCGGGTGTTGAGTGTTTTCTGTTTCGTGAAACTCTGAAATGTCGTCTATTTCTTAAGCATACTTCAAAGACCTAACGTTGTTTGTCTGCGAAATTGACCCAGGTGCATTTTGCAGTTATTGGTGTTGTCTACAAAAAACTGACTTGAGAAACCTTTTAAATGTGAGTCTCCAGATCGTCTCTGTAATCTTAACAGCATCTGCCTCCTCTTCCACGATAGAGAGAATACTTAATTTCAAACCTGGTACAAGTTGACAAAGCTAATTGAAGTTCTTTTACTGGGGAGTATCAGTATGCCCTAATTCCCTCCCTGATATGTTTAACTGTAATTCATGCCTTTGAGATTTTGTGCGACTGTGAAGCGTTGTAGAGAAATGCCCTCAGAGGGAGCTTTTTCAGACAGTGTATTTTGATTGCTGTAAGCTATGCAGTTATCTGAAGTCTTCTTACAAAACCTCTGCAACATTTTGCAGAAAATCCAAAAGAGATTGATGGTGAAGCATTCAACTGTAGGTATTTTCTGTTAAGTATAACCAACACCCTGCATACAGTGCTCATGATTGTCATGTTTGCCTGTGCTAGCAGTTCCTGTGGCTGCTTACTCTTTGTAGAGGTGAACCAAGGACAACAATGGCCATAGATTTCCCTTTATTTGAGAAAAGTGCTTCCCAAATGGAAGCAGGGTGAAGGAAATAGACCTGTGGCATTAAAATACACTAACCTATGTGTTGGAAATGGCCAGGGAGTGCTGAACTCGGGAAGCAGCCTATAAAGTGGTGGGGGTGGAGTTGAGTTAAGGCTAAAGCTGAGGCATAGAGAACTGCCTGTGTGCTTTGAGGATGCAGCTCTTGTTCCCACTGTACACTCACATTGAACTCCTGCATTTCTCCTTCAGCTGACTGTTAAACGTGTGATACAGTGGTGTTACAGTGGGAATTTTTGTGGTGCTCACTTAATGTTCATGAAGAGATACTTAGGTGTTATTTATATGTCCATGACAAAATAGCCGTAGTTATGCATACATATACAGGATTTAACTCTCCTGTTTGGGGAATTGGTCAGCAATATTTATATGACTGTAAGATCTATTAACTGTACTTATACACTTCTGTAGAAGGATATTTCTTTAACACAGAAAATAAAAATCTTCGTTTGTGGTTGCACACAAGCACATAGGTTAATGAAACCTGGATGGTTAAACCATGTTTATTGATTTTCTAAGTGTTGTGTGTGCCAGTGGTTTGCCTGGGTTACAACAGTGATTAGACAAAATCATGGGACAAAATTGTACCACAGGGATTATTTTAAACAAATATAAAACTTCAGGTATTTCTGGGCTGCTTATGAAAGGAAGCTGGATCAATATCACCGTGTATATACCCTACTGCTGGATTTTTCCCCTGAGCTTTGCTACTAACTATGGTTAGATACAGGATGTTGGGCTGCCTGGGTCATTGGTCTGTCCCCATGGAGCTGTCTGTCCTTGTGTTCTGTTGTTGGGTTCCAGCATGCTCAGAGAACGTGTCATCAGTATCTCTGGAACAAACTCGGTTTATCTCAAAGCACTAAATGTGCTGCTTTGCAAAACTGCCGTGTCTTCTTTACATCTTTGGACTGAGAGGAAATGGTTGAGTGATTATGAAACCTAGTTTTCTGGGTTTTGTTTTTCATTTGCTGCTAAGATGCTTCAGACATTGTAACTGAAACGTCTTATAATTGTTCTCAGATCCAAAGCTCAAAAATATTTGGTAAACATGAGGTAACTTCATTTGGAGCTTGGTCTGGAGTGTCATCACTTGAAAATTGAATGGAAAAATAAATCTGCTTTAGATTAAAATATTAATATATTGAGCATATGAGCAGCTTAACTTCTCAATGTTGTTTGTATCAGCAGGATGCTTTATTCAGCTTCAAAAGCCAAGGAGATGGGGATTTACTTTGCCTGTGTCCTTTATACCTTTGCAAAGCAGAATAAATCTGTGCTTTAAGAATTGTGCAATTCTTGCGAAGTTACTCTCTAGCCTGTTACAGTCTCCTTACAAAAGCTGTAAACAGTTGAAATACCACAGCCAAGAAGGTCCATCTTGAGGAATTTGCTTCCATGGTGTGGTGAAGAAGATACAGCTGGTAGGAGTCATGTGCTAATATAATGCAGCCTGTCTTTAAAATAAATACTGAAGGGAAAAATCGTGACCACCCTTCCCCCTCCTTCACCCCAAACTACAGGAGTTTTCTTCTATTCAGTTGGGTATGTTATGTGTGTAGTCTTGTATTTGTATACTCTTGTTAGGTAGGGGCCAAGTTAATTGTCATTTTGTCCTATTGCATGAAATGTTTGGGATTGGTCGCTGCTTTAAAGGGTGTGCTGTGTGCATGAGAGCATTGTCCTGTGGATGTGCCAATTCACTCTCCAATATTATCTGTCTGTTTGTAGGTTTATAATGGGTAACTGAGTATCTTGAAGATTTCTTTGGGATAGGAGGTATATCTCTGAAGTGCTGGGAGCTCTGTCTTTCTGTTTTTCACCATGTGATTAATGCCAAATTTTGTTTTACATATCTGGTGGGCTTTTCTGCCCAAAGCATACCACTGTAGACTAACAATAGTAATTTTATTTCATTTATATGCTGTCTTATAAGCCTTTAAAACAAATTGATTTACTTCAAGATGCCTGCATGACAGAGTTGCATAATGCAAATTCTGTCTGGTGATTATGGAGGAAGGTGACTAATGTGTTTATAAAGCACTGCTGGCATGTGCTTAAATATCAAGTGTTCTCTAGATGTCTGTGGTTGTTAGTTTGGTGCTCTTGGACATATTCAGATGAAAATGGTGGGAGGGTGTATGTGTGTTTTTTATCTGTGAAAAATCAATGACAAATCAAGCAAGCTGTCTCATATAAAAGGCTAAGCTGTACTCCTGGAGCAACACACTGACATTTTTCTGGAGTTAGTAATAAAGTGACAAGGAGCAAGGATTTCTTGAGAACTTTGCTGTTATCTTGCAACAGCATTATAACTTGTAACACTAAATTTGTGATACCTGAAGACAACACCTGCAGCAGTGTCCTGGGAAAAGGCTAAAATGAACTTTTATAACCTTTTCAGGTCACCTGGTAATGGAAGAAAATGGAGCTGACCATGATATTGCTATGGAAGGATCTAATGATTTGTTCATAGGCAGCTGTAATGGTACAGAAGAGTCAGAAACAAATGATCAGGTTTTTCAGGTGAGGTATGAATGCTCTGTCCTTGTAGATGATAGAATCACAGAATGTGTAGGTTGGAAGAGACTTTCAAGATCATCGAGTCCAACCCAGCCCTAACACCTCAACTAGATCATGGTATCAAGTGCCACATCCAGTCTCTTTTTAAACACATCCAGGGATGGTGACTCCACCACCTCCCCAGGCAGACTATTCCAGTATTTAATCACTCTTTCAGTGAAAAACTTCTTCCTAATATCCAACCTGTATTTCTCCTGATGCAGCTTAAGACTGTGTCCTCTCGTTCTGTCAGTTGCTGCCTGGAGAAAGAGACCAACCCCCAGCTGTCTACAACCACCCTTCAGGAAGTTATAGAGAGTGATAAGGTCACCTCTGAGTCTCCTTTTCTCCAGGCTAAACAACCCCAGCTCCCTCAGACGTTCTTCATATGGCTTGTTTTCCAAGCCCTTCACCAGCTTTGTTGCTCTCCTCTGGACATGTTCAAGCATCTCAACATCCTTCCTAAACTGAGGGGCCCAGAACTGGACACAATACTCAAGGTGTGGCCTCACCAGTGCTGAGTACAGGGGAAGAATGACCTCCCTGCTCCTGCTGGCCACACCATTCCTGATACAGGCCAGGATGCCATTGGCCCTCTTGGCCACCTGGGCACACTGCTGGCTCATGTTCAGCTGGCTGCTGACTAGAACTCCCAGGTCCCTTTCCTCCTGGGCACTGTCCAGCCACACCGTCCCCAGTCTATAGCATTGCAGGGGGTTATTGTGGCCAAAGTGCAGGACCTGACACTTGGACCCATTAAACCTCATTTTGTTGGACTCTGCCCATCGATCCAACCATTCCAGGTCTCTCTGCAGAGCCATCCTGTCTTCCAAGCGATCAACACACGCTCCCAGCTTAGTGTCATCTGCAAATTTACTAATGAAAGATTCAGTCCCCTCATCCATGTCATCAATGAAAATATTGAATAGAGCTGGTCCCAGCACAGACCCCTGAGGGACACCACTGGTGACTGTCCCCAGCTGGATGCAGCACCATTCACCACCACTCTCTGGGCCCAGCCATCCAGCCAGTTCCTGACCCAGCAAAGAGTGCTCCTGTTGAAGCCCTGGGCTGCCAGCTTATTCAGGAGTATGCTGTGGGAGACAGTGTGAAAAGCCTTGCTGAAGTCCTTTACATCCACTCTCAGTTTAAAATATGCTATTTCATCAATGCAGGGGTTTTTTCTTGCCTTTAGAGTAATACATCATGTCTTTTAAGAATGTACATCCTTCCCTTGGATTCCTGTGCCATTCAGTTTTGAACTGATGAATATCCAGATGTTATATGTAATGACTACTTTCAGTAATTATATCCTGCTACAGTGCTGAAGAAATGCATTCTTTATTTTGTTAACCCTTTAAAAAAGGAATATGACGTGTTGGAGTAGGAGAGGTTCAGAAAGGTGAACAGGTGGAAATGAGGTGGCATTGCTTAGTGACCAAATGTGACAAATAAAGAGTCCAGGGACACAGGACACCTGTGTATGTATTGAGGGAGAGGAGTCTTTCATGTATTTTTTATCAGATACTGCCAGGTCTTCATATTTGGGGAGATTTCTGTGCAGGAATGCTCTTCTGCAGAATGTTCTGCCAGCATAAAATGTCATTCAGGTAGTGATTTGCTTGTGTGCTTATGGTCTCTGCACAATGTCTTTAACACAACAGGTGCCGTTTGTTTGTTGCTGCTTTTCAGGTGTAGTTTACAGTAGACAGTTTCAGCACAGATTTATACCTGCAGAATTTTTAATGAGGTTATTTAGATAAAATCTGACTTATATATAAAATTTAGAAACATTTTTGCTCATCCTTTGATTTGTAGTGTATTAATTTTTGTCACAAAAACGCCAGAGTTGTTTCTGCAGTTGCTGCAAGAGATAAAACAAATTGCAGCCCTTCTTACATTGGTCAAATGACAGCTTGACATGTTATTGTACACAAGGGCTGCCTATTTTTCCATTATTTTTACATGCTTAATGTTTGTGCTGTCAGAGTTTCAACGAGACAAGTATTTGTGCCTATGCACTTAAATTTAATGAAAATAGTATGTACTTTAAGACTTCAGTTCTGCAAACTTTGATAAAGATACGCTCTGTTTTTTTAAGATTTTGAAAATCTGATTCTTGGCCTTGTGCTGTACAGTTCTTGGCCTTGAATCAGAGGTTGTGTTGCTTGTGTTTCTTCTGTGGTAAAGAATTTTAAAAGTGTGTAGAGATTTTTTTCTTCATAGCTAAATGTATGTATGGAAAGGCCAGGTGAAATAGTATCTAGGATTTCTTCTGAAGTCAAGTCAAGTTGGTGAATATTTTACAGGGGTATTTTTGGGTATAAGTCTTTTCAGTTTTTGGGCAGACTTGAGATATTTTAAAGTGATAAGTGGTTTTGGGGAGCAGATTTTGAGAAAAGGGATTTGTCTTTTGCCTTAGTAGAGAGAGTTCGTTCTAGGAAGCAGGACTATGAGTATTTTTTCAGCATGGAAATAGAAAACAAAAGTAGAACTGCAGTGTTAGCCTTTTGATCCAGAAGGACGAGCTCCTCTGAGTATACAGTATAGCACACACTACACTGGCTTAAAATGTTCTTTGTTGTTTTTTTTTTTTTTCTTCGTAGAAATTGCTGCTCAAAGTACATTTTACTGTTTTTCCTCTGTGAATGCAACTAACGTGCATGGATTCCAGGGATTCATTGTTCGGCCAGAGCGACTCTCCCGCGGCTCTGCCCACCACAGTCCCCCTCCCGGGCAGTCCTCCAGCATCGGCCGTGCCGGCGCGGCCGCGGTCGCACTCTGCAGAGGAATTCCACCTGGCAGAGCAGCTCAGGCAGCCTCTGTGTGAGCTGCAGCCCCTGGGAGGGCCCAGTGCACCCATGGTGAGTGTGTCTGCACACGGGGCTGGGGCTGTGCTCGCAGGTGAGGGAGCTCTTTGAAGAACTCTCTTACGTGGGGTTTTTTTGTAGCAACAGCCTGATTCAGACTTTATCTCTAGCAACAAGGTGGAACTTTTCAGTGGTACAGTTCATGCTCCAGTTGCCCTTCTTCAGGTAGGCAAATCCTGTCTGCAGCCATTACTAATTTTATTAAACAACTGATATCTTCTGTCAGTATTGAGCCTGGATGCAGTGTGATAAGATCTTGTATTTCTGTTGCTGCTGCTTTCCCTATATTCCCTGGATAAATCTCTCTGTGTTTTTTGGGGGGAATCAGAACATTAGCAGTAAGCTAAGTCATTATGTCTCACCTTTCCCCCACCCCTCAATTAATTTCCTTAAAATGTTGCTTTGCAATTTGTAATACCTACCTGTAAAAAAGGTAACTCTCTCACCCAGAGTCCTTTGTAATTATGGGTAAATACGCCATAAGGAGTTGTTCAAGTTTTTCAGAATCCCAGGTGATTTAATTTGTATTGCCTTTTTAAGCCCTGGAGCTTTTCTTCTCTCTGCTTTTGCATGACATGCTGCCCATAGAGGTCAGTTTCTTAGAAGTAAAGGTCACAATTTTTACATTGCTATTAGTTCTGCTAGTCCGTGAATGGAGTTACAGCAAATCCAACTATGAATGGCCTTCAGGTGTTTGACAGCTTTAATAATAGATTGTCAGTTTCAAATAAATGTGTCATTCATTGCAGAATCAGGTAAAGTAGTAAGGTTTTTTTCATTCCTTAATTAAAGGCCTATTTTAAAAGGGGAAAGTAATTTTAAGAAATTGACAATAAAGAGACAGTTTTCTTATTACATAAAGTCAAATAAATATACAGGCCCTAACTCTAAGCAAAAGATTTCCTGTTCTGGTAATAATCAAACCCAGCTGTGCTGCATGATCATAATACAAACTAGAGCCATTCATACTTCTGTGTGACTGCCTTACAGATGATTGTTGCCAGTCAGTCAGAAAATGGACAAGTGCTGCATGTCATTCCTTCTGCCCAGCCAGGAGTGACCCAAGTGATTATTCCTCCAGGTCAGCTTCTGGATGTGACCAGCCCACAGAGTGAGTTTAACCTGAGGGACTTGAGGGTTTGTGCTCCTGTGACTAAGCTCATCCTCCATGGTCTTTTTTAAGTACCTTGTCTCCTTTCTGTAGTCAGTTTTAAGACAAAATATGCACTGAATCTTGCTTTCTGATTGTGAGTCTGGCGCCTCACACACCACGCTTTCTGTTGAGCAAAAGCCTTATGAAAGCTTATGAGAGATATTATGTCCCATTTCTGAAGGATATGTGATGGGTAGATTGATATATCAAGAGTTGTTTCTTGTCTTATTTACCTTTAATAAGGATATTTGTGCCATCCAGCTTCAAATTTTCAGTATTTGTTTACTTCATTGTGGATGAAGCAGTTAATTCCTGTAGTGCAGACAGGCCAGAAGAACATCAAATCTTCTGTTTCAGAGATCACTGGTGATGATGCATCTTCTGTAAAGCCAGGAATGAATCAGTTACCTAGAAATTTAGTTCCCAGTCAAGGAAAATAAGATGTAACTTTCCATTCATTGGAATGTGTTAGTTGTCACATTTTTAGCACGTGCTAAGATACACAACTAGAAGTGCAAATTTTAAGGTTTTCTCTAGAAAATGGACATACTGAAATCTGAAAGCATTGATTATTTATCTGCAATCCTTGCTGGACGGCAAAACACTGTGTACTATTTTGTATTCACAGAGTGAGACTGAGCACGAGGTGGTCACATTTTGTTAAACTCTCAAATGTTTTTTAAACTGTTTTTTTTCATTCTCTCTATAAAATTCTCAAGATTTGAGCACTGTTTTAAGTGTTCCTATGAAATGATAGCTCAGAGTAAAATAGAGTCCTGATGCTGGGTGGATAGAAGAAAAATTTGCAATTCAAGTCATGATCTAGCCCTTTTCACTTAGGGTTGCAATATGGTTTCCTGACCTGGCATTGAAAGACGTGTTCCTACCCTAATGCTCAACCTTCCCTCCCTCTCTAGCTCTTGCAGGGGTAAACCAGGTTTGGTTGCAGCAGAGTCTTACATTACTTTAAGGCCAACTGGGAACCTTTACTTACAAAACAATTGCTGCTACTCTTTGTAACCATTAGGTTGAAATACTAAACAGTAGTTTTACATTTTCATTTTTCATTCAACTTGGGGCTTGGTGTCATAGTGTTTGAATACATATTCTACAACAGTGCTCCAGGTGTCATTTGTGGGGTTTTTTTGGTTTGTTTTGTTTTTTTCTAGAGACTTACTGTGTAAAAGACTTTGTAGTGATTTGGTCTTTAAAAGACAGCTGGGGAGACTTGTCAGCAGTTTACTGTGGAGGTGAAAGAGAAAGGACAATGGCCTGTCAGCTCCTGAGTTTCACTTGTCTGCACATGGTGGTAATGCGTGGAATGGTGCAGACTTCAAAGTAGCCTGTAGTGTCTTAAGGGCACATCTCTGTAGGAGGAGCCAGTGCTTTGAGCCAGAGTGGTGTTAATCCCAGTGCACACTTATGAATCTTCTTATGGAGCTTTGTGTGGATCCATTTCTGTACTGTGTCAGTAGCTTACCACTCTCTCTGGATGAGAGAAGCTTTCATAACTGAAGGGCAAAAATCCCTCATCCAAAGAGACCTCGTGTGTTTATGTTCAGACCTAAATATTGAACGTCTGCTTTCACAGTTTTCCATTATGTTTTTGTTTAACTGTACACACAGGCTTTAATCTAAGAGCAACTTTTGGCTTGTGGATTGCTCCCTATTACCAAGAAAGGCTAAAACATTTGTTCTAACAGCATGTCAGATTCAATTACAAGAGGCCTGTTTTTTTTAAGTGTTCTTTTCTAAGTACAAAGCAGTATCAATACCTCATTTTTTTTCTTGTTTTAAAAGCAACCAGTATGTGACTTGCAGCTGAACGAAATACTTGTGCAATCCTATATGGATTCCTGGAAGCAGAGTAATTTGCAAGTTGTTCTGATTATTTGCCTAGTTGTGGAGGGATTCATAAGCAGTAGCACAATTAACAAAGTCCTTGAATATAAGCAGCCTTATCAAGTGTACCTTCATACGTGTGCCAGGAATTTGAGCACTGATTCACAACTATTAGACTGCTTTATCATCTGTAAAACTTCTTTCCTATGTCAAAAGGTTTCCTTTAACAACACACAAAGTTTAATCATAGCTTGTTTTTCCCCATTCTATATTCAGTTATTAACCAAGAAGCTGCTGCTGCCTTTTTTTTTTTTAATTGTAAAGATATTTTGGAAGAGAAGTGTGGTGATGGGAACCTGCAGACTGTGGTGGTGGCCTCTATAGCAGACAGTGCAAGCAGTTACATTCTACATCCACAGGCATCTCTCACCATATCGAAAAAAACAACCACCAGGTGGGTCAGGGATTAAAGGGATGAACAATCCCTTTGATCACTGTTAGCACAGTCTTTTTTTCTTGTAGTTTGTTTTTGTAATGGTTATCACAAAATTACTATGGAGCAGAGGTTATGAACCCACAGTGTACTGAATGTTTGGAGGACTTGAATGTAGAAACCAGTGGGGTTTTAAAATACTTTTATTCACTGTAAATTATTTTAACAATGAAATAGAATATGAAGAAAATGAACCACAGATTTTTAAGGCATGTTGATACAATATCCATAGTCTGATGGTATGCTCTAGGGTTATACATAATTCACTGAATTGGTCTTACCTGTAATTTAAACTCATTTGTCGCTTTTCTGGATGTCTGTGTAGACTTCTTTTTTTGTTTGTTTGTTTGTTTTTTAGGGTAGTGGAAGATTCTTTTCCCATCCCTCTTCAGCCACTGCCACTAAATACACCTGCATGGGCACGCCGTCTCAGGAGCTGTGAGGTGGGCCACAAAGAATTCTGACTTAATGTTTTATCATCTAGCTCTGAAATAGTGTTCCTGTTCCTTGAAAGGAATAATTCATAGCTCTAGAGGTGTTCAAGCTTCCTGGTATATAGCACTGCTACTGCTAGCACAGTTAAACACATAAAATGCTGTGAAATCCCTTTCTATTTTGAGAGCTGTAGAATAATGGACCATCAATAGCTCCTGAAGTAAAAGAAGTGCTTCTGAAAACCTCCTACCTTGTAGTGCTGGGAAGAGCCATTGTGTGCCATGTTAGAGTTTGCTGTTGAACAACAGTGCAAACTTTGCTGACTTCTGCAAGTGTTCGTGTGGTTTGTGTTATCACACAGAAATCAAAATTCATGTGATTGGCCAGTCTCAAGTCTGAGACTTAACACACCCTAATATCAATATTTCACTAAAAAGTCCTATTTTAGATATTCTTGCTGGTTTCTTTTTTTGTCACAGCAAGTTTGGTTACTTGTGCTTGTTTTCTCTTCTGTTAAAACATGCTCTGTCTTTGTGTTCTGTTTTTGACCTAAACAGAACTCTTCCTTTTTCGCATGTTGTTAGATGTTTGCAGAACTCTCCTGATAACTAGGATGCTATCAGCAGCTAGAATGCATCATAAATCCCTTAGCAGGAAGGGAGGGGAGATGGGAAGTTTCTTGAGAGATCAACTACCCCTTGCTCCTGCTGCCAGACTCTTCCTGATAAATGTTTATTTTACTTCCTCTTAATACCTTTTAAAAGGAAAGCTCATACTCTGTAGCTGCCTAATCTCTTTATATATCTCTACCACTTTTTTTTTGTTTGCTTTGTTTTGTTTTGTTTTCCTATTGACTTGACCACTGATAACTAGAAGTTGCAGTTTGAGGGAACTAGAAATTGAATTTCTTTCTGTATCTGCTTAGAAACAGTTTTTAAATTAAATATATTCATCAATTCCTTTTGTGTTATGCCATTTATTTAATACAAATGGTACCATCCACTCTTATGTCCACATAAATGTTAAGAATTCAGAAAATCAATAGCACGAGTTCCTCCGTGGTGGAGATACCATTTTTATAGAATCAGTTGCTTAATTCAGTTGGCCAGTTAGTTTATAAAGTTCACTGTGTTTTTAGCACTCTGTGGTACATTCTTTCCTGTCTTAACATCCATGTGACTTATCTGAATCATTTATTATTGGTATCATTATCAGAGGACTTACGATCTGCTTTGTCTGTCTGTTACTAGAAATTTCACCTGCTGTGTTTAAAATTCGCAGTGGCATTTATAGAAAAGTTCTTATTTTTAAAGAAAAGGAAATAGAAATAATGTCTATTTGAATATGTTCTGAGGATACAAACATCTCCCTCTGCTGTTCAGCAGAACTGTTGCCTGTATGCATTAATCCTCCCTGATCCACCAGAGAGTGCTGGTTTGTATTGTGCCTTTTTTTGGGCACAGACTAGAGACACTGGGATTCTGAGGTGTCTTTCAGGTGACAAAATGTTTTGTTACTCGTAACAGAATTGAAGGGTCCTACTGAAATTTGGAGATTCAGTTTGGAGAGATGCTGGTAAATATGGCAGCTCACAACTCCACTCTTTCAGTTGTCTGCCGGAATTGAAACAAACTTAAAACAGTGTTGTGGTCTTTGTGACTCACACAAGATGTCAGCAGGTGAAGCCACTGCCCTCCAAAGGGCAGTGACTCCTTTGGCAGTACTGTGGGCAAACACAGAGCAGTAAAAGCTGACTGCCTTGAAATGTTCAGCTTACATTTGCTGTGTCTGGACTGCAGAGTGCCTCTGGTGCTCTGCTGCTGTGAGTTTCCTCAAGGAAAATTGCAGTCTTGGTGTGTGTACTTTAGAGTAAGCTTTTATATACTTTGCTGAGGCAAGGCCAGGGGAGAAAGAAAGAATTGCTCAATTTTTTGGCTTGAACCTTGGAGTTAAAAGGCTGGAGAGTATGTGATTACTTCAAGGTAATTACATTGTTACAGAGTTAATTTAAAAACAGTTCCTTTCAATAACTTATATTTAGTTTTCAGTGGTCTGATCAGAATGCATTTCCTGCTTGTATCAGCCTACTGAAATAAAATGTAATTGAAAACTTTATTAATTAACTATACAAAATTAAGTTAATTTATTTGTCTGAAGAAGGCAGTCTCGTTTGTCCATTTTTTTCCTACTTGTGAAGCCTGTAGAAATCCGGGACCTTACGTGCTGTATGGTTTTCTTCTTGTCCTCCTCCTCCCCTTCCACCAATTTAGGGAAAATGATCTAACTTGTGCGAAAGTAAAGCCAGAATAGGAGAGAGCGCCTTAACTGTTTTTACTGCTTTTCTGGCACAATAGTTTCATCAGTCTTCTCATCTCTCTAGAATAAGGTCAGTGACCTATTTTTAGTGACAGTTTTAGTGACAGGTATAAGAGATGGGGAAAAAAACCCAGCTGGTTTTGCAGTATTTATTATGTGCAGTGGTGCTGTAATCCCTCATCCGAAAGGCAGCATCCCAGATTTCTGGAAAGAAAGAAGTTCTAGTACTTCTCAGGCTACTTTGCTTCTCCTAAATTTTTCAGACCAAGTTTTGTTCAGAAGTATTATTTATGATTTCTAGCTAAACAATAGCCAATGTCTTTTGCTCCTCACAGCCATGTGAGTGCAGCCTGTGCAAGCTTGGTTAGCCGCTGCAGCAGTGCCTGCAGAGCAGTGAGCTCTGAGGTGTGAACAGCTCGTGTCTCAGTGACTCACACCCAGTGCACACACAACCCTCCATGTCTGGCCTTGCACTAGCAGCAGCACTGTGGTGGCCCAGTTTATTCACAAGATCTTCATTGGTTCATTGTTGACTTTAGGTCTTGCTAACCACAGACATTCTGTTTTGCTTAGATGAGTGTGAGGCAGGTTTTAAGCAGTTGTCACTAAGGTATCTGTGTGATGATCTTGGAGAGACACTGTTGCTCTTTTGCTGTCAGTATTATTTAAACGTCTGGCTGTTTAGTTCTGTCGCTGAAGGTGACAAAACGAATCTATCAGACCTTAGTGCTCATTCACCATGTGTTTGTCCCACAGATACACTTTAAGACTGAGCTGGCAAACTACTCTGGCTGTTACAGCTGGTTGGCCAGCCTGATCCTGAGCTGCATATGAACAGAAGCAAGCATTGCATTCTGAGTTTGGATGAAGAGTTCTTCTCTGTCCCAGTAATTTTCTTGCTTGCTGGCTGGCCTTTGCAGACCAGCACTGAACTGACTGTGATGGCACTGAGTATCTAGATAACTACTTTGAGTCAAGTTAGATGCAGCTTTTGTGGAGTTGCCCAGACATTAGCAGAGTTCATTAAAACCATAACCAGTTTGCACGTGACAAATCTGGTACAGTATTTTTCTGTGTAATGCTGAGAATCAAGAGTGCCTCGAAGGTTGGGAGGGATGCTGTGTGAGACATTCAGTTTGAAGTTAGTGCACTAAGTAGCTGAGACAGTTACTGGTGGTATGGGCACGTGCATTCTGCTCCAGCTCAGTGTGCTGCAGTAAATGCAGAGACAATTATTAGTGATTCAGAGATTCTCTGTGGCAGTCAAGTGAAAAACTTAATCTAATGCTAATCTGTCTAGTCATTGACTGCAACTGAAGTGTGTGCTGGGGGTAAGCGACAGGAGTGAAGTTGTCCCCTGGAAATCAGAGTTGGCAGTGCCTGTAACCTTTTCAGGGGTTCTTAGTGTTCTTAGGGTCTTGGATGGCTGACAAACTCCTGTCCTCAGTGGGCACTGCTCTTCTGTTAGATCCTGTGATAAATCTCTTTATGAAGATACTACTGTGGGGACAAAAAACATGGAATGCCAAAAATCTGGGCCTGTGTTCTCACCTGCTGGAGTCCCTGACTGCTTTTGTTTTCTTGTGTAATGCTCAGCAGTCAGATGGGTGAATAATCCTGTTATTTCCCGTCCTTTCCCCACAGAGAATTGGGGACTCGTACCGCGGCTATTGTGTGAGCGAGGCAGAGTTAGAGAGCGTTCTCATGCTACACAAGCAGCAGACACAGAGTGTGTGGGGCACACGCCAGTCTCCAAGCCCCGCCAAACCCGCCACACGGTTGATGTGGAAATCTCAGTATGTCCCATATGATGGGATCCCCTTTGTCAATGCAGGTAACTAACTTTTATTTTAATAACTGCTTTCAAAATTTCAACATCAGCTCCCAACTGGCCATAAAGAAGAATCTTTATGTTGTTCCACACTTTTGATAAGGTTAATACACAAACATAAAAAAAAGAGCAGCTTGCACACTGCTGTGAGAATCTGAAGGAGCTGGTTTCTTTTTTTATGTTTTGCTGTGATTACTTCCTTCTGTCCTTTAGAGATTAGCTAGGTACCATTTGATGGGGGTTCTTGTAATGAGGTCTTTAGGTGGAGGTCCCATCTGCTCTATTAGGACGTCAAGGTTCTCATAAGAGTAAGAGCTTGTCCAATTATTCTTGCCTAACTTGAAGATCTTTAGAAGAGTATGTTCCACAGGAGTCAATAAACTATTTAAATTGCAAACATTAAAGTAATAAATAAATAAATTCAAAACACCAAACAAACAAGACAAACATCAACAGACCTCAGCAGAGAGACTTTTGGGGTTTGGGGTTCTTTTTGAAACGTACATGCAGACTTCACAGCTTGGTAATTATATATTTAGCTCGTGAAATTACCAAGAGTTTAGTTTGGATATAAAATGAACAGGCTTTTCTTGCTACATAGAGAAAATGAGTGACAGGAATGTATGTTATGTTTGAGGCTTTTTCTTCTTTTTTCCCTGAAAATTACTGAAAAAGGGAAATGTTAGCACCAGTTTTAAAGCTTCAGTCATAAACTGTGAGATAAAAGAAAACTAAGAATAAAGTCAAAGGAACTTACCCTTTTTTTCCCCAACATGTGTATGAGACATCTTTAGTTTCATCTAGATCGTTTGGTATCTTATGGAAACACATTATGTTGCTGTTACAATACTTCAAAAGTTTCTGGGTGTATCACTTGTGGCATAGGCAGCTCCTTGCCTGCATACTAGAGTATATGAACTATAAATAAAAGATAATTAAGCGTGATGTGGAAGAAATTTGGAAGATATTCCTTTCTTGACCATATTAATGCTTTGCTTGTTGATCCCTTTTGTTAGAGGTCTGACTGGAAGAAGTCACTTGGTTCGAGTTCAGAGCAAAGCAGTTTTGTTTGAGCCTGTCTAGTTTTGTGTGGGTATGCTGTGCTGAAGCTCTGTTATTTAGCAGTTAAAATTTCTTAACTGCAAGGCTGAGCTTTTATGGGACAGCATGGTCTGAAGTGTTGGTTTAAGCCAGGAGGGTCGAAATGGCTGCTGGCCTTGTGTCGTGGTTTGACCCAGCTGGAAGTCACTCATTTCCCCCAGTGAGATTTGGGAAAGAATCAAAAAGGTAAAAGTGAGAAAATTCATGAGCTGAGATAGGGACTGTTTAAAAGGTAAAGGGAAATCCACATACACAAGCAAAGCAAAGTAAGGAATTCATTCACAACTTCCCATCCGCAGGACAGCAGGACACCATCATTTGTAACAGTTACTTGGGAAGACAAACACTCTAACTTTGAAAGTCCCCCCCACTTCCTCTTGCTTCCCTCAGCTCTGTATGCTGCTCATGATGCCATATGACATGGAATATGGCTTCGGTCATTTTGGGTCAGCTGTCCCAGCTGTGTTCCCTCCCAATCTCTTGTGTCCCTCAGCCTCCTCATTGGTATGGGGTGAGAGGCAGAAAAGACCTTGACTCTGTGTAAGCCC
This sequence comes from Illadopsis cleaveri, assembly GCA_013399915.1. Taxonomy (NCBI): domain Eukaryota; kingdom Metazoa; phylum Chordata; class Aves; order Passeriformes; family Timaliidae; genus Illadopsis; species Illadopsis cleaveri. The sequence goes on from VXBB01009691.1 coordinate 443,077, forward strand.
TTCTCTGCAGTAACTAAACATCCCTGTGTTATCAGCACTGTTTCCAGCACAAATCCAAACCACAGCCTCACACAGACTACTGTGAAGAACATTAACTTTATCCCAGCCAAAGCCATCACACCTTTGATTTCAGCAGATTTTTCTCTGTTGTTTTGGGGGTTCTGCTTTTTATGTTTATTACCAATATTGTGCTCCTTTGGTAGCTTGAAAGACTTCTCATCCTATAAAGTATTGGTGCTCACAAGGGCAAAGTCCAATATCTTGCCTTCACATATGTTGAGGAGTGCTATGAGGTGTAATAAGTTTGAGAAATGGTTTGAAGTGCTCGCTCTGTGTTCTTACATACTGGGAGAGAAGCGTTTGCGTTGTATTTGCTTGCTGTACCTGAGGGTTCTGCCTTCTGAAGAGTCTGATGGCAAACAGAAATAACTGCTTCAGAGCTCTTTGTTTCTTCTGTAGTTAGTATTTTACTGTAATGAATTCAGTGAGTTCTTGAACAGAGTGCATTACTTTCTGTTTTTAGGAAGTAGAGCCATTGTAATGGAGTGCCAATATGGGCCAAGGAGGAAAGGATTTCAGCCCAAAAAAGCTGGTGAGCAGGAAAACACCTCTGGCCAGTGGTACAAAGCCACTTGTCCAGCAAGGTAAGAATTATCTGTAAAGCTGTAAGAGTGACTGAGCATCCTAAGAAAGCATTTTCTGTGAGCCATGACAGAGCAGTGGTTTGGGGTGGTAGCTGATACTTACTGTAACTCTTAGCTTTATCTCCTTGATAAGTTGGGGTTGATACTCGTTTAGGGTAAGGAGGAAATGCTGTCCTGTTTGACAGAATAAAGCTGAAATTTGATAGGTTCCCTGAATGCAAAGTAGCAGTATGTCACTCTGTGAAATACAAGTGGGATTCATTATCTACCTGAGCATTCACAAATTATTGTGGTGTACTTTAGTGACTACTTCTGCTCCTGAAACTCAGCTTATTCGTTGTTTCTTCTTCAAGCTTTTAATTGCACTGATATCAGAAATCTTAGGTTAGCACATGTCCTGTGTGCTGAAGGAGTTACAGTTCTTCCTATTCACTGGGGATTTTCTCCTTCTTCAACACTAATGGGTTTTTTCCTCACCCTTGAGCATTCTCCTGGGTGCTTCTTCAGTTTTTACAGAGCTAAGAGTGTGTTTGAGGAATAGTTGCTGCTAGGTCTGTATGTGCTCTATTCTGCATAGCTGGGTGAACTGCAGCCTGTTCACAATAGGGCTTTTGCTGATGACTAAAATCACTCTGGCTAAGTGGCTTCCAGCTCAGAATAGAAGTGTGTCTGTTTGCATCTATATCTAATAATGTATCCTTAAGAATTTTACGGTTCTTTTAGAGACTCCTCACACCCTACATCACACTACTTGAACTTTTTTTATATTGCCTGATATGAAATAAGTGGGATTTTTGCCTTTCCCTTCCCAAGGATGAACTATACTGATGGAGAATTTTTTTTATTCCTCCTTGAAAGGATCTATATTAAAAAGGTTCAAAAGTTTCCAGAATACAGGGTTCCTACGGACCCTAAAATTGACAAGAAAATCATAAGAATGGAGCAGGAGAAAGCATTCAACATGCTGAAGAAGAACTTGATAGATGCTGGTGGTGTCCTCAGGTGAAACTTCCACTTTTTTCTTTATTTTCACAAATGAAGCGGAAAAGAGCAGTATTTTACTTGGATTTTGTTTTGGTTTATTGTTTTTTTTTTTACTGAGTCACTTATTAATAGTAAAAAATCCACAATGTCAGTAAGACGTCAGTGGCACTGAAGTATTAATTTGGTAAATGTGTTAAGCACTAAGCTATGGAACTTCAGCAGGTATTTCCATGCAGGGTATCAATAGAAACAGTTGTGTTGTTTTGAGTTTGATCTAGTTTGTTTTGTATTGAAAAGTGTGAGAGGGCCCTGAGTTCTGAAAGACATCTTCTTGCTCAAGGGCTGTAAAAACTTGTCACACTGGCTAGGTTGTTGGTAGTTCTCAGACTGTTCCCCCAAGACACTAATTTTTTGCCTTGTTTGAGAATTCTGTGTATAAACTCTCTCCTTCTTGCTAGGTGGTATGTACAGTTACCTACTCAGCAAGCCCATCAATATCATGAAATGGAAACTTCCTGCCTTCCTCCTTCACCATCCCATCTTTCTATGCCTTCTCCTGAGGAGGAGGAGGAAGTCATTAGAGATGAGAACAGTGCTCTGCCTTCTCGACTTCATCCTCAAGTGGCAGACAAGATCCGAGAACTGGTGTCTCAGGGAATAGAGCAGGTCTATGCAGTGAGGAAGCAACTAAGGTACAGAACTGTCTGCAGTGCTCTCAGTATTTAGTGCTATATCTACTTTAGTATTTGATTAATTTGGTTTGCAGCTAAAGGGCAGTGCTGGTGCATTACTGGATCTAATTCCCAGATGTCATGAGTCTGTTTTTCTCAGCTTTTGGTATTTCGTATCATTGTAGATAGCCACTAAGATCTGCTGTACTCTTTAAAGTTGCTTGAATAAATGGAGGTTTTAAATTCCAAACTCTGTAGCAGATGCACAAAGAACTGGCTCAGAAGATCATCTAGCTTGCTTTTGTCTTGTCATTTGCAACAAGGGGAGGGAGAAGGTAGCAGTGAATATTTAACAGTGGGAAATAGTGTAATATATTTAAGTATGGTAATAATGTCCTTTAACATATGACAGAAAGTATGTGGAAAGAGAATTGTTCACGCCTGATGAAGTGCCAGAAAGACATAACCTGTCCTTCTTCCCCACTGTAAATGACATCAAGAACCACATTCATGAAGTGCAGAAATCCCTAAGGAATGGAGAGATGGTGTATAATTCAGAAAGTATCCCAGCAACGGTATGTTGGCCTTTGTGTATCTTTTTGAGTTTTGGAGTTAAATACTGGAAATCTTAATTTTTACCACTTAGTTGTATTTCATCCAAAGTTCTCTGTGACTTTATATTTCCAGCAGCAATATTTTCAGTGGAATCTCTGGCTAAGCAAGATTGGATTAAATGTGAATAAAACCTTCTGACCTTATTCAGTATTTATCTTGTCAGTGTTAGATTGCTGTTAGTTAGGTGACAAATTACACAGTATTACCACTTCTTGATGACTGCATGAACTGGAAGCCATTGGTGTAGAAAAATTGACATGTAGCATAAAATTTTATTCATGACTTTGTCACTGTCTATGTTTTGAAGAAGTTACTGTTGCTTTTCAGTAGCTGAAAAAATGGGGATGAAGTATGTCTCAGGTGCAGTCTAAATTAGGACTTAATAAACATTTTGAATGTGTAAATAGTAATAAATGCACTTTATTTAAGTGCAGTGAGCTTGGAGTTGCATCTTCCAAATGCTCAGTAACTCTTAAATCTTGTTCCTTAATATTCTTCCATGTATTGAGTAATCAAGGGTACACAGTGATCCTAGTTTTTCCAGTTATGAGACTAACTGCAAAGAAATGGCTGAATTAAAATCAACTTTGACAAACAGTACTGTTAAATCATGCTGTGTCATCAGTCTTTTCCCTCTCCCTACACTGGTGTAGCCCAGGTGAGTGAGTGTGCTTGTTAGTTAGCCAAATGGTTTGACTGTTTTCTATTTTAAAGTCATTAAACTTTCATGAGCAGATAAAGCAGATACGTTCCTGATACACAGTGCATGTTTAAAAATCTTTTACAGTACTTTTTTTTTGTGAATTGAGAGGTCCTAAAATACATAATTATAAAAAAGTTAGAAAAGGTAGTTTTAGACACTGTTTTCTTATCAGTCCTGTATTGAGTCTGTGTTACTGTAGACAAGCTTTGCACCCTTTCTGAGTGCTGAGTTCTTTTTCCTTTCAGCTGCAATGGACCACAGACAGTGGGAATGTCCTCACAGAAACAGTGACTGTTGCGTTTGCCTCACCACCTTCAGATGGTAGGACTGCATGCATAACCTGTCTCCAAATGTGTTTTATTAGCTATGTCACAGGAGTTCAGTTTCCTTCCAGGGAAGTTGCTGTCATGTCCTGTCACTCAGGGAAACTTTAGAAGGATTATTTTGCTATAACTATTTTGTTTTATGTTTTTTTTCTATTTGACTGCATGTGTGGAAAAAATATGCGTAGTCATGATGTTGTCAGCAGAAGTATTAAAATTATAAATTTGCCTGTTCTTTAGTATCTTCAAGCAAATAAAAATTTTAATGGGATGGTTTCCTGGAAAGAACATTTTACCTTGGATGAAGGTGCTAATAATACCTCTTTAGGAAGTATTAAGTTACTACTGGACAGATATGTCTGTCAAGGGACACAGTACTCAGGATCCAGCAGGATACTTGAGTTTCCAGGTGGTTTGTGCTTCACATATGTTTAAATGTCTTGCTGAAAGGGACTCCAATGCACATTGAGACTCCTGCTTCTCAGAAGTCATTGGCCTGATGAGTTCCAGTGCTAGGATTAGGCACTGAACGACAAGCATCGTATTTCTGTTGTTGGAATTGAGAGCAATCTTTTCCATTTTTCCTTGATGCTTAGAACAGAAATAAAAACACGGGTGTTAAGTGGCAGCAGAGGTGAGAGATTCTTTCTTCAGCTTCTTCAGTTCTTTGTGATGTAACTATTAATGTTGCACCCAAGTATCATCTCTTCTCAGTGACTGTTGAACCACAAAGTGTTAAACTTCTTCCCAGTCTGTTGCAAAACTGGAGTGCAGATATGGTAGATTTTTATGTAAACCTACTTTCTTGGTCAAAGGACCATTTTTTTGAAGATGTTATGCTGTTTTTCCTTTGTTGAAAGTGGATTTCTGCTACTATTACTTCAACTTCAAAACATGTACTAAGACAAAATGCAGGTGTTTGTAACTAGATCTACTTGCTACCCACACAGTTAGAATTACACATAGGCTAAGATGTTCTGTTGGATTATGGTGGCTGGTAATAAATTTAAAATTAGATTATTCTTCCCTTCCCACCCTGGTTTCAAGAATATTTTGTCTACTGTGACACCAAAAGAACTTTGCCTCATGTTTGTAGATGCTTTCCCCATCCTCTGTTTAATAAGTTTGATGTGAAACTCATCAGAACTATCCCTGGCTTTTAGCAGGGATATGATTGAAGTGAGATGAAGAGCCTGATTGTTTGCACGTGTTCAGATCATGCTGCAGACTTTGCAGATGTTTTTTATCTCAGTAGCAGAGCCAGCTGGTTTCCCCATTTAACTGAAACATGGTGGTGGGTACATTTTGTTCTAGACAGCTGATAGAGAAGTCTACAGGGACCAAAGGGGTGCTGCCACAGTTGTCATGTTCAGGATTTACTGGTGTCAACAGTTATCCTGTGGTTCTTGCCTGAAGAAGTCCTGATGTATTTGTGTCCCTTTCCCCTTAGGTCAGGGAGTGACGTGGGCCAATTCCTTATTTGTTGTAGCAGGAAATATAAACCCCCAGAGGTTTGACTCACTGCATGAGTTCTCCTCAACAGCTTGGTGAACCTGATTTATGTGAAGCAGTTCCATGTACACCAGTGCATATACTGTTAAAGAAAGGCAAAGGTTGGGCTCTATTTTGCTTGGGATTTTTAAACTTATTTTGGCTGTTGCTGCAATGGATTAATTTGAACTGAGTAGCATTATGTATGCTTTTAGGGAAGAATTCCAGCGTTTGCAGCTGTGAGAGAACACAAGGTTAATTTTTAGACTCAGCTTGAACAGTGTCCCTCTTTTTTAAGGAAATCTTGTTTTTTAGGTAAAAAAGAAATTTGCAATGTGAACAGACTTACTGTGCTTAAGCTTGCATGCCTATGTTGATATTGCCATTACTGTGTTTTTATGGGGAGACACAGGATAGTTGTACCTTCAACAGCTGTGGCAGAGCTCAGCAGGGATGACTTTTATATGAACTGAGTGCTGGAGAACACTCAGAAAGAGACAAATTCTTGCTTTATTTGTTTTACAGAGATAATTCTCTAAGACAAAGTAGCCTATCAAATGTGTAAACATCCACGCAGTGACATACTGGATTTTACAGGAAGCAAAAGTATGGGATTTGTTTAGTTTTCTGTACATATGAACCAGCTCAGTCAATATAAGCAGAAACTCTAATTGCAGCATGTCTTGTCTCTCCTTATATGTGTGGGTATGCGTTTGTACACATTTCAACACGTTTATAATTGTATTACAAAAAAGAAGCCTGACTTCCTAAAAATGAACTTTCATTCATGTTTGTGAAGTGGTAGCAAGGGAAAACAGCATTGACTTTTCAGAGTACACTTTGTATACGTATTTTTTTTAAATTTCTACTTGTGCCAAATGGAGACAACTGTACATTTAAGAAATCAGGCAGTAACAGAACTTGTTTGTGCAGAACTCCCTATCTCCATATGATACAACTTTCTTTGTAGTGAGTAGAGGAGGATTTAAACTATTACCTTTTTTCCCAGGGGTGTTGCTGTAGAATACAACCCAGGGAGAGAACTACTACCTCTTCCTGCATGTGAACATTCACCTATGCATATGGGATCTCTGTAAATTATTCAAAAGAGTCTAAATATTTGAAGTACTTGTGTTCAAGAAGATTTATAGATTTGTATGTATCTTCTGGTCAGTTACGATAGTTAAGAGTCTGCGGATCATTATATATGTTGAAGAATCTACCTCCACTCAGATTGCTGGAAACTTTTCGTATGATTTTCTGATAGAAAATGTTTTGCAATTGACCATTCTCAATTTTTTTGCATTCACCAGACTAATCTGCATTCACAGGGCAAGTTCTTCTTTTACCTCCATAACAGTGGAGCTGAGAAATAAGAAGCTGAGCAATGTCTGCTTGTGTCTCCATAAAGCTTAACCAGAATGTTCTGGGTGGCTGGAACAGAAAATGGAATGATCTCATGAGAAGTTTTCTTGCAGAAATTGTTATAAGCAAATCTCAGTTTTCACAAAACTTCTGGAAAGGAAGTCCATCATTCTTGCATTAAATAAGAATTTTGAGGATATGATGTAATCTGTAGGCTGAAGGACCTCCAGATAAATGGACTTTGGATGATATTGCATAGAAGTTATGCTAATTTCACAAAGATGGGAAGGGAGTGGTGAGACTTAGAAAATTTCCTGTGTAGATTTTTGTTTTGAAAAACAACCCTTTCTTTTGATACCTATGTGTTTTTAAGCCCTTACTGACGTATAGATATTGTCAAATTATTTGCTGCTTTGCTAGAAATGTTTCAGCTTTTATGTTATAACTACAAATTCAAAGCACAGTGTAAGGTGCAATTACTTTGCTCTCAGGAACAGATTTATTGGTGCCTCTTGGTTTTGCTCTGTACAGATACATACAAACTTCCTGCAGTATTGTCTTTTTTTCATACCCAGTCTTCTTTCTTTAGCATCCAGTTTCTTCAGAGAACAGCATATATGTATGTATATCTGTATTGAACAGCATATATGTCTTCTGTATATCTATATTGAGATTGAAGGGAGTTTTATTAAACAGAAAGAAGAGATTTGTCGTAACTGTCTGCTTCCTCACTTTGGCACTGTAGGGAGCTCAGGAGTGGAGTCAGTCATCACCAAAGCAGAATCCAACCAGAGCGGGGAGTCCTTGACACCAGAAACAGCTCAGCTGTTGTCTTCACTCTCTTCACTTCAGCCCAAGATATTTGCACAACTTCAGGTACAGTCAAGTAATTTACAGAACATCAAACATGCTGTGCTGGAAGTGCTGAAGGTGAGCTGAGAACAGCAAGTTCCCTCTCAGCTGATCCCAAACGTAGCTGGGTAACATGGACTTTGAAGTAGCTGTTAGCTCTTACTCTGGCTGCTCCTGCATGTCACATTTAGCATGTAGCTGTGGTGCAGTGGATCCCACTACCATCTTTTGACACTTTGAAGCTAGGGTCTCTTGTGGAGGCAAAACCAAGAGGATGGAGGCAGTGGATTTCTACCTCAAACCAAGTACCTATTCATTTTCCACATGGTCCAGTCATTTCATAATGAAAATGCTGCAAAACTGCAGGGAGATAAGACAGTCTTGTTTATTACTTTTAAATCTTCTCCAGCCTCTTAAGAAAATATCTTAAAATCCTGAAACTTGCAAGTTGAAAGGCCGAAGAGGGAGGGATAAGAATGTCATGCTGAAAGAGCTTCTTCTAAACCTCATCTCCCTTCAAAGCTGGCTGTCTTATCCTTCTTCCTTAACTACTTTGAAAATCTGCCTTCATATTTCCTGAACCCCAATGAAATGCATGATCTTTTCCCTAGAAATACAATCTGGAGGAAGACTGTTTCCTCTCTTTCTGAGGACAGCCTGGCTCCACCTCACATCATTTTATTTAAAGCAGTGTGCTTAGCTTGTAGCACCCACCTCTTGTAGGAGTGGGCAGTACTGGGGAATGATCTGAAACTGAATATAGATCCAAAATTAGAGCTTTATGGTCATAAGCAGTCTTCTAAATGCTGCTGGATTCCATGGTCCTAATTGTTTTTGAGTACATTTTGAGCCTAGAGTTGCTGGGATTGAGTGTTCAGAAGAGTTAATGAGTAGGAAGTCAGAAGCTATCCAGACAATACAAGCTGATAAATGCAAACTCCTTCTGCTGTAAATACTGCTATGTTGGTACTTCTGCCTTCTCTTTCACAGGGATTACAGCTGCAGTCAACATGTACCTCGACAAATGGATCAACAGCCCTGCTAGCTGTAAATAACCATTCCCCTCCCAGCCCTGCAAGTCTCCTGGATTCCCTGGGGAGTGCAATAAGCAGCCATTCTCTAGCCCTGAGTCAGGGGCACAATCTGCAAGGAGGTGCTGGCCTAACACAGGACAGTGCTGCTGTGCCTGCTTTTGGGACTCTGCCTGGCTCTGATCAGACTCTGGTTGCCATGGGCCAGCTGGTACCAGCTGAAGGGGAGGATGACTCCAGAAGCCTGGAAGGAGGAGTACATCAGATTCTCTTGGGAGATGTACAGACTATTCCAGTGCGGATTGTGGACAGCCAGCCAGCACTTAGTAAGTTGCGGTTTTCTCAATAATATGTGAATATAGAAAATAAGTGGATTTTGTTCTGTGTGTCTTGAAGAAAAGGAGACAAATGTGTTGATAGTGGGGAACTCCAAGACAGACTTCTTTCAGCCAATTCTAATTAGGTTTTTTTTTCTGTCATGGGAAAGAGGAAAGACGTTTTGTGTGAAAGTGATTTTATATCTCCAAACTTTTTTTTTTTTTAATATAAATTGGTTTAAATATTGTTACTCGGGGGGAGCCTTACTGCAGTAAGTTCATGTCAACTTGCAATGTTTTAGAGCACAGGAGGGGACATAACTGGCTGTCAAGCTAAAAAGCAGTAACCTTCATATATGCCTTGACTATTAGCTTGAGTTCCTAAAATATTTTTCTTTTAAATGCACAATTATTGGGGCTGAAGCATTTTCAATGGAGTTTAAACTTCAGTGTTTGATTTTGTTTTGTTTTTAAGCTGAAGAAAATACAGAGGGTGTTGTTACCTGTCTGAGCCAATTTAAACAAGAACCAAGAGAAAAAGCATTGTCTATGGAGACAGATAAAATCAGAGACTGCCACAGTTCCTCACCATAGTTCTTCATCTTCACCTGTGAAGCCTGGAAGGATTTTTCAAATTGGAGAACTCTAAATGTCTTGGAAGGAAAGGCAGGTGCTCTCAAAGTACTGCCATTCTTTTTTAATTATATTATGACATTCAGACTGAGCATATTTTAGAGTAGTTCTGACAGAAAGCTGTTTTGGTTTGACTGATGTGGCTCACTGCCAACTCCATGTCATTCAGTTGCCCTGTGGAACACCACCTCTCTCTTCTGTTTCAAGTTTTGAGAATTTGGATTCTATCCAAATGGCCCATTTTGTTCATTGTTTCTGAAGGTCTTCCACAATTTAATTCCTTAGCTTTAGAGTGTGGATCACAATGCTGGGTTTGCATTTTCCCCTTGAGACTCTTGACTCTTATTGCACTACAGAGACCATAGAATCTGTCAGCTCCAACATCACAGAAACCAACAGCAAAGCGATCAGTATGGCAATGGTTTTGTGACAAAAGGAAGGTTCAGGATGCTAAACTTCAAAGTGATAAAGGACATGGATGCTTAAGAAAATGCAACTTTGACCTGATCATAATGTTCCTGGCGGAAGATCAAGGAGAGGAGAAAGGTGAGGTTGCCAGGTGATCGTAGAGTTGTGTGATGAAGAAAAGTGTGTGAATTGTAATGGTGAATGTGTTTGACTTTGACATCTTTGAACTTAAGTTCTGCCTTTCTAATGGGGTTCATTGATGCATGCAGCCTTCCTTTGCAGTGCTGTTGTATTTGCAGTTGGTCATAACAACTAAATGCAGGAGTCTTTCTCATGGAAAATGATTGATGCTGCCATTTCAGCTTATCTACCTCTTGCTTTGTACAGTTAGAGCTATCAGCTCAGACTAATGTGATTTAGCCTGCTGCTGTTTGTGATGCAGGGCTTGTGGATACATTCCTAACAAAGAGAAGACCAAGAAAACAAAGGAAGTAATCAAAGCAATATGTCCAAGTGCACTGTCACCTCAACATTCAGAAAACAAACTCATCTTTTTCAAAAGTGACATATTCTAAGACTTATGTGGTCCATGCAGTTAAAATAATTACCAGTAATCTTTAGATAATTGAATGTTGAATTATTGTTTAGTAATATCTGAGTTAAAGCCATAGTAAGTGACAAGCACTGAGCTGTGTAATGTGTGGCAGACGTTTCCTTAAGGAAAAAAATCGCACCTACAAATAACTTGGAATCAGTTTAAAGCTGTAAATGAAATGAAACTGATGCCAACATAGATATCAAGCATTGCATTGTTTGCTTCAGATGTTGAATTCCTAGAGCAACATTTAGAGTCGTTTGTATACAGCAATGGGAGCCTTTCTGTTACTAGTTCCTACTAACTAGTTGAGAGCTTGATCATAAAATAGGGGTTTTTTCTGCATGCTGTGGAAGAATTCAGTGTCAGGACTTCTCTCTTTTTCGGACTTGAAAACAAACAAAGAACCCCAGGAAAATAATTAGTTCATTTATGTAGAGAAGACAGTGTTGTGAATATTAAATGAACCAAGATATTAACATTTTAAAATTGTTCCTTTACCTTACATTCAAGCACTCACAAACATCTTCCAAACAGTGGCAATTTAAAATCATTTTTTCATTTTCTTTTGAGTATTTAAAGCTAAAACTTTCGAAAGCCTTACATTGAACTTGTGTTCCAAATGCCTTTATATGCAAAATCTGTTAGGTGCTACATCTTGGTCTTAACATATATTAACTTCTCTGAGGTTAACTAATATTGTAAGCACTATTTGTTTAAAGGTAATGTTTATGGGTTAGCTCCCATTAGAATTTTCCAACAGGATCATGCTCTTATTAAATAAGAGCCAGTATTTTATCATGCAAGTGCATTAAAAAATCTCCAGTGTTTTGGAGCCTCTCATATTTAGTGTCTACACTGACTTGCTTTATGGTATGCTTTACTCATTTCTGGCTAGGAAAAATCCCCCAAGACTCACGTGTGGAGTTTTTTTATTTGGTTGGAGATTTTTATTTTGTTTTATTTGTTAGTTGTTTTTTTGGTAGGTTGTTTTGCTAATTGTCAAAATATCTCCCAAATGATTGTACTCTGCTGCAGTCTTAGTTCTGGAGCACTCAGCCAGCAGTCCCTTCTCTTTTCCCACTCAAAAACTGCATACCAGAATTGGTACTTCCTTCCATGCTGTTGTATTCAATAATCCATCACCTTTTCTTAAACTAATGCATTCCAAACTATATTCTCTTCCCTATATTTCTCTTATTTTGAGAATTTTTCCTCATTGTTGAGAATCCTTCTTTTCACAAGAATAATTTACAGCTAAAGATTATCAGCAAGAGGTTATTTCAGTTTTAGTTCTCATCAAAGCAGACAAAACATTTGTGATTGGAGTAAAAGCTTAAAGAAAGACAAGTTACATTTCCATCACTTCTTGTTTAGTTCCCTCATTAGCAGTTCTGGTTTTAACACTGCTCTTTCCACCATGAGCTACAGTCTCATCCTGTGCTGCACAGTATTTCTGATGGTATTTCTGGTTTTGACCAAGTGCTCACAGCTGGAGGAAACACTCCTTTAGTCCAACTTGAATTGAAATTAATTTTGTATTCTATCCTGATTTGCATGGTATTCTGAAAACAATAGAAGAAAAAGTTGGAAGAATTTTAAAGAAGCAATAAATAATTAGTTGTTTTTAAAAGCTGAGGATTAGACTTGTAATTCTGTTTATTGAAAATTTTATTTTAAATGATTCTTCAGCCAATACTCATACTTTTGTCTTCAGTTTTCTTCATTTTCACAGAATTTCAGTTCTTTGTCTTCCAAATACATGTTTCTGTTTATTACTCTGTTTTTTTTTTAATTTAATGTAATCTTACTTTTTCAAAGTGTGTGTTTTACATTTGTTTTGTGCATGTTGCTAAAGGAGGAACATGAACTCACCCCCTGTTTCCAGTCTCTATATTGGATTTAATGCCTTTGTTCACTAACATCCACCTAAGTTTTACAGAGAAGACTGTTATGTATCTGACAAAACCCAGAAGTAAATGCTACCACTTTCAATGGTTAAAATTTAAATAGAATACTCAGGGCTGATTTTTCAGAGTAGTCTGTGTAGCTCGATGCAAAGTAGTTGGTCATTACTTTGTGTTGGAATTGCAGATGTTTTTCTGATGTTTACTTTGTTTATGTGGTTGTTGTGTGCAAGCACTTACTTTGCAAACCTAGAATTCCTGACCTTCAACAGTACTGTAAATGAACAACTGATTCTCCAGTTATCCTTGTTGTTGGTTGTCTGTAAGAGTGATTGGTTGCTTTACAAGAAAAGATGTTCTTCTGTATGTGCATGCATCCCAAAATAACCTTTTGGTAAAACATAGAGAAGGTGTGAAAAGGTACACATCTATAGCTGTCCTTGAAGGCTGGAGGCCTCTTGAATGGAAACCAGTACTGGTAATGGGTGCTTTTTATGGTACAAAATTATTGCAGTTTCTACAAAATTTAGTGGCACAAATGTCTGTATACGTATGTGTACATGTATTTTTTTTCTATACTAACTTAATGTATAATATTCCTATTCAAATGTAAACTACCTGTTCTTTTAAAGTAATGGTCTATTTTGTGGCTATAGGGGCTCATGGGGAGAAATCCAAGAGCTCTCTCAGGGCAGTGGATTTTAGGGATGATGGAGAACAAGTAGGACAGCTCCAGGGAGACCAGATGGAAGAAGTTGCTGAAAAGCAAGGATGCTGCTGAGAGGGCTGATGGGAGCTGTGCTTGGGGGGCTTTGGGGTTGAGAGCCTAAAGGCTCAGTGCAGTTCCTGAGTCTATCCATAGTCCTCTCTATGCCAGCAGTGGATAGTGTGAGTTCATGGTAGGAGTTTAAAGGTATAGAAGTAAAGGGAAGCCTGCCCTGGTCATAAAAACAGAAAAGCTGCTTAAATTTTGGTGAGTACCGGGGGCAGATAAATGACTCCCCATAGTCTGAGGTGCCCATTCTTAGCTTCTACTATGAAGAAACTCCTCTTGGAGCTTCAGCCTAGGGCTATAGACTCATTTTCTTTACCTCTTACCAAGGGAAACAAACCTTTTCTTCCCAACTGGATTCACCTGCTGTTTTCCTCATCCCGCTGACTGCAGCTCTGTATCTGCCCAAATGTCTCTTTCTTCACACTTACTAAGGCTTCCACAGACATCTCATGCCCTCAGGCTCTCCAATTCTCAGTGTTTCACTGTTGGACTGTTGAAGGAGCTGCTGAGTTCACTGCACAGGTAAACACTGGTGAGCTTTGCCCCATCAGTTTTTCTCCCTCCTTCCCCACGATCATAAGTACATATGTTCCTTTAAATTTCATTAAGTTTTTTTTACTTGCTTGCTTAGGGGTTTATCATCATTACTGGGATGAATATGAAGGAGCCCCATTTCACAGACCATTTACATTCATAGCTACTGAAAAGATTCGATAAAACAAAGAGGAAAGGATGGTTTATCTGCCAGCTGTTAGGGCTGGCCTCTCTCATACCACTTGAATTCTGATTCTGGCTGTGGATAGTAGCTGCCTGTTAAGTTGTCTGTCTGGCACTTTCGGCAAAAGTGCAATTTTCTGCCTTAAGCCTGTTCAACCAGACATGTTCTCAGATGTTTAGGTAGGAAGAATCTGTTCCATTACGGATGGAAAGTGTGATATAGCTGAGGATGGTGCTGGGAAAAGTTACTGCTCTTTGTGGGTCTCTGATGAGAAAATCATCTTTGATCTGCATTGCCTTTCTGAACAAAGCTTTCGTAGGAATTGACTTCAGAGCCTATCCCATCAGTAACAATTATCTTCTCCCAGCAACAATGCACCTCATGAAACAAGCCTTGTGTAAAACAAGTGGTGTTGATTTTTTAGGTCAGAAGCTATCCAGCTGGTCTATCCAACAACAGCAGCTAAGGTACGATTTGGGGGGAAAGGAGGGGAGAGCAAATAACAGGAGTGTATGTGCATGTTTGGTTTTTTGGTGTTTTTTGTTTGTTTGTTTGTTTTGTTGTTGTTTTGTTTTTTGGGTTGTTTTTTTTGGTTTTTTTTCCCCAATATAAGCTCTTACATCTTAGTATCCCGTTCCATTTCTGATGCACATGACAAATGACATGTTTATTTTCTGGAGGGATTTGAAGTGTTTTCTGAAATGTCTTCAAAGGAGTAATCATAAATAGTACTGCTGTATCATAGAAACTACTAGTGCATGTTTGTCAACTAGGACCCCATCGTGTTATTGTACAGAAGGGGTTTTAAAAGCCTAGAAAGCTTTACAAGAACAAGTACTGAGTGTCCTTGTCCTAAGGAGTCTTTCCTGGACAGGAAAATAGGAGCTGTGGGAGTAATTCTCATCAGTAGTCTGTTAGCCTCAGATAGAAGAAACCTTGCAAAAAGCATGTATATGATAGGCCCTTACACAAGTTGCCTTTGGATATGTAATAGTTTTAAAATACATACACACATACATAGATGTATGTACCTCAAAATAAAATGGAGACATGACTATAGTTGTTTGCACATAGTTCTTTAATACTGTTTTAATTACACTTATCTATGGTTAAATGATGCAGATATTTTAGGGCACGTGTAATCAGATCTTTTAATGTGGATAATTGGAATTCATGTCTTTACTACAACCATCCTTCGCTCTCTGCAGCACAGCTCAGTTGGTCATTTGGCGTGTACTGGCTTCTGTTAATGACATTCTGCTTTAAACAAGAGCATGCTGTTCTAAGTAAATTAAATTTCTCACTCTTCCTGATCTTTTTTCTAATAGGGATTGATAAGGCTCATCATGAAAATCTGTTTGTAATATAGTGCTTTCATAAGAGTTAATTTCTGGGTCCTCACTAGGAAGGAACTAGAGAGCAAAAGCTTACATACTATTGGATCTGCCATTTGGACATTTGTCTAATGGACTTGGTTTTCTATAGCAGGACAGTGTCAATACAGCATAAACTGCCACTAAAATACTGTAAAAATTTCAACTCTATCCCTTGGTCAAATGTTGACAGTTCAGTGGCCCCAGGAAAGATCATAGGCATCTATTCTGCTCTTTGGAGAACAGTCTGTAGATACTATTTGAAACATTATCAGGTGTGGTAATCAAATGGAAGTAGGAGACGCAGAAACAGAGAGGTGTGTGTTGGCACATCAGTGAGGGAGGGAGAAGTTCAGTCCCAGTGTCCTTGTGCCACACGAACATTCTCTGTTCTAGTCCTGAAAGCACTCTTCAGGAACAGTGGTTGTCTTTGTGTGCTGACATAGCTGTTCTTTCTGCTTGCCCACTCAAGAAGTTCTACAAACCTTCAAGGGACATGGAGAGCATGAAGGTGTGTAAGATCTCATGAGAGGACCTGCAGGAATGAACAGAGGAGATTAAAGTTTGATGACATGACTTCTATGTAATGCGCTTTCTTTGGTGGGAGGAAGAGGATTTCCCAATAGAGAATAAAAGTAAATCTTCCATTTCAGAATTGCTAACTGTCTCTGGTCTGCTCAACAAGATACCTGGTGTTTGGACAGATCTCAGTGTTTTTATGTGTGCATCCCAAAATTTTAATGAATACTCATTCATACATTGCCATCTTTGCATGTCATACTGAAACTGTAGGCCAGTGACCTCCTGATCTTTTTATTGTCTCTGTGCATTTTCTTAAAGTAAATGAAAGCTTGTTTTATAAAGAAACAGCAGAGAGCTTTTATCCAGAGTCCTTTCAGATATATACTTTTTACAGAGTAAGCTTTAACTTAGCAATGTTGTATATTTCTAGCCCTTTAATAACCTAAAATAACCAAAGCCTTTTAATTTTTTTTTCTTTTTATCCAGAACATGAAGCATTCCAAACTACCCCTCAAAACCACCATGCTCAGAGCCTGAAAGGTTTGGCACTTTTCTTCCTCTGTAGGTGATCTTCCATCTATGCTGTGTTCAGAGTCTTGTATGTAACACCAGAATCCACAGTTAAGACCTATCCTGTCACATGAGGGCACTTTTTCATTTGCATGATCTACCTGGTCACTTGCCATCGTGTCAGTAACAATATCTGCAAACCACAGTTTGTTCATTAACATCTGTCACATCAGTTCTAGATGCAGCAGATTTTCTTTGTGCATGGAATTTGCACTGGTTTAGTGAAATCAGTGGTGTCAAAAATGGTCAGTTCTCATGAACTGAGAGCCTTCTGTTGTGAGTTTGATCTTAATCTGAGCTAGGCACAAATTCTGAGGCTATGCCCCTGTGTTCTGCAGTGCTTGTTGAGCAGAAGAAAAACCTTCCAGCTCCCAAAACCAGCTGCATTTGTGTTTCTACCTGATGCAAAGCTGCTCATATTAATCTCTTGAAGGATGGCTCATGGAATTCTGCATTCCACTTAAGGGAAGATAAAGTCTCTGTGTATGAAAACTTAGTAGAAAATGTTCAGAGGGTTGGGAGCACCTAGAACAGTCAGTCTCAAGTGTACTTAATTTAGGAATAGGAGCTAGGTAGAAGGAATGAGCAACTGAAGAATATCATGGTAAAAGCAGGCATTCTTGCTCTTCACATAGCATTGCCCTTACACAATATTTTTTCTTAAATATGTTTCTTGACAAACACTGGTCAGCAGTGAAAAGAAAACAAATCTCAATTTCTCCCCACTGCCAGTGTACAGTTTAACAGTGCTTCTGCAAGTTAATCACAAGTTGGGCCTAAAAATCTATTCTAGATGTAAGTTCAGTTTTTCTTTGTCAGGTCACTGTTAAGTTATAAAATGTAACTTTTTTGCATAGCTGTTTCTATTAAAGCTAAAATGAAATGTGTGAGAGAATTGGAAATTTTGTTTCTTACAGAGGACACTTCAGTTCTCTGAAGTGTGCAGGTGTTTCCCCCTTGTCTTCCACTTTTATGTCTTAGTTCACTATGTATTGGCTGTTTTCTCAGGATCACTTACCTCTGAGAGTACTCCAGATAACTGTTTAGAGACCAGAGCAGAGAATAGAAGAGGAAGAGAAGTTTTCAAACAGCTGCTTGCAGGAGATAGAAAGCTCTCAAAGTTACAGATGAAGATTGCAATTTCTTGTGGCTGAAATGGCTCACTTTAGATGGTAAATGTTTTTTTAATATACTACTTTTTAATTGTTGATTTTGTTACTATTTATACTCTGAACTCATATCTAATAAAAGCTAGAATGTTAATTATGTATTTTGCTTTTATCTTCAGTGCACTAGTTGTCTTCTGAATGCAAACTGGTCTGATAACTCCATGTTTTTGGCTGTTGACAAAGCTGTTATCACATCTGAGGTGTTCCGTACATGGAAGGAGATGGAGGAATTGGGAACCTGCTTGACCTTACTTCTACTGAGAACAGATGATCTGTGGAAAGAGGGTTTTACCAGTTTAAAATCAATATCCTCACAATAATTTGGTGGGTGTAGAGGTTTTTCATGTCAGGTGCTAGTGCATATCTAACTTTGTACATAATACAAGCCATAAAATGACCTCTCACTGGCCTAGCCATATTTTTTGTTGTGTCCTACCACTGTACTCATTGCTTTTTGGGAGTGGGGAAATTGTTTTAACATGTTCTCACTTCCCACTTCTCTGCCCTTCTCCTGTTGCCTCTTTCTCATACCCAGAGCAGCACAAAAACAAATTTCTCATTTTAAAAAACTTCTCTATCCTATTCCAATTATTCTCTATCTCTATTCCAATGGACCTGCCACGGGACACAGCTGAGCACGTCAGTGAAGCTGGGGCACTTCTGTGGAGGTGTCTGTAAGAAAGGGCAAAATACTGCATGGCAGAGGAGTGAGGAAGAAGGTGAAACAGTCCTCTGAGCACCCAGGTCAGAGAAGAATGAGAGGGAGGAATTGCTTCAGGTGCTGGAGCAGGTGTTCTCCCTGCAGGCCACAGAGGATCATGTGCCAGAGCAGGTGCAGATTTTTCTGAAGGAACTGCAGTCATGGAGAGGAGCCATGCTAGAGCAGGCTTCTGCTGAAGGACTGCAGCCTGTGGAGAGAACCCACCATGGATCGACAGAAAGAAACTGTTACAGACTGACTGCAATGCCCATGTTCCACTTCACCCTGTGCTGCCTTGGACAAGGGGAGACAGAGAAGTTGGGGGTTCAAAGTATGAAGTTGAGTCTGAGGAAAGAGGGCAACAGGAAAGGAATGTGCTGTTTTAATTTGCTTTTGTTTCTCAGTGATTTAATCTATTTTAATTGGCAATAAATTAAATTCTCTTTCTTCATATTGATTCAAATATTGAAATTTACATCTGGATGCAAGTCACAGTGGAAAATCCTGATTGCTGTTTGATCACTGCAAGTCACTATTGCCTTTAATTTTTTAAGTAATCAAATTATAATTTTTAAGAATTAATTCTGTGTGAAGGAAGTAGTGTACCTTGTCTGAAGCAGGAATTGCATTTCTGAATGTATTCCGGTTAGGTCTTTCAAGTTCAGTGTATTCACCTCTTCACTAGAGTAGATCTCTAGTGAAAATTAACTCAGGAACATGTCTAATCCATTACATTTCAGCTCGAAAATAATTACAGCCATATTTTTACAGGTTTGAGCATGGGAAAGTCATTCTGAGGAGAAGATGCTGTAGCAGTAGATTCTACTCTAGTAAAGTTGTTCTTACAGGTGTTAAGGGTGTGGCATCTTCCCAGTGTTATGTCTAGCTGTGCTTCAGAATGGGGCAGAGTTTGTGTTGAGTGGCATCTTTGGTGAAAGTGCTGTTAACTTCGGGAAAAGAAATAAGCAGAGTTTGGAAATGAGATTTATATTCTTGTGCTTTTCAGAGATTATTTTCCTGAATAAGAAGGGAACTTCCTTTAGAGGGTAAGCTTTATATGTATGTTCTTACACCACCTTTGGAAAATACCTGGTACTGGACACCAAGGGTATCTAGACGGGGTACTAGGTGACATGACACACTTACTGGTTTATAATGGGGGCACTGGAATATAAAATGGATGGATTGCTTCCTAACATTAGCTAAATTAATCTCTTTTTTTTCATCCTCTCTCTTCACATTTCACTGTAAAGGGAGGAGTCTCTGTTAAAGGGAGCATGGTGACTTGTTGTCCATAAAACTGTTTATGAACAGTTGGATGAAAAGGACGTCTTTGATAATGAATTAGATGAGCTTCGGAAAGAATTGCATAGTCATTGTAACCAGGTATTTTCTTCCAATGATATCCCTCACTATTGATTATTGTCTTATTGTTTATTTCCTGTAAGCTTTTCTGGCCATGTCAGGGCCATAGAAATAATACATATGGCAATTCTCTTTTCTCTTGAAGTTTTATATAAGGGAAGAAAATCTTTCATTTTGCATTTAGCCACCAGCTGCTCTGGAAAAGTCCATGATTATCCGTGTTCCATAGCTACCAAAAAATCTTTTGTGCTGAAGTATTCCTTAAACTTGTGCTTTTTTCCTTGGATCAGGCAAAGTGAATTTGACATCTTTAAAAAAAAAAGGAAGACTACACTGCAACCAAATTTAGCATCTTCAGGAGCTGTGACATAGGGTTCATCAGTTGCAATTGTTAAAAGATTGATGTTTTCATAGTGAAATGTTTTTATTCATCTAGTTTAATGTATGAACAAAAGTGTCTCCATTCCTCTTATTTCAGACTTCTGAACTCCTTTGCAAAATGAGAGATTGCTAGTGAGATTAGCTAATAACTGCAAAAATGGAAAAGTTTCACTGGGGACAGGTGCTAACAAAATGTACCATAAAGTCAGCCAGCATAATTAACATTAGTAAGGTAAGGTCTTTCAGAGATTAACTACAGGCTAATACTTTTGGTGGTACACTGATGTTTATTCTCATCTTGCAAACAAAAATAATGTTTTTGAGCCATTGTAGAAAGAACTGGGAAATAAAGCACTTTGTAAAATGCCAGACTCTGGTGGTTTTGGTTTCTGTTGGCTTTGTCAAGCTTTTACTTGGTGTTCATTCCTTTATGTGTCCATTGTAAGACCTGTTTTATCTGATCTCTTACATAGAGTAAGTTAAAATACGTTAATAGTTAGAGCATAAGACACAAGTACTTCATGGCAATATATTTAATATATTTTCTAACAAATAGTAAAAGTTGAATATTCTTGATAATTATCCAAAGACATTTGAGAGAGACTTCACATGCTATATTCACTCTTTTTGTCTGTGTTTTAGAATTAATGAATTCCCATTTCTTTGAGAGTTGTCAGGAGATTTCAGCAATGAAATTACTATTTTGAAATGAACTATAGGTTCCTGACTGCAGTTAAAATGATTTCAAGTAGGGAAACCAGGTTTGTATTTAATTTTGAATGGCCAGAATTTTCAGGAAGAAGAGACATTGGAGCCACCTTTGCACTCAGAGAAACACTACTTTTTGGGCATAAAGTTACAAAGTTCAGCAAGGTTTCCAGAGAAGTTTGACTGGCATCACAGCCAAGGATAGCATGGTGTGAGGCAGTGATGCTGCCTGCTCTGAGATGCCTGGAATATTCTGTGTTCATTATTCAGTGTCTTGCTGCTGACATACCAGTGAGATGATAAAAATATGAGAGTCCATGATAAATGTTTCGTTCAAACCCAGAAACAGAGGCAACAGCTGGCATATTTAAAATTTTTACACAGGTGAGTGTCTTGAGATATTTGAGGAGTGAAAAATTGTTGTGGGTTTTTGTTTGTTTTTTTCTCTCTCTCTAGCATTGTCTGGTAACAAAAGATAATATGTTAAGCTTATTTGGAGAGTTTCCTAGGATCCTGGGCCAGGTAGTGCTAATAATATTACAGATTGGTAACAGTGCTATCTGGGTGCTTTTTTCAGACTTCTAGTTGCTGTCACTTAATTTCTCCAGGGAATTTTTGTCAGTACATTCCAGTGGCATGCTATCTCCACTATGTTGAAGTAGTATTGTTTACTAACTCAGAAGAAGAATTTCTTTCCCATTACTGAGGTGATTTACAGGAAAGTTAGTCGAGTTGCCTGTCTAGATAAAGCATAGTCTTCTGGAGATGGAATTATTTAAGGATGCTGAGATGGCAAAACTGGCAGAATATGGTGAGTACTAAGATTTTGAGGAACCAGGGGAACAGTTTTTGGATGTTACCATTGTTGGAGCGTAGCATTCACCAAGGCTGATACCTGAAGCAGAAATTCTTTTGCACAGGTTACCCAGAGTTTACCATCCTTGCCCACAGAGTAAGAACTGAACTAGATTATTGACTACTTGACCAGCACTTACTCCAATTCCTTCTCGCTGTTTTAGAATGAATGGTTAACTTTTGGCTACTTGAGAAGTGCAGCTTCACGACCAAGTACTTTAGCTGTCTTCTAGGCGACAATGAGCTGTGTCAGAAATTTCTGAAAGAGAAGCGGTGGAAAATACTGAAGAAAGATCCAGGAAAGTCTGTGTCACAAAGAAAATGTGCACCAAAACAAACTCTGGCTTTTGAGAGGCCCATAGAACACGTTCTGAAATCCTGGAGCATGAGCCAAGCTAGCATTGTGGGCCTGAGCACAAGCTATCACAAACCTCCAAAACCGTCTCAGCAGCACACACTCAAATTTGTTCCTGTTCACCCCAAGCCAGAAAAGAAGTCTCTACTTAGGCCACATACTAAATTAAAGTTAATTTTTAATGTCATGTTACCACATCCCAGTTTAAATGAGTTGCTTGAGAAAGCAGTCTAAAAACAATGATGCAGTCAAAAATTGAAGTTCCATTTTTTAAAAGTAGAAGCTGAAAAAATGAATCTGTGTTCAAATCTCTAATTCCTGTTTTCCATTAGAAGAGAGATGGGGGAAATAATATTCACCTGACTATTGCTAGGTAGCGTAATAGGTAGTAGTCTGATTAATTTGTGCCAGAAAGGAAAGCTCATAATGCCTTAAAGCACTGGGACAAAAAATACCATCCTTTTGTAATTTTTAATTAGTTGTATTTTTAAATTTTCTCTCTATATTTACATGATGTTTTAATATATGGTATGAGGAAAGCAGGCAATTTTTTGATTTTGTGATGGTTCTCATTGCTAATGCACATCTTGATGTTCTAATCCATATTTATAACATTATCACTTACACAGGGACAAGCAGTGTCAGACAGTAGAGAATTAGCACAGAATGGTGCATCCAAAACTACTACTGCTGGCTTTTATCAGATTTTTGTTTGTTTTGAGTGGCAGTGGATAACTGACAATAATAATTTAGAGCCCACTCTTTCCTTGGAAGGTCTGTGCCCTGCTGTAAATTTTTTGTCATCTACAGGATCAAGCAGAAGAGATAGACTGAGGGTTCTGCTGTTAGGAAAACAATGGCTGCAGAGTTATTGAGTGTGGGCAGGGGACACAGCCTCCATCTCTATATTCAGCAGATGAGAGAACAAGGAATGAAATAGAAGATAGATGTGAGCCCTGTTTTTCTTCTGGTGTTACCATGTTAGATCAAAAGATTTCTAGGGCCGCACTGCAGGAGAAAGCAGAGCTGGGAGCTTGGTGATGGCATCTGGTTGAACTCCACTAAGTCATCCAGCTACTTCTGTGGCATTGGAAGCGAGAGGATACTTTCCCAGTCCTCCTTCAGACTGTTTGGAAGGAGTATGTTCTATGCCAGACTATCCATTCCCTAGTTCTTGACTTTGGGAGGGATGATGCCAGTTAGGCCAACAGGTTATGAGATGGAAGTTGGCTAAGTGCATCCTTCTCAGACAACAAACATTAGTAGCAGTTCTGGTAAATGTTGCCAGTTCTTTCTGCAGCAGGTGCTCTGTACACATCAAGAGATGACAAATTTAGGAAGTAATATACTTCTGAAGGCTGCAAAATCCCTGAGATTTGTGTGTGTATGTGCAGCCTCATGCAGTGCACACACATGTGTAACTGTAATAATTTGTTAATAGTAACTGCTACAAACAACTTGGTAGAAAGCTGCTTTCAGTCATCCTATGAAAAGCAAAGAGCTTGTTTTCATATGACAGCTCAATAAGGCAAGAATTTTAGAAACTGTTTATAGAATGTACAGCAGTTTGACAGTGATTAGAAAAATCTTATTTTCTGAAGAGTTAGGTGGTTTACTTGTGTGTTACAAAAATTTTAAACATTTAACATGGCTTTTACCATGTATTTCTGCTTCTGTGCTGAGCAGTCACTGAAGTCTACATTATAATTACACACTCAGAAATTTGATTTTTTTACCTTTGATTAGAGAATGCAGTCTCCAAACGGTTTTCAAGCTGGAGAATTATAGAAGAATTAGAGGGCTTATTCTAATTAGATATTGAAATTTAAGAAATGTAGTAAAATCACTAGCGGCTGTAATCAATGACAGTCTTCAGTGAATTGTAAAGTCAAACTCTTGGGAAGGGTCTGGATGGTTTGTGAATCATTAGTGACTCTGCTTTCTTCAGCTAACATCAAAAATTCATTTCCAGCTTCTGTCAGCCAGTATCCAGGCATTGCTTTGTTCTGCAAACAGGTGGAAAGAGAGGGATTGCAGTGGGGTGGCCCATGCAATCATAAACAGGAGGTGGTGCATGTAAGACATCAGATAAAGTAGCACTGAATGAAGGGAGAGGCCGTGCCAAAGTTCTAAATGTAGATGAGCACTAAGCAATTGCCAACATTAATAGGTACCACTTCTGGAGCATCAGCACTAATAGATATGTGGTTATCTCAGCCTGGCCTGACCTGGTTTTCCACATCAGCTGATTTCCCTGCACTTCACCCCTTGTGTCTTTTCCCCCTGCCCTGGAAGTAGGGAGGTATGGCAGGGGGCGCAGTGTCCCTGCTCAGCACAATGCTATTCTTTTCCTAAGAAAAGCCACAATAGATCTGTTTCATGTGTGGGTCACTGGGACTCTCTGGCCACAACATCAGTGCATGAAGTTAAAGCATCTCAGACTTATGAAGGGAGAAGGAGAGGTTCCTGGAGTTCCAGTGCTACTTATCCTGCAGCTTGCAACATGGAATGAAGTCTGTGATCCTCCCAGCAATACTGGACCTGTTTGGATTTAACACAGAGACAGATTCTTCTTACATTAACAGCCTCGTCAAAACTAAAGCCTCATAGGGAGTTTAATTAGGTGCTTGATCTTTCTGGAATATTGGTAGCTCTGATGGACATGTGATGTATATGAAAGACAAGACTTGGACAGCAGACACTAGTGCGGCGTCATTGGGAATGTCACAAACAACTGAAATCTGCAATGCCTGCCTGGACTACAGAGTTGTGCCTTTCTTCTGAACATGGGAGAAGGAGCTTTCTAAACCACTGAGCACTAGTGTAAAGGTTAGTGTTGCTTCTGTGTATTAGTTTGGCTTGCAGTTTTGGCCAGCAACTGTGTGTAGCAGCAAATTCATTTGACCTTTCCTATCTTGTCAGGAGTTTTGCCTCACTCTGACATTCTTTGCTCTCTCTGTGTTTTGAGAGAATTGCTGTACCATAGAGAGAGGCTTCCTGGATTCCAGGCACAACAGAAATACTGTAGTCAGTGGAGCAGAGACATACAGGCTTTAGTATGTTTGTGCTTGTCACCTCTAAAACCACTCCCAAATGCCACCAAAAAAGATGATGGCTACATGTCGTCTTCTTTCCCTGGGTCTGGGAAAGGAAACTTGCCAACACACTCTGGAAGATTTAAACCATAGCCCATAGATGCCTTTCTCACTCACATGATTTACTCAAGTAACACCATTTGGATACCCTGGGGACGGGGAGCTCTAACACCACTGAAACAATCCTATTTTGCTCCCAAATGCTATAAAATGGAAGGAAAGACTAGAGAATCTCTAAATGCCCAACTTGAATATTGTGGTCTGAGGTACTCTAAAGGATTATTTCACCCACTTATTATCCAAGTTCATTCTGCTTTCTCTTTTTATTTCTTTTCTGGTTGTTATGCTCATCTAAACAATGAGCACATCTTCAAGGCCAGAATCATTATCTTGCCAGTTTATATTGGTCTCCTGTGAAAGCTGATAACCAGAGTGGACTTGTACAATCTGTACCTGTTTTTGATGGATTAGGATGTAAACTAAGATCCTGCCTTTTCCTGTCCTGTGAGTGTGTTTGCCTCATCATTCTTAGGGTGACAATGTTAGCTATGTACACATAACTAGCTTAAAGGATTTTGATTTGGTTTCTGGGTGGTTGTGGTGGGGTTTTTTGTTTGTTTGTTTGTTTGTTTTGTTTTGTTTTTGGGAGGGGTTTGTTTTGTTTTGTTTTGGTTGTTTTTTGGGGGTTTGTTGTTGTTGTTTTGTTTTGTTTTGTTGGTTTGGGGTTTTTTTGGCACAAAAGAAGAAAAGGGTCAGACTTCCTTCATCTTACTGAGATTTCCTTATATGTGCTCTCTGTTCCTTTAGGATGACAGAGGTACCAACTGCATTAATCCTTTTTGATGCTAGAGGGAGCTCGTGGCTTGAGCAGTCAGAATGAATCAAGATACCTTGCACAATTCTTGAGGAAACACAGATGGAAAGTAAAGTGCTATTGGTGACTGTAATGCACTTTTTTCCATCACTGGCAAAATTAGAAGGGCTGAATGCATCTGCTTAGGAAATTACACATGGCTCTCAGAGACATTCAGATCATGAAATGCTGTAGCTGCAATTTCTTCTATATCTGAGCACCTCCCTGTTGTGACTGGATTTATCTTCCCAACTTTCTCTGAGGAAATAAGTTTTCTGTCATATCCCTATGAATACACGGGACCTGTTAACACCCGGAGCACTCGTGTTACTATGTGTGTGTGTATATATACACAAAGTAGTAGTGCAAGCAAAATTCTCCAAAGCCAGGATTCTCCAAAGCCCAAATTCTCCAGGGGAGGACTTGAAAACACAAGGTAACATCGTGAAGCATATTGACTGACTCTTTTGCCATCTCCTGTTGTTCTTTACTAGGGATCTGTTACAGTGCAGTTGACAGCACATTAGCAGCCAGAATTTAGAGTCTTTGGAGGCTGAAATGCAGCCACACTTGAACTGGCCTAGCTTAAATATATTAGCTAAAATAACTTTCCATAATCAGAACAAGTTTTAATTTACATGACATCCATTTCATCATTCAGAGTTCTTGACATGTGGATCTCTAATCCTAGCGAGCGCCACCTCTAATCTGTTTAGTTATATTTCAACAAATCCTTACTCCTTCAGAAGAAGCTCAGCTGTCACTTTAGTGCTCGGTGAGGTTACTTTAAGTGTCAGGGCAACAGGAAATGGACAATCATACTGCTCCAATGCCTGAGGCAAAGCAAGCTTCCTTGCTGTGCAGAGCTTTGGCAAGCCGGGCTTGGCCTTCGTGCCAGGGCAACTCTGCCCGGGAGAGGGCAGTGATGCCCGGCCACGTGCTCCGGCAGAGTAGCCATGGTGGGGAAAATGTAATATATCGGACAGGAAGGTCCACATAGACAGGTGGATATGAGCTATGACTCAAAATAATCACTCACATGCAAGTCACAGTATTTCAGTGGCGTATTATTGCCAGGAACATGCTGTCCTGCTGTCCTGTTAAGGAAGCCAGACAAGGGGGCTCTTGCAAAGGGCTGAAGATGGAAAGATATTACAATGGCATTGACTTCACAGATACCTATGCGTAAGTACTACAGTTTTGATTTGCAGCTCAGTCTGATTTGTGGAATAGAAGATACTTCAGCCCTTTTCAGGGTATACTCAGATACAGAGTGCCTAAGCTTTTCACCTTGGTATCTTGTGACACAGTTGTCTAAAGCTTGATTGCTTGGGCTTTAGTCTTAAAGGATGCAGTGAGTACTAGAATATTACTCTCTTATAAGTGACACTGTAGAGACTCCTCTGCCCAAGGCAAATTTATGTTCCTTTGTCACCTAAGAGGTTCATCTGCATGAGCACAAACATAATTTTTATTTACTTGGATTTCCTGTTAACTCTATCAGCCCTTTTCCCTTCTTTTTATTTGTGCCCTAGCTTTAAAAGCTAAAATGAAAAAGGCTGAGACTATTATAACACATAACATTGAGACTGACCATATTCTTGGATGTACTTTGAACATGAGTACCATGATGGATAGATGGAGTAAAGAGGATTTTAAGTCTCAGTATTTGTATAGCAGTTGTAGCTATGGGGAAGTTACACCTGTGGGCCACATTTATGGTTTTGAGAGCTCTGGTTCTTATACTAGAGAGAAAAAGAGTCCTGAGGCTGCTCTAACTTCCATGGAACTGCAGCTGCACCTGAAAGGCTAAAACATCAACCAGAGTTCCCTGCTCTGCTGCTTGCTAATTAAATTAGCATTAAGATGAAGAGTCACTGTAGAGAAGTACAGCAGCAGACACTGAAGGTCTGGCTGTAACTTCATGGGAGAAAATAAAAGCACCTTGCTAGCAGCAGCAATTATATGTGGTCAGTTGTAGACTTTTTTTTAAGGTAGAGTCAACAGATTATGTTTGCGAAAGCTTTGGCATCTCAGATTTCTTTTAGATGGGATCTGGGTCAAAGCTCTTTATCCAAGCGTTTCCAGGGGAATTGGGGTGGAAGTTGTTGCTGTATAACATCTGTTCACTCATCTCACTCCAGCTTCAGTATTTCCTTCCCACAGCATTTCCATCCCAGCAAGGAGCTCACACAGGCTGTATCCACACTGAAAGCTCTTGTGTCTTGTGAGACATCCCTGAATTGGCTGGAGGCTCCATGTGGTTGTGCTGCTATGCAGAGGGACTGGCCCAGGCTCTGGGTGCAGGATGGCTGCTCACAGGGCCCCAGGGGTAGGTGAGTGAAGTTTTGCACAGCACTGAGGTGTCAGTGTTCCTCCCAGTCCCAAAGCTGGCAGGATTGGTGCTGGATAGGGGAATCTGCACTGAGCTGCCTCCCATGGTATAGATACTCCTCTTTTCTGCTGTATTGAAGACCTCACAGGGCGAGTGAGCAATGTCCTGACAGCAGAGGGCTATGTCAGTGCCTATGACTGGGAAGCTGGAGAAACCAGGGACTGCACCAAAACACAAAAAGCCAAGATACTGAGTGGGGCCAGGACAAGGAGAGAGATGGGCTTGGAGCAAAGGTAGGCAGGGAGAGTTCATCGGCAGGTAGAGCAGAGCAGAAAACATGTCAGGAAATGAGAGTACTGACTGAACATTCAGCTGCATGCCTTAAGGCTGCCTATACTGCCATAAGACAGGGAGGCTAAACATGGTGCAGGGATACAGAAGCCACTCCTGGTCAGGACAGGAGTTCATGAAAACTTGATTTCTCAGCCCCTATCAGTGTAGCATTTAAGTGTGCTCAAATGTACCCTTGCAGCAGCATTCCCCTTTCTGGACAGGGAAATGGAGATGTGGAGACTAAAGCAGCTTGCTTAAACTCACACAGGGAGCCCATACTCTCTCTACCAAAGATGTAAAGGAAGAAAGTCACCACCCTAATCTGGCATTCCTGCCTGTAAACCTTTCCAAATGGAGCTGCATGGACAGACAAAGATGTTACAGGGTCTCTACTGTCCCCCCCTATTCTAGTGGACCCTTGATCTACCAGGCTGCTGAGTGAGTGAGTGCTTCTCTGTACCAATCCTGTGATCCAGGAGAATGGCCTGCAGGAATAAAAAGGAGGTGCAGGAAACAGCAGTGGAAGGCATTAGATGGACAGGATTTTGCTAAGCTGGCAGAACAAGACCTGTTTAGTAGAGAAAGAAGAATTCTAAGGATACAAAGACAAAGCAGGGAAGTTGCATTGAACTAAACCAGGATGGCACTTGCAGAAATTAATAGCTGTTTCCTGTCTCATATAATATGTCTTCTCCTTGCAAACATACACAAAGGATTTTCTGGAAATGCATACTTTACTCCTCCGTATTCCAGTCCAGTTTCCCCTGGGTTTCAAAACACAGGTGCAATTAAATAAATAGCTGAAATCTACATTAAAGAAGATCAAACACAATTTGAGGCACAATCCAAAACTGCACAGCCAGTGAAGGGCTTTTCATTGTTTTAGTAGGATTCAGATCAGATCCCAGTTAGTTTATTTAAAGTGTAACAGGATAACAGCAGTAAAGTGAAGTAAAACAACCTGGAGGAATCCACTTATACTCATTGTCTGTTAGCTTCAAATGCTAATAGAATTAATAATAATAATAAATAAAGGGGGAGGGTGGTGAGAGAGTATCTCTGAAACTATAGGTGTTAATGAGCCAGTCTAAACAGAACTGGCTTGATGAGAACTGATCATTCCCTGCTTGCTGCAGGAACTAGACCTGGAGGAGACTAAATTGGGCAGAGACTTGCAGATAAGATGGTGGCTCTTAGACTGAAGCTTTGCTTCCAAGACTTCACTCGCTGAGTTTCCATCTCTTTTGTACCTGATGCCTTACCTTAGCTGCCCTAGTCTGGCTGAAGTTCCAAGAATAGATCCACCAGTCTCTCTTTGCCCATCCTATCTCTGTCACTGGGATATAGGATACTGTGAGCTCTCCTTTCTAAAGGACCATCTCATTTCAGCCTGCCATGCACAAGCTGCTCACTGAGCTTTCCTTCATGCAGGGCCTCAAGACTCCCCCTTCTCATGACAAATCTCTGCCTTGACCATCCCTCCTTTACATGCTGCAATTACTTGTTTTGTGGTATCCATATCTTCTAAGCCATAAACCAACTTTTTTTTTCACCTTTCTGTTAATTTCCCCTTGCTTTGGTTATCAATGAGATTTCAGTTCTTCCTTCTGAGTCACTGCTTTGTTTTTGTTCAAATATTGTCTTCATTTGCAACAAAGCTGGCAGTATTATCTGCTAGTGGCAAAGAAGGAGGACTTTTAAAGACACTTATAAAGCATAACCCATGCCAGAGGCCAGGTCCTGTGCTACTAGTAATCATTGCTTTATGCATGTTTAATGATTATTCTTTTAAGAAGAAAAAACCCAATATAAACAGAAACTCATGAACATGAAGAATGAAATGCTGAAAACAAGATGGATTTTCTGTATCAGGAGTATGATCCTGAAGTGTGATTCAAAAGAGGGTGAAGGAATACCAGTGATCTTGATACACTGCAATAAGACTCTGGAGAAAGAAGTGTATTGACTTCCTATCTCTGCCTGGCAAGAATGACCTCAGGTATTATTTAATTTCACTGAGGCTTAGCTCTCTGTGTATAAAGGATGATTGCTCTTTCTTTGACTTGCAAGATTGTTCTGAGATGTTTTGATCCTGTAGAGGCGGTGTTTCAGAGGAGCATCTCTGAGAAGTTTCTTTTGTTAGAAGAGATGTGGTTTGTGGTGAAATGTTGAAAAGGCCAAAATCACGAACATCTCAAAACTACCACGCCCTAAGGAAACAAGGGTAAAATCCTTTGTGCAGGCTCTTCCTTCAATACAGAGTCATGTGGTTTAAGTGAGGAGTCTGTCTCTACATATCTTTCTTCCTCTGCTTGTGATAAACCTTTAGCACCAGGATATTTGCCTAAGTGGAGAGGACTGGGTGGGTGTCTGTTCAGAGAATTTTGTCATTCCATACCTTGGCTGAATGAAATAATTTATCAGAACAAAAGAGGCTCAGCAATGAGGTTCCCAAGACTGCTGCCCTGCACATGTACAGGCACAAAGGCACTGCTTTGTCTCTGCAGTGCATGGACTGGTACAGTACAACCATCTACTTGAAGGTGAGATAGAGTAGCACAGTATCCATAGCTTGGCTTCAGTAATAGACCTTCCCATGGGAGGATAATTTCCTTTTATTGTTCTTGAGATTCCTCATTGGCTAAAAATTAGTCTAGCCATTCTCAACCTTCTATCCACAACACCTTGAGAAAGGCTGTATCATTCATTATTTGTATCTGTGTGTACCATTACAGTTCACTCTTTCAGTGCTGTCTTTTGCAGAGACCTCCTGAGACCTCCTGGCCCCATTTCACTGTTTTAGTGACCAGCATGCATCTGACCCTGTAATATTGCAAATTTCTGCAAAAACTGGCCCTTTACAGCTGGTGGTTGAAGATGGGGGAAGTTTAGGAGCCCTCAGAAGAATTTTAGCTGCATGAAAGTAGCTCTGAAGAATATTGGGATAGAGGTTCATGCTTGCTTTTGCCTTAGTCCATCTCTTCATCACCAGAGAACTGCCCACAGCTAGAAGGTAGGAGACATTGGCCCATGCTAAATCCCAGCCTGCCTTCTCTGGCAGTGTGGGAAGGGGAGGCTGCTCCAGTCGTGCCTTCCCAGCAGCATCTCCCAGTCACAGCTGCTGGATAATGGACAGCAGCCCCAGGTTTTGCTGCGAGAACTTAATCTGCACTGTCGTTCCTCATTACTGCCACTCAGTGCCGTCGTGTCCAGCCACGAAGGGTCACAAGATGACATGAGAGAGGTCGGGCAAGGGGTGTAAAAAGGGTCTGGCAAGCATCGGGAAATATGGAAAGGCTAAAAAGAGAACAGCTACCCAAACGATGCTCCAAGCGGGTCGGTGGGGATGGGGCTGAGTGCCGCAGGGTTCACACTAAGTTTTCCCGAAGGTCACTCTGCAATATGGTAACTCCCAGCCCGGCTGTCAGTGCCCATAAAGGCAGCTCTCCTCACAGTGCGGGGGTGGGGAAAGGGAAGGAGGTTTGTTTAGAAGCATTAGTGCGCCCCTCCCCCGGCCCCATTAGTGGCCCTTATTAAACCAACACAGACAAAGAGCAAAGATGCCCTCGTTAATGGAGAGTCTTCGATAATTACTCTGCTCTGCCGCTTCTTTTGGGGCCTGAATAGCCTTTGAATAATGTTTCTCTTGCTGTGGTTGCAGACAATACCCTCGCAGACTGCTTTAAGCGGTGCCAATCCCATTAGCAGAAGAATAGCAGAGCTTTCTGGTTGTGTGGGTGTGTGCGCTCACGGGACGACAGCGGGCTCGCAATGGGAACAGACTAAGCTGCCCACTGCTTCGCTCTCCTCTCTTGCCCTCCAGGGCCCAAGGAAGCAAAGCAGACAAGTGCTGTGCGAAACTCCATCTCGGGAACCATCTCCCTATTTAAGCAGCCCCCGTGCCAGGGGGCTCGTGAGAGCCGTGCTGCTCCTCACTGCGGGAGCGCAGAGACGGGCATGGCTGCTCACCATGTACAAGGGACGGCAAGAGCTGGGAGGCAGAAACTCCGCAGGACTGGGGTGCCTCCAGCCTTTCCTCGTGTTCACCAGGCACAGCTCTCCTTGCACCCACACCAAATTCCTAAGAGGACGGAGGCCTAATAGCCCCCAAAATCAGAATCAGGCAGAGCTGCTGCTTTACTATACAGAGATGAGACACTCATCCTTCTGCATGCAGTTGATTACAGAGCATGAAAATGGCTATACCACCCAATTTTGGGAGGGTTAATTTTGTGCTGCACACCCCAAGCAGGAAGCTAATTAGTGTGTTCAATGGGTAGCTATCAGCCAAACTTGGAAGAGTTGGGATAATTCTACCTGAGCCTTTCTCTTTGATCTCCCCTTCTGCATGATAAGTGAAAATAGTGTATAGCCGGGCTGGCTGTGGTGTTTAATTTAATCATCTGATGATATTTATTTTCACAAACATGAACTCAGGCAACAATTATCAGAAAGGCTTCATCTTGTGCTGAACGCTCCAGTTAATGGCCTTTCTGTGAGGAAATAGCTTCTATGTAGGGAGTCAGTAATTAAAACGTGTGAAAAAAGGCAACTTTTTCAGAAGCAGTGGAAGACTGGTAGTTCTAATGCTCAGCTGGTATGAGCTGTCAAGTCGGTCAATGGCCACAACAAATGGGCATTGCTCCTTCCACCTTATGCCAGTGAAGGATGTGCCCAGAGGGTTGTTGAAAGTTTCCCAGTTTGAGAAGGAGGTTTGCATTCTTGTCAAGAGGAGCCAAACTTAGGAACACACGGTGCAATGATCTGGTCTTTGAAAGATTATTGTGGAGTATTCATGGAAGATGTTCAGATTGAAGGAGCACTTGGTCCTGTAAACTGTCCCACAAGGAAAGCAGCAAAGTTAATTTTCTAGTATTACTAAAGAGAGACCGTTTTCCCTCTTTTAACACAGTGTTGAAACTGAGGAAAAAATTACATTTGACACATTCCAAGTAGCAGGAAGAAGAGTTCCTTTATGTCTTTGTCATGTGGACAAATAATGTACAATTTTTTTACTCATACAGGTAACCACCATGTGGCTTCATGCACAGGTCAGTGTTGGGCCATGTGCTGATGGTTGGTGAGCAATGAGGACAAAACTGGAAGTCAAGCTGTGTGGAAGGTTCTGATAGATAGCCACCACTATGTCTTTATCCAGTATATCTTACTGGAAACAGCTTGTGATTTCATGTTGGGGGACAATGATATGCTTAAACAATGAAAATTGCAAAATCTGAAGCTTGCATTCTGAAAGATGTATATAGTAATAACAACAAAAAAAATTTCAAAGGTTTCTATTTCTTCAGAACTGAGAGTGGTTTTCTGCAGCTTTGAAAGATAATGTTGATAATTAGGGATTTTTTTTTTTCCCTCTCTCCATTGGCACACAGACTGTGGGAAGAAAAATCTCTGCTAGAGAAATCGACTAGAGGAATCAGAAACAAACAAGAGATAGATTTTTTTATTATTATTTTTTTTTTTTACAGTGCACACTGCCTGTTTTTCTCCCCTGACAACTGTGTCCCCACAGGTAATGGACAGGCATGCCCTATGCATGATTTGGTTGGGCCTGAAAGGAAACGTTTGGTTTGTAACGGGAAGAGAGGCAAAGTTCTGCAACAGTCAGGCACCAGACTCCTAGACAGTCTCTTTACTTCTGAGGAGCTCAAGAGATAAATGTCTAAATACCATTTGAGAAAAGGCTGGATGGTGATAAATAACATGGCAGGTAAGGATACTGCCTTGTTCTTTGTGGGATGTAGGTGGATACAGCTGAATTGGAATAGAAAAGATGAATCCTTGACTGTTACCCAGTGAGGAAGCTGTTCATCTTTGGGAGCAGGACTTGGAACCCATGGTGATCTAGTAATATGTTATTTTTGAAGGCCAAGATTAATTCATTTTCAGCCAGCTTAACTGGTATTTTGTGTGCCAAAGGCACTCATTTATCCTTTCTGTCACTGAAGTGAGATAACCCATGCAACTACTACTTTGTTAATTGTGCCAGTTGCATTTTACACTCTACACTAAATGGTTATATGTGAGGTTATGTGTGAAAAACTATTGGTGGAAGCTGACCTGCCTTTTGCTGTGGATTGTGAATCCACTTTATGGATTCAATTCAGCACCACATCTTGTGGTTCCACTTCAGCACTAACCTGGCCTCTCTGCTCAGCCCAGCACCACCGACTCCCCCGTGGCATAGGCAGTGAGACACCACCACGCCTGTGAGTTTAGAGGTGTACATGGTGCTAGTGAGAGGTGGTCTGTGTACATGAGACGTCAAAATCAGGTGTATCCCTAATCCAGACGTGGCTATTTGTTGCTGTGAGGTTATTTTTACGGAACCAGTATTGATGGGTGGGTTGCCATGCTACCTGAAACAAGCCATTTGTAATTGTCTTGTAACTCTTTGTTTTCCTTGGGTAACAGGTTCTGCTAGATCCTTTTGCTGCCCTGTGGCGATATGGATTCATGCACTACGCTGCTCCCTGCAGCCTTCGCGCCTAGGTAAGTGAGCTCACACTTGGGACTGTTAAAATCCGTTTAGGATTTTGGGTTTCCCATCTCTCCTGAAGTCAAGTGCCAGCTCCCTGAGAATCTCGGTTGCTTTAAACTTGGAAAGGTGTAACTTTCCCCTTGATGTTTATACAGCAAAACCTGTGGTTTTTCTAGTGTGTATTTTTAAGGAAAGTGAGACTGGCAGGTTGTCGGGACGGGCGGCAGCTGCCACTCCGAGGGCTGGCGCAAGGCCGGGGCCCCGGCGGCTCTGCGAGCGCTCGGCGGGCGCGGCGCTGGCGGCGGCAGGAACCTTGGTGCGGCGGAGCCGTTTCCCGCGGCGGCCGGGANGGCTGTGGGCGAGGGCCCGGGCGCGGCCGCGTTTGCATTTATAGCCCGAACACGCCTGTAGTCATGTGCTCGTCTGGAAGGACATGTTACCCTCTGCATAAAAAGGCCCCGAGCTTTCGTTTCCTCCACCCGGCTCACGGTCTCAGCAGGAATTTGGGTGCTCCTCGAGTCAGACTCCAGTATTTGTAGGCACAGGGTGCTGACATCCCTCTCTGTTTTAATAGCCCAGAGTGTGACATAATGCCGTGGTCTTCTTCCCTTGCAGTAAAATTGCTTCTTTTAAGGAGCAGGCACCCAGACACAGCCAGTAGAGTTATACCTTCTGGAATTAAATAGGCCTGACAAGAGAGTGCGTTCTATGGGAATGACTGTGTGCTAGCTGGAGTGTCAGCAGAAGTGCTGGGGTCACTGGCAGTGCGAGGTGAGGTAAGGGAAGAAACTCGAGTGTACGTTTGTGTAGGGCATCATGACTCGCTCCTGATCTGTTCTGCAAATATGCACAAATGGCCCTCATCCTGCAAAGCTTTACAGACAAATCTCACTTTCAGCACTGCATACCCTACTAAGTGACTACAAAAAGTCACAGTAAGAATAAGAAAGCATCTGAATCTTAGTTGGTCCAATGTCCATACACTTTAAGCAACAGTAATTTTCATCTTGCCACTTTTCTATCTTATTTATTCAAAAGTAATGAATTAAATTTGGGACTTAAATCAGAAATCTAAAATGTGAAACAGAGCACTGTACAGTGGAATGAAAGTTCTTATCAGTCTATAGTAGCTAGATATACAATGTTCCTGCAGGACCGTATCAGACTGAAGTCAGGTTATTGTTAGGATTTCAGTATCATCAGGTGCCTTGAGATTTCTACAGGGCTTCTGCTAAGATTTTCTGTAATGAAGATGTAGTTCAGTTTGGAAAAGAGCAAACCCTTGTGCTGGGTAGTCACACAGCTCTGTAGTGGAGCCTGTGGTTACAACCATGCCGCAGGGTCAGCTGTTGTGGCAGGGCTGCCAGGACCTGAGCATTTGGGTTGCTGTGGTAGGTTGCTGAACTTCAGCATTATTTGGATCATTGCTTCTTTTCCTTCTCCTGTTAATTTATGTGACAAAGCACGGTAGTCCTGGCTGTTTGAAAAACAAGAGAAGAGCTTAGTTTGAAGTCTGAAATGAGATGGTGATTAAGTGCTGTGTTTCCCTCAGTGTCAGCATGCAACCTCTAACAGTTATGGGAAATCCAGGTCTCACTGTAGAATGGCTTGTACTGTCCCAACTGATTCTTTGGGTACCACAGCTGGAGAGAGGAGTTAGCTCCAGCTGCAGATCAGGGCTACTCAGAAAGCTGTACAGTACAGATTTGAGTGTCAAGTGTGTTTTCTTACAGCTGTGCTGGGATCTCAGGGAAGAAATGGTCTCCTGTGTTCTTGTGGGAGGTGGTGTGTTTCTTATCTTCCTTTGAGTCTCTGGGGCAATGCAAGCTGTTATTCCCAGCTGTGCGTTTTACTTCTGTTTACAGCTCAACAAGGGCAAATTAAAAATGTATTAAATTTCTGAACTTTAAAAAAAAAAAGTCAAGCATTTAAGGACTGACTGTCTTTCCTCTTCAACCTAGTCCTAGAAAATGTGGAGTAAGGAGATACTTATAGAATTTCAGTTTGCATTAAGTAGAAATGCTTAATTTTTTTTAAGAGAAGTTTTATTTCACCTGACATATACAAAGTTGCTCCACATCCTAGCAGGAGCCAAGCTGCTCCATAGAGGCAGATACAATTAGAAGTATTAGACTGACTCATGTTGTTTGTTGTTTCTGGCTTGTCTAGTTCAGTCGTGTTTCCTCTTGTACTGGAGGAGTTTGGATCACCGCTCTTGGATACCCTGTTCCCTGACAATTTCTGTACTCTGTGCTGAATTCACAGGTGACAGGCAGGTGACAGACTGTTTTGTGGTGTCTGTGTGCCTGGCAGAACAGGCAGTGTTGTTGTGGACAAGGACAGCATGTAAAATCCAAGGTATACAACTTTAGACAAAACTGGAATGTAAGCACAGAAATCATTCACTCCCTTGAGTTGTTTGAGGCTACAGGTATGTTTAAGACCACAGATCCACGTCTTGGGCCAAATCACTGTACTGCTTTGTACTGCTTTGTTCTTTTTGTCCCTGTGGATTTTGTGAGGTCAGGCAGCCACCAGGCAGCATGCAGAGGGGAGGGTCTGGGTTTCAGTCTGATGTGACTTAAGAAAGTGCCTATGTGCTGATGGGTTTGGCTGCCTGCAACCTCGGCTGTGTGTCACCAGCAGCTGCTCCCCTGTGGTCAGTCTGCTTGGCTTTTTTTTCCTTTCCTTATTAAAGTCCTTCATCCCAGTCCCGCTGCTGCGATTTTAAATGGTTACTCATCCCCAGGAAGTGACACAGCCCTTCATTACTTGATGGTGCTCCCCAGCCAGGAGGGATGTGTGTCAGATGGCTGGAAGGCAAACAAGTCAGCCATAAAGATCTTGGGAGAGCTGTCCAGCAGTCAGTTTCTGGAAAAGAAATCCTTCTGGTAGTCTGTCTTCCTCCACTCCTGGGTGCTCCTCAGCCTCTCGCCCTGCTTTGTTCTAGTGCAGGCTGTTGTGCTCTTTGCAGCTTAGTGTTTCTTGTGTTTTAATCACTGTTTCCAAATGACAGTTAAAATTAAAGATAATGTCTACTGTAAGCACTGTTTATTGTGCATTGCTGTGTGCTCATCACTGGATGAGCTGTTCTGGAGCTTGTGATGTGTTAGTTCTCCACACAGGGAGGATGCCTGGGGAACTTCCTTGTTAGAGGCACTGGGTCAGATCAGCAGCTGGGGAAAATCTGTGCTTCACAGAGCCAGACTCGTGTCCTTGCTAAGGGTCTGCTTCCCCTCACAGAATGTGGCATTCTTCCTACCTGGTTCCATTTGTTTCTTTAGTTCATCTTTTTGCGGTTGTTTATTTTTGTTTTGTTTTCTGTAGAGTAGAAGAGATCACCACTGTCTTTTAACTTGACTGTAATTAAACCACAAGTTAATTGCAGCTGTACCTGCTGTTTGCCTCTTCCTGGGTCTAGCAGACAGGATGTGGGAACTCTTCTTCATTGATAAATGTTGGCAGGTTATTTCATCCTTAAGGGCAATGAGACTGGCAAACAGGTGGGTTTGCAACACGGAAATGGTTATGCTTACATTCAGCTACCCTCTCTTGACCCTATAGCCAAGCATTCCTGACCAGGAAGTCTCTTTCTCCAGTTTTTGTGAGTTTTTCCTGAGTGTTGCCAGTGGGTTTGTGGAGGATTATCAGTCAAAAGATATTTTAGTGAGACATTTTAAAGTTGGGATAGTCTGAAAAATTTAAGCAATTAATTTCTCAGTTTGTCTGTCAAGGAAAGAGGCCTTTGGAGAGAGCCTTTAAAAATGTGATCTAAAGACAATTGCCCAGGTGATGTTAGATCAACCATTGACTGTCATATGGCAACCTTTTGAAACCGTGGTTCCCTGTATATGAAAAATTTCTTGTAGTTTTCGCTTCTTTGTGAGGCACTGTAAATTTCCTCCAGCCATTGAAATGGTGAATCTAACAAGCTTGTGTGCTCTGTCTCACTTGATATACACAGCAGTAGGTCATCTGGGCTTTTGGAATCACTTGGGAAAAGGCTTGCCTTGTGCCACGGGAACAAAATACAGCCAGGATCCAAGAGAATGTGGTGGTTTGCACAGGGACAGTGTCCCAGCTGATGTTCGCTCTCTACAGTTGTCCCTTGTGAAATTCCTCCTTATCAGTTGCCTCTCCAAGATGAGGCAAGCTGGAGTGCAGCCTTCAATTGCTGCTCAGAGAACTGCTCACTGCATTGCCTGGGGTTCATATCCACTCAGAGGGGAAGTGTCTTGAACCAGGACTCTTGCAGGACTCTTCAGCTCCTTATGCAAGTCCTTTATGCCAGTGATGTGCAGAGCTGCATAGGCAATGGTAAAAGCTGTGTGTGTGACAGCCGTCTGTGCATCCTTGTGCTCTCTTGTGTCCACTCAGGTGTGCCCACCTGACAAGTACAGCTCAACTTCTCAACTTCTCAGCTATTAGGTAGCGCCTAAGTCATCAGCTTTGTCACTTTTTCCAGGGATTCTGCACAGCAGAGCCTGGTTTTCAAGGACTATCATTGACCTAAGATTAGATTCAGGGCAATACTTCTCTGATGTGACCTGCAGAGCAGGTCAGAAATCCTTGTAGCAGCAAAACCTGTAGGTTGTGCTTGTTTGAGGTACCAGTGGAAGACATTCAGGTCACAGTCTGAGGTTGCTCTGGCAGGTGGAAAAGCTCAGTAGGTCCTTAGCTGTGCCAGCCCCAGTGGATTGTAGTCAATGAGACAGTGCATCCACCCCTTCTTCAGATGACCTGTTGTTCAGACCAGGTTTGTCTGAACAACACATAGCCCATAAACTGGACTGTAGTGGTCCAGGCCTACAGCATAACAGAAATAAAAGTCCCTAGGCTGCCTGAATTTGCTCTGCTACCCAATTCTTACCCAACTGAAAGAATCTCTCTCTTTTTTCCTTCTTGGCCTTGGAGTTTCAGCCCACAGTTGTAATGCAGTGTGAGATAAGCAGAGCTGGTTCCTGCAGAAGGTTCCAGTGTGTTGAGAAGGGGATAGGGCAAGCTCCCCAGTGCCTGAGGCACCTCTGCTCACTATTTGTGTACAGGTAGCTTGTAAAACTTCTCTTGTGCTCTTGAGATAAAATTCTCAGAAACCCAAATCTTTGCCAGGAATTTGAGCCCAAGAGTCATTAAGAATCAATCAGACTTGAGAGACTTTTAATATTACCTGTCTTTTGCTACCTTTTTCTGTCTGAGAGCTCCTGTAATTTATGCATTTCCTCATGAACATCATAGATAGTTCCTTTCTAATTCTCTCTCCAAATACCAGAGGAAAGGGGAAGTCTCTACTTATCTATTGTGTGTCACTTGTGTTAAGCATCTCTATTATCTGGAATAGGGCTAGGAAGTCCTCTGAGCACCAAAACCAAAAGAATTGCTTATCAAGTCATGTGAGGTCTCCTATTCTTTCTGCTTTTCCCCTCTGCTTCACAGCATTTTCTATACTTTTTAAACTTTGCCATGCAATGCTTGGATTTTTTCCATGACCCATGAGGATCCAGAAAAAGTTACTAGGAAGTTAAATGATCTTTTCCAGTGTATGTTCCTTGATGTTTGTCATTCATGATTTTTCTCTGCTGTCAGACTGTGCTGTCACCTAAGTTAAATCCATGTGGCTTCTCCAAGGGAGGTAATCTTTACTAAGCTGAACTTCAGTGTCTCATGTGCTATGACCAGTAATCCCTGCTGTTTACCTCAGCCATGTTGAGTGATGGGGCCACTATAAACTTGTGATAGTAAAGACTACTCATGTTGTAAGTGCACATTAGTTGTCTGACTGCTGCATGTCCATGCTGGGCAGATATACAGAAAACTGTTTCTCAGCTGCTGCAATCCCTGTGTCCAGCAGTTTTTGCTGAGTACAGTGCAGCATGTTTCTTCATCCTTTTTTCACTAAGACTAGTTCCCAGGGGCCTGGATGAACACAAATTCAAGCTTACAGTTGCCCATAGCTTCATCAATCTATAATCGTTTGGGCTAATGCTTCTTTCTTCTTCTCATGTTCACTGCCTTAGACTGAATGTCTTCGGAAAATTTAAGGTGTTTCAAGAAACAATACATAAAGCAATACATTTTATAGTAACTTAAAATAAGTTTAACTTATCCCATTGTTTGCTTTTTTTTACCCTTCCCATTAAAGAAGTGATTTTCACTGCTTTCACTCCTGGAGGAGATTCTGATGAAACTGTTTACTGCCATGTCAGAGTTTGCTTTCATTTGGCACCAAATCCATGCGGACATCTGAATTAAATTTTTGTTGAGTGCCACTGTTAGAAAGTGCCTAATTGCATTTATGGATGATATGTAA
This sequence comes from Illadopsis cleaveri, assembly GCA_013399915.1. Taxonomy (NCBI): domain Eukaryota; kingdom Metazoa; phylum Chordata; class Aves; order Passeriformes; family Timaliidae; genus Illadopsis; species Illadopsis cleaveri. The sequence continues at coordinate 484,529 of VXBB01009691.1, forward strand.
TTGCAGGATCCCAGTGCTGGTGGGAATTACTGGCACGACTCCTTTGGTGGTGTAGGAAAGGATGAGCCTGCCACTGCTGATGTCACCTTTCACATCTTTATTGAGCAGGGCAAACAGACTAGTTGGGAGGATATGAATGCTGCAGTTTGTGAACCATGTGATACAGGGGCCTGTCCTCCTCATGACCGTGTGATTCAGCATCCTACTGGATATGAGGTCAGTTTGTAATCACCACTCTTGGCTGGGTGGTACTGGATAGCTCCAGTCTCACAGGATCCAGAGAAACGTTCAGCTGCTTGAAGCCTCCAGCATTTAAAAATGAACTTGTTAAAAGTAAGTGTCAATTTTTATCCCTTGCTTTCCACCTTTCCTAGTGACTTAAAATAAAGAACAGACCAACATTGTATCTGCTATCACTAGAATGCTGCAGTGGCATGTCACAAACCCCTCTGAAGTGATTGCCACTCCAGTTGCATGAGGGAGTCCAATGCTGCATTCTCTGCGAAAACCCATGGGGCAGAATCTTTGAATGGACCAGACTGTGGCCTTCACTGCAGGCCTATGGTTATGCTGGTGCTAGTTTTGTTCAAGTGAATGCCTCTCACAGTTTGCAACTTCAAAATACCATTCTTGCTGTAAAAATAGGCTACAAAAGGATGTAGAATGAGTGGACAGGTTGCACCACATTATGTCCCTTAGGCTATTCCTTGAGCTCTCAAGCTCTGTGGTACCAGGGAGCAGAACACTGTTCTGGGGCTGCTGGCAGGAATGAACTTCAAGAGTAAACTCCATGCTGCATTAAGCTGACAATGCAGATGTGCCCAGGATGACTTAATTTCCCACTGCTGTCAACTTGGCACAGTTGCACAGCTTTGCAAAGAGTCTGCTCCCATACTGTTCTGATTTGAAATAACTCCAGGTCTGTTTTGTTCAGCCCTCTGGTTGTGGTTTTGTCTCTGTCATCAGTGTCTTAATCTGTGTTCACGTAATTGAAGCGGATCCTATCCTGGTTCACTATGAGACTTGCAAAGTGAATCCTTGCAAAGGGTTGAGGGGAGAAAGATCTCAGTGCAAAGGCTTGATGTTCCAGAGTTGTGTATGTGATTAGTTATCGCTTTTGAAAGTTATTTAGTTGGAGTGTCTTTGTGGACATCACAGTCTGAACTGCAGATCTACTAGAAGGGAGGGTGAGCTGCTGCTTTTCAGCACAGCTGTGTCATGACTGGCTATTACTGGAGCAGGTGTGGGAGGAAGCCACTGGGGGATTGTGAAGGAGATTGATTTGTGCTACAGCATTCTGTGCCCCCTTCTTGGGGGGTTGCTGTGTTCCTCTGGCTTGCTGTAGTAAAGAGTGCCTATTTAAGCACCTTTCCTAATAGAAGTTAGGCTAATAGACTGTTCTGAATTAAAAAAAAAAAACAAAAACAAAACAACACCTTAAATAGAAGTATTGTCTGCTTTTGATGCTGTTTAATAGATGTTTTTTCCTGCTAAGTGTAAATCTTCATGGGTCCTGGTAGCACTTCAACAGCGTTTACAAGCTAATAAGCTGCTAATTATCGGCCCAGCCCAGCTAATTAGTTTTGTTAAGACTGTATTAATTTGGGTAGAGCTCTGAGCTAATGCAGCTTTCCTGCTTCCAGGACTTGAGCTGATGTGTTCAAAACTCTGACTTTAAGCTGTTCTGCATGTACAAGCTCTAGGTACTGTGATTTGTCTTAGAAGACTTGAGGGCTGTTCTGCCAGTCCAAATGCCCAGTCTCCAGGTTCCAAGAATCACAGATATTTGACAGGTTACCCCAATTTAAACATACCTTCCATGCATTTCCTTTTAGCACAGCAGCGCTGTGGATGGAACTTCAAGACTGAGAAGTTAGACAGCAGCAGTCTTGGTGTGGCAGTAGTCAGCAATGGGACACCCCCCTCCTGCATCATAGGGAATAGAAACTCCCCTTCCTTCCTCCTCACCAGGTATAAGCTCAGGTGGTCAATACAGATCTCAACAGTTCTAGCTTTGAAGCTCCTTGCTGGTCTTAAGTTTTGCCCAGTTAACCAACAGTTTGGAAGTAAAGATGTGCAGATTTTGATAGTGCAGGATGTGGTATATTTTGTGATGGTGGTAGGATGCATTGTCTCTGGGGCTTAGGTTGCTGTGTGGTTTCACTTAGGTTCACAGTGGTGTTCTAGAAAGAAACTGTGTGCAGTGCTCTGCGGCAGCCTCATAGCATTGATGTATTTGGTAAACATCACAGTTCTGTTCATGCAGACAGGTAGGCAAAGTAGCCACTGTAAAACTCATGTTGGTCTCCATAAAATTGTGAGTTCAAGCAATTTTGGACAAAAGGGCAAACTATTTGAGTCTCGTTGGCCTATTTTATGACCCTATAGTTTATCAACTTTTTCTTAGAGCCCTAAGGGAAACTCTATGAAGCATTCCTTAGGTGGCTGCCTCTCAATGTGGCCTTCTAACACTTGGATAACAAATGGTATCACTTTGGCTTCCTGTCATCTGGTGCCCCATCCTACTCTCTGCAGCTTTCAGTTCAAAAAGTGATTATACACAGAGTTCGTGTAGATTAAACAGCAGAAACCACAAAGGGCTTCTTCATACACAATAGTGTTGTTGCCAATTGAAGGAGAAAGTTAAATGAGGGAGATTATCACTGTGGAAGGAGTGATGTGATTACACATATTTACCTGGGAATAGACTCTTACTGGTGTGATGTTTTGCTTTCTTTACAGGTACTCTTCATCACTATGAGCTTGTTTCATACAGGGACCATAGTCCACTTGGTCAGTGGGTGTTAGATCCTCCCTCTGAAGACAAATTGAGTTGGTTACTTCCTGCCACTATGGGTTGGGCTTGGTGACTGTGTTTGGCCACCACATCTAAGTTAATGGTGTGTCAAGGACAGATGTGAAGCAGGTCTTCAGCTCCGTATTGATGTGGTATCTTCTTAACGCATCGCAGCGCCTTGAGGCCACAGCAGCACAGGACATGGAGGCCCTTGAAGTGGATGACATTAGCCCTGCCTTGGAAGTGACTGAAGACTTTTTCAATAGTTTTGATACTAAGCTTGAAAAGATTGTGCAGCCCTCTGAGGTGTATGGTGTACAGGAGGTCCCTGAACTGGTTGGGCATGAGGTATTTGATCAGATAACAGAGAGCAGGAACCTGAGGAATGTCGCCTCCTTAGCCAAAAATAGCCTCATCTGGGATCACTGCAAAAATGGCCTCTTGGAAACCAAAGCTCAGACAGCATTCCCTGCCAAAGACCAACGCATGGTGCAGAGGGGAACAGCTGCTGACAACCTTGCTTGGGCAGGGGAAGGGGAGACTACGGCTTTTAACATCTTCAGGATCTGCCAGCGGCGGAGAGATAGGCCTCGGTCAGTGAATGACATCCTGGTGCAGAATGAGGAAGCCTCCATGTTCAAACCAGGTCACAACAGGTCACGCTCTGATATCAGCCATGTCAACTGGAGAGTGGTCTTCACAGGCACCTCCCTGCAGCAGCCACCTGCACTTGGTCAGGACAATAACTGTGCTCTGCTTTCCTACCTGGCATTAACCAAGGGAGAGGACATCCAAGGAAACACAGGTTTGTACTGGTGCTTTGTTTATGTTTATATGAGGAGTTTCCTATTTGGTTTTAATATTTGTCTTGTAAGGGGAGCTGAATGTTAAAAAACACAACCTACTCAAAATCCAACTGTGAGGTTACTCTTAAAAGAAGAGAAATCAGTATGGCTCTTTCGTCTTTGATGTGGCTCTGTGTGTTTACCTGCCTAAGGATCATTTTTTAAACTTATCTTGATTTCTGTTCTTTTTATGGTTTAAAAAACTAAGCTTATTTTACCTTTTGCTTCTATCTTATTCAATGGGACTCAGGAAAAAATAATTTATTTGCTGTGTATTTCTGATCATTTCCTCAAATGATTTTCCCAAACTCAAAAAAAGCTTTGAATGCTAAAGCTGTTGGGAGAATGGCAAATCCAAACAAAAGCAGTTTTCATAAAGTGAAAGAGTGGCCATTAAAAAGAGAGCATACAGAGCTTTACTGTAAGGCCCAAGATCTCTGCTCTCTTTCTTTAAATAATGCTGACTCTTCAGTCCATAAACAGTAATAGAAACTAAAGCACTCAATTTGTCAATATTAACCTACAAACATGAAAGTTTGTACCAAATATTGTGTTATATTGTGACATAGTTGCTGTATCCCAAAGAAGGGTGTTCTTGGTTGACAAGGGCAAGTATACTTGCTGTTATTTTTGTTTAGGGAGATATATCCCTTCTTGTAGAGTGGAGTCTCTGTTCTGTGTCTTTTCTGTGGAAAGGATGCAGAGTAGAAATGCACTCACAAGTCTGGAGACAGGGCTCTTCGTTTTTGTCAGCTGTATCCTGGGCATCTCCTGGGTTTGACTTGATGTGTAACAGCTTCATATGCCCACAGAAACTCCATTAAAATGTAGCCTTTGAAGATCCATACATGTCTCTGATAGTGTTTTAAGCCTAGTCTGTGATTCTGTGATATGAAATTCCCATGGACCCACTTCTCAAGGTTTTCAGTGCTTGCTGTGTGTCCTCCAAGAGCCTTTCTGTGTGGAATGTTGGAAGGCAGGGGTACCTTCTTTGCGGAAGGAGGGCTTTTGTGCTCTGCAAATATGCTTTTTTAACCTGTTTCCTTTACCTGTTCTGTTCAGCTGCTGTGCAGGTTTTACAAGGTAGCCATGCTATTTCTTCCCTCTGTGTTTATGAGAAAGCCTCACAAAGCCTGCTGCTACTGTGAGCTGAGCTGAAGTGCAAAAGCAAGAAAGTAGGTTTTGCAGACGTGTGCCTGCGGCTACTAATTATTCTCCGGAAAAGACTGAAGAATGTATTTGGAGGTTGGATAAAACCTGCTGCAGTTGTTGAAGGGGTCATAGTGGTTGCATCCTTAGAAGACATCCCTTTTCAGGGTTTTAGTCCAAATTAAATGAATGCTGTGAGATACTGAGAGGACCTTCAGCAACTCCTGACAGTCCTCACTGCTGTAAAGGACTTCCCTCTGGAGCCTGCAGAGGTCTCCCAGTCCTCCAAAGCTGTCCCAGTTACTGCATAGATAAACTCTTCACTTTTTTTTTCCTTACCGTCGTAGTATACCCATTACTGTGGGCTCATCTGTTCTTGCTGCTTGCTCTTTTATAGAGTCATTTAGGTTGGAAAAAACCTTTAAGATTATCTACTCCAGCTGTTAACCCAGCGCTGCCAATTCTACCACTAAACTGTAATAGAAATAAAATGACACTGAATCTTTTCCATGTGCTGAGAAAGAAAAAGACCTGAAAAGAAGCTGTGCCTTTTGGGCAGGATCTTAGGCCTGCTGGTAAAAGAGCTCATGTGCTAGAAATAAACCCTGTTTGTGCTATGGGGCACAAGCGGGAAGCAGAGCTATCAAAGACAGAAGTTGTAAGCAAATTCAAGGCAGGCTCTTGTATTTTTGGGCATATGGCTTGGCAAACAAAGAATACTGCTTCTGTAATATACAGTGAGACTTGGCTTGGATTTTTAAAACACAGTGTTTTAAACACAGCACGGCTTGATGGTCATGTGGATGTTATCATTCAAACACTGCCACTCCTGACAGTGTGGGTGCTACTTTTTCCAGGTAGCTGTTTTGTTTGCCTACTGTGCCTGTGAGCTTGGGGAACTCTAGAGCTGTCACTGTTGTTGAGCACCTGCACACTGACAAACTGAAAGATACATACATATCTGCAGACCCAGGTGGGAAAGCAGGTGTGAAGAAAAGACGATATTTTTTGGTAGGAAGATAGTGGACATTGTGGATCTGAGGCACAGTTTGTCCCTGATCTGGCAAATCCTGCCAAGAAGGTGACTAGCCCAAACCTATTTGAGAGCAGTTTAAGTCCCAAACATGTTTTGTAAAAATGCTCAGTTTTGTAAAAATCCAAGAGGAAAACTACTGACAAAAACTCTGTAACTTACATTCATCACTTACGAAGCATTAGAGAATTCAGAGAGAAGTGCCCCCTCAAGATGCAAACTCTTCACAAACTAGGCATCTCTGCTTCTGCTCTTTTCCAAGTTACTTGGAATGACTCTTGTCAGAAATGCTTCAGTGCTGGAAAACAGAGTAAGCTTTCCTGCCATGCCAGCTGAGGTGCAAGTACAGTCAGTTGTTCTGGAGTGTGTATGGTCTGGACATGCTGATACAACATTTGGTCTCTTTCTCCAGGGGTGCAAGTAGCCCCAAGTGTGGCGAGTGGCAGGTGGGTGCTAGGCTGTCCTGGTTTCAGTGCTATGTGCAGAGTTCCAGCTGGGATGAGTGGGCAGTTCCCAAGGGAGAGGGGAGATACTGTGGAAGATATTACTCTGTCCCCAGCTGCTGAGTCTCTTTGTTTTCCACTGCCTTCTTCCACCTCTTTCCTTGAAATTATAACTCCAAATGGCTCAGATGTGGGCCATTTACTGTGATTATTTACTTTTTTTTTTTACTCTTCTTCAATTTACTCTGCCTGTCTCCATAAGGAGGAAAAGAGATGCAGTTTCTGTTTGGAAGGTGGATAAAGAAATGGTACCATTTGCTCTCTTAGTAAAAAGGTATTATCTGGCACAGTGCCTGTGGAGGAGATAAAGGAGCAGAGCTGTAAGATGTGTGTGTATGTGTAGCATATGGATTCAGCCTGTCTCTGCCAGCAGCTATTGCCCTGACCTAAACAATACGAGGCATTTGAATGTTAATCAAGGTGGCTGCTGGTTCTGTCCCAGTTTGAGCCATTGGAGCCAATTTCACAGAGCTTGAAGGGAAGGAGTGGGATGAAGGAGGGAGAGGTGGGTGCCTCTGTGAAAGACAGGGAGAGATAGCCTTTCTCTAACTCAACAAAAGACAAGCAAACCTGTGTGCAGATGAAGGAGGGGTGGCTGGGGGAAGGTTATGAGTTGTCTTATTATGGAGAAGCTTGAACGGTCATCTGTACTTGATGGAAGCAAGAGAGAGAGATTGCAGTTGGAGCTGCAGAAGCGCTGCCTCCCTGATTGGATTAATAGAAAGGGAAGATGACTCTAGAATGGCTGTCCATTATCTGCACTACAAAGGGATTAGTGTGGATTTCAGAGAAATTAATGGCTTTTGAGTTAGTGCAGAAATACTAATGAATGTCAGGGCCAGAGATGTACGGTGAACAAAATTGGTTCTCTTTTAGTATGTCCATGTGTGTGCACATCTATCCATTTGGGCTATCAAAGTGTGCTTTTTGTCTACCATTTTGGGTTATAGATTAGGCTTTCAGTTTTCATATTTAGCTGAAATAATCTTGAGTAGTTTATTGATATGCAAGGTATACTTATACTGACCTTTTTAGACCTAGTGCCAAAATAGCAAATTTTTAAATTGTTGTTGTGGTTTTAGCCGTATCTGCAGGAAATCTCTGTAGATGGAGTGCTTTGAGCATGGTGTTAAAAGCAGACTCCATTCTGAGTATGTGGGTGAATGGGGAAACTGAGCTGTCAAGGCAAGACCTAAGTGCCCCCTTTTTGTTAGGGGGGCTGCAAGGTAGCATCCTTCCCCCATTTTTAACCCCCATGAGATCTCCATACCAACATTAAGTATATCAAACAATTAATTTTCATGTATGTTCATTAAATTTAACTGGAGCTTGTCTACTTAATCCTTATAAATCCTTAAAAGTTGATCTTTGCTGAAGGGCTGGCAAAAGCTTTTACACTGCTGCTATTCTGCTTCTTTCTCCTGCCCATAGAAGAAACTGAGAATTAGCTACAGGAATACTTCCAGCCAAAGGCAGGAGCATATTCTTAGAATGAAGGTTACAGCCCAAGGTTGCCCCAGCTGGTATCAGAAGCCCCTGGACAGTAACTAAGTTCCTTGAATTCTCAAGTCCCTGACTCTCCTTGTGCTCCGGGAGGACAGACAGACTTGCCCCTTAGCCAGCAGTGGTGAGAGCTGTTTAGCCAACAGTCTTGGCCATATTAGCTGGGAAGCCCAGTACAGATGGGGATGTAGTTTCTATACAGGCATGGTTTTGTTTCCAAGCTTCATTCAGTCTAGATGTTTCTATTCTCTTAGCTCTGTGTTGCAGGCATCGTCAGTATACTCAGAGATGATGTCTAAAGCTTGTTAGAGTGTGGCCTGTTAACATGAGTGTAACTGGGTACGCTTGAGATGCTGAAAATGTTTCATGCCTCCAGCTATCCCTGTTTCAAAGGCTGTCAGCCCCAGGGTAGAAATCTGGAGTAGACCAGCTCTTGTATTGCTGTGGTCTGTAATGCTTGTGTTAAGGCCAATTGATGCTCATTTTGTTGTGACCTAATTATGCTGGGCAGTGGATGAGGAGCTGTTTCCAGGTGGCTACCTTGCTCTTGTGCCAGGAATAGCAGACTCCAAGGGAGATAGACAATCAGAGGCAGAAACCTTTACTTATATCTGCTAATTCTGTCACTGTTTGTAAATCAAGACCCAGCACAGGTACCCTTACTGGAAGGGTGAAGTAGAACTCAGATGGGAGTAAGAGTTTGTTCCTCAGGCCTGGGTTGTTTTGAGGTGCCAAGTGTTACAGTTGGTATTACCGTGTAACAGTGAATGCCTCTGAATTTATACAGGGACCAACAAAAATTGCCTAGAGCCACATGCCTAGCCCAAGGTGAAAATAAGAATCTTGCCTGTGGTGGCTGAAGTGTGCAAATCAGATTGGAACAAATTTTGTATGGAAACCTTCTTTTAAAACTCGGAAATGCTTTAGATAATACCTTTTAAAATTACATCATTTTAGTGCTTGGGGTGACTTGTGTATAGCTGGTTTTCTGTGGATGAAGAAAATTCCCCTCGACTTTGCCTTGGGCTGGGGTTTGTGAAACAGGTCTGCTCCAAAGCACTTGAAGTGCTGAGATGCTCAGGTGTACGTGTTTGAATCCCTCTGGACAGCCTCTTATTTTTAATTTCTGGTTATGTCTGCTACTCCTGAGCCTGATTCTCATAAATCAGCAAAACTCTGGAGTAAACAGAGCTGCACAGAATGTTCTAGTTTCAGGTTGTGCTGAAATGTGGTAAGAGACTGCTCTGTTGGGCACAGTTATGCATTCGCTGGGTCAGTCCAGGTGCCGTACCCAGTGCTGACAGCAGGGCAGTTCCAGCCGCTTCCAGCAGCCCCTCCACAGGACACAGCTGTGCCCATCAACCACAGGTGGGGCCTCTTTGGCAGAGCACATCTCAGGGAGGGCACAGCACTGCCAGCTGTGTCAAGAGCAGCCGAGGGTCAGAGGATGAGGATGTGCTCCAGCCCTTGGGGAGAACATGGTGGAGCAGGATCTTCCTGCAGGCTCACGTGGGACCCCGTGCTGGAGAATGTGCAGATTTCCTGAAGGAATTGTGGCCACGGAGAGCTCATGCAGGGGTACGTTTCACCTGAAGGACTGCAGTCCCTAGAGAGGACCATGTTGGAGCAGGGGAAAGGTGTGAGAAGGAAGGAGCAGCAGAGAGGAGCTGACCAGATACCCCTATTCCCCTTCCCTCTGAGCTGCTTAAGATGGGGGAGGCAGAGGTGATGTGTGTGAAAACATGAAGTTGAGCCTGGGAAGGAGCAGGGAAGAGAGGGTAAGGTGTTTTAATTTGTGTGTGCTTCTCACTGTCAAAATCTATTTTAGCTGGCAATAGATTACTTGATAGTATTGTCCACTTCTGGACTAGTTCTGGGAAACCTCTAATGTTTTGTTGCCATTGTCATCCTGGATATCTCAGGAAAATTGCTTTGTTTCTCTGTCCCTCTGTTTCTTTGTTCCCTTTTGTAAGGTGTTTTGGTACCTCTGGGTAAAAAAGTGCTGTATTCTCAGTGGCTCAAATACAGAGTTAATGCTTGTGTTTGATAATTATAACCTGTTAGATGAGGATTCTCTCTGTGATCCTATCCTCAGATATGCCATGTATGGGTAGGAGAGATGTGGAAGCCAGAATTAAGTAGTAATTTGAGACAATTAAAAAAAAATAATCGTAATATTCTAATTTTTTTCCTCCAGAACATAAGACAGTGTTCCCAAATCTTCTGAAGAAGGGATACTTGGAAGTTAGAAGAGACAATGACAGCTACTGGCAAACCTGCTACGCTGAGCTCTCCCAGTACAAACTGTACCTGTATTGCTTGGACAGCAGTGGCAACCAGACTCTTCCCACCGTGTATCCACTCATGCGTTTTCAAAGGGTCACTGTTACAGGTGGCATTGAAACCAAGGTGGTGGACACTGTCCTGTCAGACAGCTCACAGCTACAGCTGAAGGCAGAGTCCTCGTGGGAGACTTTGGACTGGGGACAGAAACTTTGGGAAGCGGTGCGTGCTTCTGTGCCTGCTTTTACAAGACAGCAGGAGAAACTGGAGAATGTGCCAAAGCCTGAAAATAACAGTGACCTTTCTCAAACTAATGGATTATTAGAGAAGCCTAAGGAGCTCTTCCCATCTATGAATTTGACTGAAAACACTAAAGAGTACCAAAATATTTTGAAATCAGGGACTCTTTACAGGTTAACTGTCCAGAATAACTGGAAGGCATTTACTTTTGTCTTGAACAGGTCTTATCTCATGGCATTCCAACCCGGTAGGCTCGATGAAGATCCCCTGCTGAGCTACAATGTGGATGTGTGCCTGTCAGTCCAGACAGACACTCAGGATGGGTGTGACTCTTGCTTTCAGGTAATTTTCCCCCAAGATGTGCTGCGGCTGCGTGCAGAGACCCGCCAGAGGGCCCAGGAGTGGATGGAGGCACTGAAAGCAGCAGCCAATGCTACTCGAAGTTTAACTCAGAACCCACAGGTCACACTCAGGAACAAACCTGCAGGTCAGCCCTTTGGAAGTGATCTTAAAAAGACCAAGCGCCAGTCTGTGACCACCAGCTTCCTGAGCATCCTGACCACATTGTCTCTGGAGAGAGGGCTCACAGTTCAGAGCTTCAGGTGTGCAGGTGAGCAGCCAGGGTGCAGCATCTGCACCTACACCTGCTCTGCAGGAAAAGAAAATCATTTGAAAGAGCATGTGTGTGTTTTAGCAGCACAGCTGTTCCCTGCCTCTCACTGTGGCTGTAGTTAGCCTTTCTCTCTGTCAAATGTAGAGAAAAACCTATGGGGTATTCAGAGGTTCATCTGCTTTTGATGAGCAGTGCTAAAACATTAAATCCTGCACATACAGCATTACATGGGCTAGGGCTGCCCTGCAGAGTGGCTGAGCTGTTTTCTTGATTCAGGCGCTGTAAAAGTGGTCCAGAATTAAAGGGGTTTGAATTCATTTGTTGTCTGACTCTAGTTCTGTAGGCAAGATCATATTTTTATCCAGTTTGGGAATGAAGTGAAAATAGAGAGGACCTGTGTGAATGCAATTCATTGTCATTTTACTTTAGCAAGGGCACCTGTGTGGAGCAAATTTGGGCACCTTATGCCTAAACTATAGTCTCTGACTTGCTTTAGTTACACTCACTTTGAAATTGTCAGCTCAAGCAGAAGCAGCTCTTTTGGAGACTTTTTCTCTTATATTATGGGAGCTGTGATGGTCCTGGCTGTTCCCCCTGCTGCTTTGCAGTGTACTTCTCATGTTGCTCTGGAGCCATAAATGACTCTGGGGAGTATCTGTGTGGGCCCAGGACCTGGTGGCTGGCCCGAATCCCTTCCAGGAGAGACCTGGGCCCTCCAAGTACTAGACTGCCCTCAAAATTGACTGTGGGTGCAGTTGGGTTTGTCCTTCTCTGCTAGCACCTGCAGGTCATGTTCCTGCTCATCTCTGCACAGTGTATTGGCAGCCACCTGGCAGCTGGAGCATCGTGAAGGTTGGCATCATTGCAGTTAATTATTTGGTCACAGTATTTGGGCTTCTGCTTGAATTCAGCTCTGTTCTTGGCCACGTTTTTATGATTTGATGTAATTTGTTTTGTATTTTGCTTCATCTAACCAAGGTTCAGGAGAGTTTCAAGTGAATATTTTCGATGACCTCTTCTAAAGTAGGATCAGGCCCTGGGATGGCAACAAAATACGTGTCTCCAATGTGAAACAGGTTTTAGTCTTGCTTTATGTAGTATGGGAGCAGACTTTTCTCTGGGAAAGGGTGGATTCCCTCTCTCAAACATGGGATGATCAATCTCCACTCACTCATGTATTCCCTGCAAAAATAAGGTGCTCTGACCAGGGTTGCGTGATGTCTTTTCCTGATACACCTGAGGCATTCCCAATACTCCTGTGGTTTCCTTTGCATCTGCCAAACTGAACAAATGTTCTTGTCCAGAGAAACTCCTCTTGAGTTGTGGAGGGTCTGTGGAAGGCTGGTCACTGGGATTCTCTGTCCCCAAGGATGGAGATTCACAGCAATTTCTGTAGGAGTGGGTTCTTTGCCATTCCTGAGACCCTTAGAGCTGGCTGGAACTTGGAGCTGTTACTATGGTGCCAAGAAATAAATAATTTTAGTTATAACTGGGAGAAACTGGGGAAACTTGTTTGGCTCAGAAAAGTTTGTGCTGAGGAGGCACACGGGCAAGCTGAGCCTCTCTCCTTGTTCCTTGCTCCCTGCGGGCAGTTGTGCCGTTCCGGGCATGGGCTACTGTTTAACCTGAGGGGCCTGCTGTTGGTAATTACAGCTTGCAGGCATTGAGAGCGGTTTTCCCCAGGGCTGCTGGGAGGGGTGAGCTTGGAGAAAGATGAGGAGGAGGGGGGGAGGAAGAAAAGTTTTGCTGTGAATTCTTCAGCCATTTAGTGCAAATTCCTGTAATTACCGTCTTTGTGTCCTGTCCCAATGGCACATAATACAGCAGAAGCCTTTCCTAATTGAGACCTTACAGGAGGTACAAATCCCTCCTTTGTTCAGCCTGACAAATTAGTGCCAGAAAGCGGCAAGGTCCGAGTGGGAATCAAAGGCAAGCAACACAAAGATGGAACTTACGGCTACAGTAATAACCCTCTCTAGTCCTGCAGGGGTGGGAGGGAAGGAAAAGTAATGACCAATGAAAAATGATGGGTTTTTTGTTATAAATTCCCTTGACATGACAGCACCTCAGGGCTGCTTTATTTATTTAGGAAAAGCGATTAAATAGTAATACAACAGGGCAGACCATTGTCTCTCGAGCTACCCCCCTTCCTACAGACCCCTGCTGCCTTGGCTAATTGATTGACAATGAACCTCTGATAAAGAAGGTTGCTGGGAGGACCTGATGGGGACAGGCTTTTTAAAATTTATTTTCTCTTTGCAGTCTTTGTGGGGTTCCCCTCCCTGATTTTTTTTTCCTGTTTTAAATGCTCTCTGCATACCCCTTTCCTTTTCTCCGTCAGTAAAAGCCTTTCAAGGAATTGGTCCCAGACAAACAGCTGATATTCACAAGCAGGTAGGGAAGAATGTGAGTGTCTGTGCCTCGTTATTGGCAGGTTTATCTTGGGAGTCTGACTAGCACTTTTCAACTCGTGATATAAGCCAGGATGGGGGTGTCAGATGTAGTCATGGGGCAGGGAGGACAAGCTGTTGATACCCTGGAGTCAGAAGGGCAGTTTGAAAAAAGTTGTCTTGCTTCACCAGCAGATACAAAAGCTTTTCTCCACATTTCCAACTCTGTTTTACTGCAGAGGGCAGGGCATTATTTGTTGTAGTTTGAAAAAACTGAATGAGCAGGCCACTGATTAGCAGTGGAGAGGCAGGGAGTTTATAAACCCTTTTAATTTTGTGGCCGTTATTTATATTTTTGGCTTAGATAAAGGCTTCTAGGGAAAGGTAGGCATTTCTCCTGGAGGAGTTCTCCCCGAGGTCTGTAAGGAGCAAATATCCCCAGGTGCCCTTCACTATCGTTATTTCTTTGTCATGTGGCATTGCTTTTCCATAGATGGGGAAGACAAATGGCCTTTGTCCTTGCCTCCTGTTTTTGCATAGCTCCTGTTCTTTTGATGGCTCTCTTCTGTTTCACCTTTTGTTTTCTTTTCCCCGTGTTCTTTATTAAAACACTTTTTTCCAGAGAAGTCAGTTGTGTCTGCCAGGAACTCTTGTTACTTAGACAGCGAGTCCTAATGGATGTGGGAATTTCTGCCTTGTGGAAAATGTGCTCTCCGCCCTTTCATTTGTCTGTGTGGCTTTCCTTGCTCCTCTTCTGGAGTGCCTTCTCTCTTTTCCTCCCTGCTTTCTCCATGTTTCCTCACTTGCCAAAGTGATAAATACTGCTATTAGGGCTTGAATGACTTGGCTGGCTGAGCTGAGCACTAGGTGCAGAGAAGCCAAGGTTAGTAAATGTGCTATTTCCCGATCTTGCAGCCTGTCAAATGAAGCAGCAGGTGGAGAGCTGTTGTCTTTCAAGGAATCTTTCTGCACCTAGTGCTGTGATCATGTGTGTAGCATGGGGACTGCCCAGTGCAACATGTGTGGGTCTGCAGCCTCTGCCCTATCTCAGCCCCTTGGTCTGGAATCAGTCCCTTCTGCAGTAAAATTAAAATTCCTTTTTTTTTTCCCCCCTTAATGAAAAGAGTTTCCTAATAGCTTGCCAGCCAGCAAGTGTCATTTAAAAACAAAACAAAGTAGTCATGTGTGATGTCAACTTTGTTCAGCTTCCCAAGGCATCATCAAAAAGCCTTACAGGTGAAACTTCTCAGATACAGATAGTTGAGAAGAATCCTTGAATTTAGCAATACTCAGTGACTGTCATTACACCCAACACTTATTGGTAGTATGTCACTGAAATAAAAATGCTAGAAGATAAACCCTAGAAAATGCAGCACAATAATAAAATGCCATAAGGTCCTTTGGAAGGTTTTCAGCACTCTTGTCACATTTCAGTTCTGAATAACCATTGTTCTCACCTGTCCAGTGCTTTTAGGATTGTGCTTTTTCGAAGTGCTGTATTTGTTTTGTGCTTGGTTTCATTTCAGTTGATCTCTTTCTTCCAAAACTTCAGCAGCTTTTTACCTTCCCTGTATTTGAGACTCTGTAAAATCCCCTAGGAATGTTTTGCACTGTAAAGGCTTTATTGTTTAGGTATGTTCACTTTAGGCTTTAGTCTTCTAGTCTTGTATGTGACTTTCTGGCCCTATTTCTATTCATTTAAAACTTCCACTGTAGCAGTGGGATTTCTAAACCAGCTGAGCAGAAAAAAACATGGTCTAAGTTAGTATTTGGAAAAAACACCATGTTTAAACAAGGTCACTGACTTGTTGGGAGGAGTGGGGGGCGTGTTTCCAAACAAGGGTGAAAAAAAGGAATTTGTGTAGCAGGGAGCACTTTATTTGCAGTCGACCTACATGCTTCAAAACACGAGGTTGCTGGGCCACAGTGCTTTGCCATATGGCAGCTCATTTTGGAAAAAGATCGGAAGATGCCACATGCTTGGGTTGATTAAACCTGTTTATCAGTGATCAGTTATGATCACAGAGGCCATTTAATCTTCATTGATAAGATGAAGTTCTTCAGTGCAGTTCTAGCATGGCATGACTAGAGGAAGTGACAGTGAAAACTCAGCTTTGTCTGGTAGAAGTTGGGTCCTTCACCCTCCTGGGATTTGACTGGCACCTTCACAGAGTGACATTTTCATCTTCATGGAATTTGGTTTGGACTTGGCCTGCTGCTGCCTGGCAGTGCAGTTTAGATCAGGGCTTGATCAGTTCAGTGCCTATTCTGTGCCCTGATGTGCACCTTGCAATCCACTGGTGTTCAAGTCACTTCTTTGTCTCAGCCCTGCAAGAGGAACTGCTGATACAGCTGTCTTGGCTGGTGAATGTTCATATTCCTTCTGGCTGGCAGCCTTGAAAAGAGCCTTTTCTGCCTGTATGGGGATAGGTGACCCCATTGCTCTAACTTGCCCCTGTCAACAACTCTGCAGGTTTTCAGTACGTTCTTGTGCTAATTTATATTACTGTTGTGAGCTCAGTTCTGCTGGGTGTGAACGTGTCTCCACTGTAAGCGTAGGCTGTTTGTTCTTGGCTATGCCTTGTTTCTTCCTGGTTTGTGGGTGCTAGGTATGAGTTCCGCTGCCCCCAAAGAACTCTGGGTTGTCTGGGGACCTTTTTGGTTCATTTGTTGTATGAAACTAGTCTTGAGGGATCTTTTGGCATAGAGTTCAAAGAAAAGAATGCCCAAACCAGGGAATCTAAATGTCCAAGTCTCACCTTTGTTGAGATGGAAAAAAGATACATCTGGACAAAAGGAAGTATTTTTCAGACCTGAAGACACCAACACTTATACACCACCCCCACAGTTCTTCTCTGGAGAACCCAGAGGTTCTTCATTAATTGTGTGCAAGAGAGAGTTTTGTTTGTTGGGTTAGCATCTTTTAAATCAGTCAAGCCAGCTTTTGCTATTAAAGGCCTTGTCGTCACAGAAAGGCACAGACATCTGCACAACAGTTGTTCTGCAGTTGCAGTTTATACCAGGTTCCTGAATTGGTTTGGGCCATGGCTGTTAATTTAGTTTTTTAAGAAAGCAAAGCTTATGTTCCAATGCTGTTTGCTCAGTTTTACCCTTGCCCCATAAAATTTGGATCTACCTGACTGTTCTAACAAAATTTGACAGAGGAGAAGAGGTAGCAAAGATGTGTGAATCTCAGAGGTGTCACAGAAGACAGCATCACAGGGAGCCCGTCCTAATGCTGCTCTGGAAAAAAATACTGTGGAGTGCACTGTGCATTTGTTTGGCATCAGAGTGTCCTTGCAGATGTGCAGCCTTGAGGGACAAACACTCAAGGAAAGTGGCTGCTTTAGGGTCCATTGCTGCAAAACTAGGGCATTTGTGTGTGCGTTGGCAAGGCTCTCCTTCTTCAGTTCTATGCCAAAGCAGTGTATTATTGCAAAACTATTACATGTGGGTCAAATCAAGGGCAATGTAAAAGAAATTACAGAACAAACCAGAGGCCAACTGGTAGGAAGGGCTTAGGTTCTCAGTCTGGCCTTCTGCAACATCTATAATCTCTGATATGTACCTGTGCTGTGTAAATCTGGATAGTCCATATGCCCAAGGCAGTGCTGTGGTAATGATGTGCGACCAATAAGAAATTCAGGCAAATACCATTGGTAAAAATATGTAACCACACTTACTGCACAGTTGTTCCTTCTGCTAAAAGGAGATACAAAACCAGCTGTGTATTCAAACAGAAACAGCTGGTTATTTCTAGGTATGCTAATGCTGTATCAAATAAATGAAACTTGACAAACCAGGTAGCCTTCAGTGTAAGTCAAGGAGTGAGCAGTGCAGAGGTAAGTGGTCTTCAAACTAACTGCAGAGCAGAAATGAGAACTGGGTTAGAGTAGAGACTCATTTTGCTAAATGACCTGGCTGAGGGTGCTGGCACCAGTGTTTGTTCTGATACACAAATGGCTGGCCTGCTCTCTGCTCTGTACTCTGGTCTACCTTCTCAGTATGTAGAACCAAGCATGAATGTAATCAACTGTACAAATAGGAATGCCATTAACTATGCTTACATTATCTCCCTACTTCTAGATGGCAGGCAGGCTTCAAGAGCTGGCCCAGAGAGTGTGTTCAGTTCCCATTCCTGACCAAAAAGCTGGTGAATTACTGAATCCTACCAATAAGTCATTCCGTGGTAGATCCCATTTCCTTCTGTCAGGGAGCGCTTCAGAGTCTCAGCAAAGCACCAGATAGTGCAGAGAATAATCCTATAAGGGCATGGGGAAAAGAATGCCAGATTAGTTTGATGTGGATGGTGTTACTCCTCAGCACTGTTGTCCTGTGAACACAGGGAAAGGATTTGAAAATGTGCAGTAGGAGAATGCAGACTGGCCATGTGCTGAAAGGATCACAAACAACAGCTTGTGTAAAGCATGTCTTCAAAGCTGTTCGTAATTTCCTCAGAGCATATTCTCTGGGAAGAATATAACTTTGCCACCTCTTAGAATTTGACACTAAAGGTAAAAGAACCTATCTTCTGAGGACGCTCAAGTGAAGGGAAATCCAAGCACATAAAATCTAGTTTCCAAATGTATAGTTTTGTTGCTTGTCATTTGACACAGCTAGGATTTTTAGTTCTCATTTAGTGATGAAATGTTACTCTTGACTTATACATGTGAAGAGCAAGCTTATACTTTGACTTTTAAGTTTTAGTGTTATATTTGAGGGCTCGACTACTCGTTGTTTTACTGGGAAGGCAGAATTTAGCTGTGTAAGCTGCAGCATGCATGTCTGCTGTCTTCTACAAAGGACATGTGCAATGCAGGCACGCAAAACGTTGTGTATGCACCCATATGTGCTATCACCTGACTTGTTTCTAACATGAGAGTTTTTTCCTTGATTGTTGATCTTTGCAGAGAAAGTCACAGCTCTGTGCTTTCAGCATGACTGATATGAAGGGTTTTATTCACTTCACCTACCCCCAGCCATCTAAATATTGGATGGCTACACCAATCCAGTCTTTGCTGATTGGAAGAAAGACTTGGTGCCTAGGGAATAATTCTTCTCATGTGCTTTGGAGAGCTGCTCTGAAGCTGGGTGTCTGTGGGACATCTTCAGTGGGGTGGGATGGGTCACTGTCTGGAGTGTCCAGTCTTCCCAGCCCAGAGCCAGCAAGCCTACACAGCTAAGTCAGCTGAGCTGGAATGTGTAAGACAGGAAAGACAGGCCTATGCATTGTACCTTCAAATGATGCTAAGAAAGATGGAAGATTTGTTGTTTTAGCACTTAGGCCTGAGTTATAGCTGGTAGTCAAGGTTCCATTGACTTGGAACAGTTGGGCCATCCTTTGGAGTCAACTGGGGATGTGTGAACCCTTCCTGATTTCTGGAGAAGCTGATCTAGTTTATAATTAAAGTGTGATGTGTACATTGCTGACATGATATGAGTTTTACGTGTTGCTTAGGTAATTATAACTTGGTAGGGTAAAACCTACATGGTTTCAACACAGAATTTTTTTTACTTTAATCTGTTAAGGCTTTGTTGTCTTTTTAAAGTTTGTAAGAAGTTCACAGAAAATGTAGGCAAGGTGAGTGGTGTGGCAGACTTTGCTTAGATGTTTATAAGTTTTTAATTATTTATTTAAAATAAAATTGCTCTGGAAAGTAATGGTGAGCAAAGGACAAAGTGTAATGCAAACCTGGATAGGCATAAGAGAGAACTGAGTTAGGTTGTTAGTGTGTCTTCCTTGTGAATTTGAGTTTTCTCATGGTGGAGTGGATTGGAATATATGCACAGGAATAAAGGTAAGCAACTGAAGTAATTCTCATCTTATTTCTGTTTGTGCTGAGCTGATAGAGCAATGTTGAATGTCTGATCTGAAAATTTGTTGCGGTGCTCCTTCTGCTTAGTCTGCTTTATGCCTTTATCAAGCTAAAAGCCTTTTGAAGTCTGTGGATCATTTTCTTTCCTTTGTATTGTATGTTGTTTCTAAATGAATTAGCTTCTAAGCTAATCTGTCACAGATTTAATTATGGCACACAATCACAAGGGACTTGCTTTTTCCTGTTACTGAGAAGGAACTTTATTGAATAAGGAAAACAGTTGTGTATTTGATTCTAATTTGGTCTTTCACTTTCTCTGTTTCACTGTGGAGCTACTCCAGTCTTTTCTTGCTAAAAGATTAAAGGGAAAGCTATCTGGATAAAAAGGATAGTTGTGTGTGTCTTCCTTGACCACAATAATATGCAGCAACCTGAAAGTGGTGTTTTCCATACTTCAGAGAAGAGAAATTGTGTTCAGAATTCTTGGATTCCTCTTCCATACTAGACCACCATCTTAAGTTAAGGACAGACTTTTGTTACAACTTTTTAACCTCACCTTCTGTACTACTTTCTTCCTGAAGTCTTTGCACTTGGACATGAGCCTCTTGATGTTGATACTCCAACTCTGCTCACAGAAATGTTGTTGACAGAGATTCATCTGTGCCCAACAGCACTTCCTTACTGCTATTTTTTCTAACCCCTATTTTCTTTCCTTGATTCCAGGGTTGTTTTATTGTATTTTCCGTGATGAAAGGTTTGGGATGATTCCTTCCCTCTCTTTGCTAACAGTATACCTTACAGGCTACAGTTCTTCCCTCTGTAGCTTGCTCTATAACATTCTTTAGGGAGGGATGGTTTTAGATGCTAGCAAATACTGTGGTATTCTCTTTGCATTAGGCTCCAGGCTTGCTAGACCTTTGTACAGATGTTGTATAGATAATATTCTGCGTGAGCATTAGGAGTAGGTGAGAGAGGTTTAGTAATGGTTGTGCTGCTTTTTTCTCCCATCCTGTGCAAGGTGCTTTCTCTAGTTTTGTAGGCAATTAAATGTTTTCTCTGCAAACATGGTCCCTTCCCAAACCCTAAACTATTTGTTGAATTGTGTTATCAGTCTCAGAGGTGGTCAGCTACATCTGATTGTCCTGCTGGGAGAGCTGCTTAAGAATTTCAAGCCAAGAATCAGTACTAGCCTTGCTTCTGGTAAACATCATGGCAAGTTGATGTACCTGAATGCCCAGGTGCAGGATTTTCAAGGTCTTTAAGCCAATGGCCAGTCCTTCTTCCTCTTCTTTCTCTCTCATTCTTGATCTATTTTTTCCATCTTAAAAAGACAAAGTAGCATAAGTGGTCTATGCCACAGAAATATGTTTGTCACACTGCACCACTTTGAACTGCATAACATCAAAGAAAATCAGTGCTTTGATAACTTGATTTGAAAGGGTTGTAGAAATAGCCATCATTATGAATCACAACAGAGAGGAATGGAAAAGATGGTGATTTTCAAACAGCAAAGCTTGTAAAGTAGGGGAAAATGTAAGGTGGATGCCAGCGCCGCATTATCATCTAACAAACCCCAACTACACAACTGTTATGTAGCTTTGCAGAACACATTTTCTTAAGGATATGAAGAGGAATGAAAAATACTAGGTGTAAAGAGGAACAAGGAAACAAATGTGGGCTCAGGGAAGAGTTGTAACAAGGGGGAAAGCATTGTGTGGTGCTTTAGTACGAATTTTTTCCACTTTCTACTCTTCATAAAACCACCCTTCCTGAAGGTGAAGGGTGTCCAAGATTGCTTGCTGAGACTCTCCTCACCCCAGAGAACTTCAGTTCTTACGGACTGGATATAAGGAAGAGAAGAGAAGCCCCCTAGCATTTGTGTGCTTTGTCACTCCTCTCCTGAGAAAACTCTCTCCGTGGACTGGAATGAGTTTCTGGCTCTAGGAGGCTGCAAGAAATTAGGCCTTAAAGTGGTGAATTCTCAACTGCAAATGTTTTAATTTAGAATTTTGGCAGTTCAAATTGGACTTTAACTTATTCTTACCTTCAGTCAGACAGGAGGTAGGGCATTAAGACAGGGTAGCAGCCAGTGAAGTGGCAGGGGATGCATGGTTCTAGTTAGGTGAAATCAGTATGTCCTGTCCTATCCTCATCCCTAGACAAGTAAGTGTTGGCTAGTGGGGAATGTTTGTAAGGTTTCAATGACATTGAGTTGGGAGACTATTTGCATTCAGACACAACTTTATCACTAAAACTTCTTTAATACTTATGCTCTGATCTTATGAAGGGTAAAGGAGAAGACATGAACATAATTTTTTATCAACTGACCTATTTATATATTTACTTTTTCCAAGAAACTGCATGTCCTTTCTTAAGAAAAAAAATGGGCAGGGGAAGAAGGAGATAGAAACAGGATATGTCCCATACTGATTCACTTGGTAGTGTGTATTGCAGAGAATCAGTGGCCAAATGGCTCTGGAGTGTGAAAGAGGAGGAAGTGAGCTAATTGTGTTGGTTAGGTTGCACTAATGATATTTATTAGAGCAGAGGGGGACATGGTGGCATCATTTGATGTGGGGAAGGAGGAGCTCAGTTTATGTCTAGACTAGCTGACTTACAATCTTCCCTCAAATCAGTGTAACTTCTCCCCAGTGTACTGGGGAGAAAAGATGCTTTCAGCTGGAGAAGTCACATAATTACATTAAATTTAATTAATTATATTGACAAAAGCAATCGGTCAGTGGACTTCTACCTGAAAAACTCTGTTTAACCAATGCTTTTGCAGTAAAAGTGATGTACAAGGATTCTGCTGCTCACTGTTTCTAACCAGCTGCAGCAGAGACCATCTGAGCATACAGCACATGCCAGGGTGGAGCTCTGGTGCTCTGGCTGAAACCATAAATGTCATATGGGGACACTGGCATTTGAAGGAAGAGCAGAAATACTGTCATGTGTGCTGTGTCTAAAGGTGTTGTTAACAACCGCAGACATCTTGATGTATCTCACCCAAACATTTTTAGCCTCACTTCCTGAGCAGGTTGTTTAATGTGACTGTGCTGTCTGTCTTCAGCCATCCACTCTAATATTATATGAACTTTTGGCTCATTTTAGTCACTACTGAAAGACAGAAGTGTCAAGTATGTTGTGTTTTTGTGTTTTGTGAAAACAGGTGGTCAGGTGAAGGAGATGTCTGCATTAGTTCTTTCCAACTAAAGCAGCAGTTCCTGAATACATTGTTTTACCCCAGGGATTCCACACAAGAGGGCATGGGTAGAAGCAAGGGATCTAGCTGTGAAAAACGTGTCAGGCAGACCTCAGACCTTGTAAGACACAGAGTAATGCAATTGTAAGGAAAAAAAAAAGCCCTGCTGGAAACTGAGCTGTGTCACTGCTGCTAGTCAAGAACTACTCATTTTCAGTGTGACTGCTGCTCAGTTATTATTCATGATCTGACTGTAGTTCGCCTTGGCTGTGCTAATTCTGTGGCTGAGTCTTACCTGCCAAGTCAGCGTCCCTTCTGGCTGTCAGCAGGAGCTGGCTTGCACTCCTGCAGGCAGGCAATGCTGGCCTGTTCTGTTATGGGGAAAATGGGAACTCTCTGGAGCAAGTATACAGTAGAATGTGGCCTGTCTAAGCTTCAGGCCATGGATTTCAGATGGCCATGGCTTTTAAATGCCTGGTGTCTCACAGGCAAGTCTTCTGCCTTTGTTTCTTGAGAAGTGCTAAGTATCTTTTGATTGCTGTCTGAACTATTTGTCACAGATGATCAAATTAGCATGTGTTTTTTCAGCGCTAGTCCAATAATACTGATGTTTATTTCTCAATTTTTTATGGAATGAGAAATGTCTCTTGGGTAAAATAAAGGAAATATTAAAAGGATCTCAAATGGAGGAATACTTTTCTGACTCCGTCCGGAATGCTTATCTCTGGCTTGGTGTACAAACCCAGAATTTTGCCCTTCTCTTTTCTCTAGGCTGTCAGCGCTCCATAGGTTTGTCCAATGGGAAAGCCAAGGTGTGCAGCTACAGTGGATGGTACTACTGCAGCATCTGCCATGTGGATGACAGCTTCCTTATCCCTGCACGGCTGGTTCATAACTGGGACACTTCCAAATACAAGGTAATCTCCCTGCAGGTTGGAGTGCTAGCAAGTGAACTGAATTGCTGATAGAAACACAACAGCCCAAAGGTTGCAGGCATTACTGCTAATACTGTCTTCTTTATCTCTCTTGACAAAATGAGCCACGCTCTCTTGACAAGACATGTCTTCATCACAGTTTCCTTGGCCAGATCGAAAGTGTTCCTCCACAGGAGCAGCCATGCTCCTGCTTTTTGGTGGCATCTTTTCCATCATTGCTTATGTGGCTGTTTAAGGGACAGGAAGAGGTAGCAAACTCTCTTTTAGCATTAATCCTTGCAGTTATTGGGCCCTTGAGGAGTACCTGTTTCATGGCCACCAGGGACTAAGGATTGGCACTGCTTAGTGATTTATGCTAAATTGTGAAAATGCCTATAGGAAACTGGCTTACCAAATGCAGTGTTTATGAGGCTCAGTATGTCCTGTCTCTCGGCACGAGCATTTTGAGGACACTAGAAGGACATTTCTGTAGCACTTGATTGAACCAGACAGATGAAAGTAACATAATGAGAAAATTCTACAGTTGTTCACTTGCCACACAAAAGCTTTTCTAAAACTTTTATAATCTGCTATTTGCTGCTGCCTTGGTGGCTGGTTGCTAGATAAGGGCACTGATTACATGCCTCAAAGCATTATACCAGCAAACACAGTAACAGTGCTGTTTTGCCATCTCAGGCAGTATATGCTGAAAGAATAACAAACTCATAAGGAATCCAGACCATGCTAGAGCTTCAGACCTAGCAGCCACTGTTAGGAGAGGCCGTTTGATGTTTTGTGTCTGCAAATATTATTATTATGTGCTATTTGTAAAGGAAAAAAATAGCCAGTAAATGCGCTATTAGAGGAGAAGCAGGTCTCTTGAAGAAAATTTGTCAGATGGGGAGATTATTAAAAGGTAGCCAGAGCCTGCCATCAGGAAAATGATAGTCTTACTCTGTGAAATACAGGATTCTTCAAAGTTGCAAAGCTCCAAGGTGTGGAGACAAAAAGCCCTCCCATGCCTAGAAGTTAGGAATATTTTAAAGTTCTTTTTTTGGATGCTTTTACTGAGGACTAAACTTGCTAGCGCATGGTAGTGTAAGCAGACCTGATTTGGGGCTAATGGATGGTAAGGAAGTGGTGCTGTTTATAAGGATGTGTATTGTTCTTACCTACAGCACCAGAAGGGAAATAACTTCCTAAATCTCAAGAGGCTGTAGCATGTGTGCCCTTTCTACTTTTGTTAGCCTAACTCATCCCTCCCTTGTCTCAGTGTAAACATTGACTTAGAGGTCCTGGAGGACTAATTGAATCGTGGAACCAGTAATATTTCTGTAGCAGAGTTTCAGGTGATTTGCAGCTCATTTCATGTAATCCCATCTTCTCTTTTTCAGCTGTGATAAAATGCAGAAATCAGGAATGAGTGGGATTTTGGCCTTTTTACTTAAGGAACAGGAGTATCTTTTCTAATGGAGCAAGATACCCATTCATTTTTTGAGATTACAGTAGCTTTTTGTAGGTGGAGATAAAACAGGCCACTATCATGAAAAATGCATGAAAAACTTCTTGGAGATGGAATTGTGGGAGTAATACCCATAAGATTCAACTTTATTTATCTGTATTTTAAAAAGCACAACAACTTGCTTTTTGCCAAAAAGAAAGCAGTGAACAAACAGAAGAATATTAACAGTGAAGGAACTGGTTATTCAGATTTTACACTTTAAAAAAATCTAGTAAGCTATGTTACTCTGCAGCAAAAGCTTATGTGACTGCAGATATCACTGTACTTTGGGTAAGTAGCTATCTCATACATGAAATTTTGAAGGGCTTGATGAAGTTTGACTTGGCTATAGGCAGAGAGAGTTGG
Source organism: Illadopsis cleaveri (assembly GCA_013399915.1). NCBI lineage: Eukaryota > Metazoa > Chordata > Aves > Passeriformes > Timaliidae > Illadopsis > Illadopsis cleaveri. Next base: position 509,684 of record VXBB01009691.1, read on the forward strand.
ATCTCTCTTAACTCTATCTCCATTTGTAATTGGTAACAGAGTAAGTTTTCAGATGCATAGAATAGCTGACAGATTACAGAGAGGGAGATCTGCTTAAAAAGAGTTGGGAGAAAAGCCTAACTAAACTGCTTTATTTTTTAGGTATCAAAGCAAGCCAAAGAGTTCCTGGAATATGTTTATGAGGAGCCATTAATTGATATCCAGCAGGAAAATCCCATGTTGTACAATCACGTTGAACCTCTGGCAACTGTTGTGCGCCTGAGGCAGCAGTTGAAATCTCTGCGAGCCTACTTGTTCAGCTGTAGAGCAGCAGTGGCTGAAGATCTGCGTAGAAGGTAAGAGCCACAGCCAGCCTACAGCACAGGGATGGAGCTTCCTTGGCATGCTGCCCCTCCTGCTGCCTGTTTTGTTTTTTCTCACACTCTGGTTCTGAAGGCATTACCCATTTAGAAAGATGTTGTGCGTGTATCTGACTTCCCTGGGAAGCTGGGTTATCCTCTGCCAAAGAAAATGATTCTATAGGGTCTGAATATCTGAAGTTGTTCTTGACAGCTATTAGCCCCGGGGTATCACATTGTGATGAGCATCTTTTACTCCTCCTCAGGCTTTCTGGCTATGAGTATTTTGAGGCAGATCTGCTACCTCATGCCCTCTGCCATGGCATCACGGTGAGGTAGCCAGTGCTAGGACCTTTGAAACACCTCACAGTGTGGCAAAGCATGAGTGGGGCCAGAGTCAACCACCTTTCCAGCGCCTCTGCTCTCCTCTGTGATGTGACCTTGGCCAAAGGCAGAGGTCAGATGTAGTCCCCTGGGATGTGACCCAGCATGTGATTTATGCTGGTCTCTTGCTCAGCCAGTATCCATGAAATGGCTGCAGTGGAAGTTTTGTTTATGGGCCACATGGTCACAACACAGCAAAAGGTGTTTCGTATTGAGTTTGCTGTGGTGAAAACAGGAGTTTCATAATAAGTGAACTTCATTTTAGAAGTGCTGTATCTTAGTCCATTCAGCTGCTGCTGCGTTTTTGTAACAAGCTAAAAACGAGCAATTTCCTTAAAACTGTCAAGCCGCTGTTGTGATCTTAAAAAGGTCAAGTAGTTTTTGGTGTGAATCTCCAAAAGAGATGGGGAAATGTCTCTGCCCATACAATACTGTGAGGTGAGTGGCTCTGGGCACGTACAGCTGACCTGATGCAGCTGTAAGCATTTGTATACTTGAGTTTTTAAGACAAGACTGCAAGTAGGAAAGCCACTGCTTTGAAATTGTGAGCTGCCAAAGAGAAGGAAGCAGGTGACATCAGTGGCTGTATTTTGAACATGGTGTTCTAGGGACCTGAATTCTTTGCAAGGGAGAGGAGGCTGCACTGGTGTCTTTATCCCAGGGAGGGAGAGCTGGTCTACTGTTTGGTACATAACCTATGTCATTGCTTTGATGAACTACCCAGGACAAGTAGGAGAAGGATACAGCAGCAGGTTTATGTAGAGTGCTGCTGAGTTCTTGTGTCAGATGCACTGCGGGTTTATATATGTTTGTGTGTTACTACTCAATTCCTGTTATTTGCTAGGGCAGCTTACAGCATTTTAAAAACTAGGATTTTTTTTTTATTCCAGAGGATGGTATTTTCTTGCAGAGCTGGTTTTCTAGGCCATCCTCTTCAATAAAACTAAAAGGAAAATCAGATTTTTGAAGGTTGTTCAGAAAAATTAGCAGAAAAGAAATTATACTTTCTGATTAGTATTGAAAAAAGTAATTCTATTATTAAAATAGAGAGGAGGAGGCAAGGAACTCAACAGACTTGGGTAAGACAGTAAAAGAAGAGTTCAAAGGAGGCTTAGCATAACTATCAATTGAATAGAGGTAAAAAAAGGGATGAGGGAAAGCCAGGAGGAGTTTCAAACAAGGAGGAAATCTCAGGAAACTGAGTTAATGAAGAAACCAGGACAAAAGAGGAACAACCCAAAATCTGCCTCCAAAATGGAGAGATGGCAATTGATAAGAAGATAGAAGAGAGAATGGACAAAAATTAGCACAGAAATGTGAGCATGCTCTTTTCTTGGAGCAGAGAGGAGAGAGAAAACAAATGTGTCAAACAGTGCTCCTAATGCTCCTTTTTCTTTTTTAAGAGTTTCTTCATACCATCTCCAATTAAAGCTGCGTGGTGGAGAGAAGGAGCTCAGCCCAAGAAGGGTTTGGTTTTGTACTAGGGAAGCATCTCCAGTTCGATAGGATTTGCTACAAGTGTAAAAGCCACTGAAGGAATGTACAATACACACCTTAGAGTCCAGCTCCTTCTTGCTTTGTAATGTCTCCATTGAGGTGACTTTGGTGCTCGCTTGTTCCCTTAGATAGCTCATAAGAGGTGTGCAGAGATGAGAAGAAGGAAGTTCTTTTCCCATAAGGATTTATTCCTTGCTCAAAATGCTCCCAATGGCTTTGCTGCCTTCATCTGGTATCCCAGTGTGCAGATGTTCATTACCGATGTGATGACTTTATAGAGCACAGCTGCAAAGTAAACAAAGAAAATATGTGATTTAAATTTTCCTTTGGCTCATCACAGGGGCAAGTTGCAAGAAAAGGAGGAGTTTAAACAATATGGCGAGACAGCATTCCTAAATTTAGTACTGTTTCCTAATTAAAAGTGAAAGATGGAGAGAGAGAAAGAGAATCCAGTTATCTGTCCTGCTCTAGAAACATTCTTTTTCTGCTTGGTCTTCACCTTAGTATGTGAATAGCTATTAATCACAAGAGAGTGAACACAGCATCTTGAAGACCTGTCAGACCCATATAAACAGACTGAAACAAACTGTTAATATTGCTGTCTACAGAGAACTAAAAACAGACTGATTAATTGTATTGGCACCTTTCTGCCTCTGGGACACTGATAGAGCCTGCCTTATTAGGGAAAAGCAGATCACTCTGAGGTTTCTTTTATTAATACTATTTGCATTATCATCTACTTTAAATCTATACCTGGCTCTTCAACCCAGATCACAAAACGAAGATGGCAATGAAGTTGGAAACTCTTGGTGTCCTCTGTGAAGACAAAACTGCTTACAATGCTTACAGTCACTTTTTCTGAAGAATTCCAGATGGTTATAAACCAGGTTAGCTCAGGATCCAGTCAGCTTAAATTTGGAAATGTTATTTATAATGTTTGGTGTTCCTAGATAGGTACTCTGAGAACTTTGAAACCTGGCATCTAGCAGGGAACTCAGGAGTGGAACCATATTGTGAACCTTGAAGACACAAGTGACAAAGTAGAAAGAAAGGAAGGAAAGAAAAGACAGAAAAGATCCTTAAAGTAGCTAAAAGGCTCACAATAAAAATGGTCTTAGTCAGTTATAGTGATTTACTCTCACCTATTGCTCCACTGGATTCTATGCTTTTATATTTGCAGGGAAAAAATAAGGAACATGGACTTGGCTGGGCGGTGAAATAAGGCCCTCCACCGGCACGTATCAGCAGTGTTCCTCTGATATTAGCCAGATGAGATTCCCAGCCTGTTGCTGAGCTCCCTGTTTTACAAGGGATGTTGTTATGCCTAGTTAGCTATAACTGTCACCTCAGTATTGCAACACATCATTTGCCTCAAATGTCTTTACTGAGCAAGTTCTCTCTTGTTTTTTTTGCCTTGCTCATGTGGATGCTGTTCAGGCAGAGGCACACAGGATTGAAACCTAGAGCTAACACAGAATTAGTGCAAGTGGAGCTGTACAGATCCCACCAATGCCTGCAGATGGTGAATGAATGGCCCAGACAAACCAAGATGGAGTCAGTAAAATTGATGGCTGGGAAGGAAACTGAATCTCTGATTCCATTAAATAATGAGGGTATTCTGTGAAACCATGCTGAATGATGCAAGTTCTGCTCTGGGTTTGCTTTGTTCTTGTCATGATTGAAGATTCTTCAGGTCAAGGAACTGTCAGAATGATTTTTGGGGTAGTGTTCAGATGCCTGCATATCTACTGTATGGTAGGGTAACCTAGGCCAACCTTGGAGCTCCATCTGGGGAGCCTCTCTATTCTCTCAGCTGTACATCTAAACTTGCAATTCAGGTGCTGCTAGCCCAGATACTTTAGACGGATGTCAGTGACACAAGGTAAATGTTCTGCTGCACATTCCCCTGTGCCGTAATGCTTGTTGTAGTGCCCTTGTTCTGTAAGTAAATCTGAATGGTAGTGAGAAACTATATGGAAAAACTTCCCTCTTGTTACTGATCTCTGTCTGATACCATTTGTCTGTCAGCTCCAGAACAGCAATACATCAGTTTTACCCCAGCAAAACTCCAATGCTAGATACATCACTTAGCAGGCTCTAGTTTGGTCTTCCTGTATAGCAGCAGGAAGTCAAAGGTACACCTCCACTGCTGCAGACGTGTGGTCCTGGCTGAGCCTGCTGGTCTGTCAGCACGAGGTGAAACAAGCCCAAATTCAGTTATGCTGAACAATAGAGTCCTGTCACTTCCTACAGTGAGGCCTTAGACATATCACTTCTGACACAGGAATAGATTACTTTCAAAATATTTGTGTGGCAATTGGGGAACTTGTCTAAACACATCGCAGGAATCCTGATTGATCTAATGCAATCACTATACCTTCAAATACTTCATGTGTGTGAAGCTGGGACTATGTCATCTTTCAGACCAAGGACAACAGAAGGTCATTAAGTCATCTCCAGACTGTCAAAGGAGACTCTCCATTTTCTTTGCAATATTTAGGCCATTTGGGGAGTGGAAAATTCCAAAGCAGGAGAACAAAGATACAAGTTCTGAAAGCAGTAAAGTGCAAAAAGAAAGTTTGAGCAGGGAAGAAACAGAAGGGTGTGGTTTTAGAGCTCTTAGATAATGGCAAGACCAACAGAAGAAGAAAATTTGTTGCATGGGTAGTTGGAAAGAGGATGAGAGAGTAACTCATTCAAAGAGTTAGGCATATCTCTACATATCATGTGAGGAGAAACCAGTGTTAAGACCAAACAACAACCCAAAATGAGGAATGGTGGGAAAATAAATGCAGAGAAGTATGCAGAAGCCGTTTGTTGTTTTGTTTAGATCCTGCATGCCTGTAGTTATTGCAGTAGCTGAAATAAAGTTGCCTGTTGATGGAACTCATGCAAACCTTCACCTCTTTGCTTCAACTCTTCTCTCTTTTGGAAGAAGTAACCATGCATGGAGGATCTTTGCAAAATAGCATCTTAAAAAGTGTTTGGCTAAACTGAAGGGATGGTGTTAAGGTGTAATTTGAGCTTTCATTTCAACTAGAGGTAACAAACAGCTGAAACATTGAGATGTGTGCCAGAGCAGCCAGGGTGGAGGCAGTGCTGCTGTCTATTCATGTCAAGGGAAGGTCAAAAGCACAAGCTAATGCTCTACCATGGTAAGCATCCAGCTGAGGAACCTGTCAGAGCTTTCCATGGTAAGTCTTCCAGAAAACAGGTGGGTCTTTCAGTTCACATTAGCGTTTTATGGTCTAGGGGGCACACCTGTATCTCTTTGTCAAAGAGATGAATAATATTACACCTCTTTCACAGTGGTAATATCCATTAACCTTTTGAGACCAGGTTGCTTTCAAAAAAACAATGATTTAAAAACAAGTTCCTGTTAGATGTGGACACCATGTTAAATATTACTTGTGCCATTTTTATCCCTGTGTTTTTATATCAGAATTTCCAGCAGCAAAGTGCAAAGGTTCAAGAGTGCCTGACAAAACCAAAGACCATTTTCTTATTCCTAATTTCAAGGTAACTGGGGGATCTAAACTATTTTGATTTCAAAATGAAACTATCTCTAATTCTCTGTTCTGCTTTTAGTAACAGTGGTACTTGATTCAGAGTTAAATCTGTAGTAATTTTTGTCTTTCACAATGTTACCATAACCTTGCTCAAGGAATCACAAAGGAGAGAGAGTTGGTTACTGCATTTTAGTAGGAAGTTTATAAACTGGTTCAGGATTGCTGATGGGTGATAAGAGTAACTGTTTCAACATAGGGATGCTCGTGGGGAATTTCATAACAACATGAAATAATACCTTACCTGGACATGCTTGCTAATAAATCTAGCACTTAGTGTGGGCTGAAGATATGTGGGAGTGACTGTTCCCAGAACATAACCAGAAGTGTTCATACCTCCTGAATGTGAAATGATTCACAAATGCTTTTTTGCATAAACTCACAGAATTAGAAAAAAGAAATGAATCCTGTATAATGCCACAAGAATTAAATGAACAAGTAATGTTTCGGTTTGGTTTAAATTCATTCCTTTATTTTTACCTTTTGTCTTCAAAATCACTAATTTTCCCAAGCCTCTACTTTTCTGAATAACTTTTGTTGGCTAGAAAGTTTGGGTTCTTCTCTCCCAGCAAAATTCCAGGAGCTAAGATTTCCAAGGAAATACAAAATCAAAAGCCTGAAGAAAATGATGAGAATTAGCAACACTGGAAAAAGTCCTACCTTTCCCCCTCACTTTTGATGCCATTCTCTTCCTTAAATTGACAGTGTCCATATCAAATGAATTACAAGAGAAAACCCAGCAAGAAATGTTATTTACCTTGCCGTGTATATTAGGGATAACTGGCAAGTCACTGATACCCCTCTCTATTTTTAGGACTGAATAGTAACTCCAAAAAATTGGAGCTGCTCTCTGTGAGATCAGAGTGCACACAGGTCCTGCCCATCTGCTCCACACATGGCTGCAGCTGGTGCTGGTGCGTGGCTGCAGGGACACGACCAGAGAGGGCTCTTGCCTCTTGTTCAGGGCCAAAAAACCATGGGAGGAGCAGTAATTAGCATGTGCTAGCCTTCTGCTGCTTTAGTTTGCAGCGTGGTGCAGTAGCTCCAAAGATGTGCTGGATGAGAAAGCAAACTTGGCACCCTGGTGCTGTGCCAGCTGTGGGTGTAACAGCTTCCTGCAGAGGGGTGGAGAGGAGGCTGAATGCAGCACTGTGCTGGACCGGGTCATCTGCGTCCCCTGTGAGTCACAGCTCAGTCAAACACTTCTCAACCTGGTCAAACCAGACACTTCTGGCTGGCACATGAAACCTGGTGCCAGCTTCCTTTCCCTTCCCCCCTCACATCCTAGGTTTTAAGAGTCTTTTTGGTATAAAGGAGACTTGGTTGTGCCCACCTGCCAGCTAACTTGATTTCTTTTGATTGCACTGTAAAAAGAAGAATTCCTCCATTTGTCACGTTTGTACTTTGGTTATAGTGTCAGGCATAGGCAGATTAATTGGTTGTAGCTTTAGCAGAGCTGTCAGGGTATTTAACCCATTGAAGAAAAATTACCTACACTGGTGATAAACAGGCTTTAAATGCAGAGCAATTACTTAGTGCTAAAAAAGCACCATGACTACACGCTTTATCCAAGTGCAAAAAGCAAACTCTTATCAGTGGTTCTGTTTGCAGGAGGACACTAAAAGATAACCTTTGTTTGTTCAAATACTTACCTGATAAGATCATCCGAGAAGGAACAGATGAAATTTCTGTCTTGCCTGAAAGCTATACTTCAGATCACAAAGTATCAAGCAAAAAAGAAAAATAATCAGAAAGTGAGAATGCTCACTTCTTTTAGTTGGATCAAAAGTCTCGGATGGTGTCTTTCTTTTCTGCTTGCATTGATTTTGTTTTATATCTAGGACATAACAATAAAGTAATTTAGAGACCTTTAACCAATAGGACTTTGGATTTCATTGTTCACAGCAACTGGCAAAGCTAGAGGCTGGTTAGCATTGAACTTGGTTTGTTCATTGAGGCTAAACCCTGACTGGTAGCCAGGGTTTACAGCACAGCAGTCCTGTGACTCATCAATGGTGAAACTGGTCTGGGAGTTTCCAGACTGTGAAAGCTTAGGAGGTGCTTTTAGTGGGACATACACTTGATACCATTTGCCTCTCAAGGGTCACAGGTCACATTCTGAAGCTGCAGACGTTTGAATTTTTATTGTGATGAGTCTTAACATCTTGTGTTTAACCTCTGTCTAGTTCACTCCAGTTTCTTTTCTGTGTTAAGATTTGACTGAAAGGCCACTGTTTATTGAATGTTTTTAATTGATCAACTTTAAAAAAAATCTAGTTAGTTGTAGCACATCAATCAAAAGATTTACAAAACTGACATCTTTTATTTTGCTTTCAAATGACTAATCAGAGATTTCCCATTTGGTGTTTATAAAGGACCTTTATATTAAGGGAAAAGTAAAATTCAAGCACATTTTGGTCTTTTTGTATCAAGGCCTTGTGTTAATCTACACATGCTCAAAGCTCCAGATGCAATCTTGTGCACAAATAAATACATGTTTTCTAGTAAAGTGTTCCTAAGTGTCATTATCTTAGCCTGCTCTGGGTCTCTGAGATTTTTGGAGATGAGTGTGATTTTAGGTTGATCTGGATGCTTTATAGTACTTTGTCTAGATGCTAATGCCATGCCGTGGTGTTTGTGTGAGCCCCATCTCACCTGCTGTTCTCTACTGACTTTGATTTCCTTGGAACAATTTCAGTTGTAGATGACAGAGGGACAGAGATAGCATAGACACCACTTTCCTACTACTTACATTAGAGGAAGCATCTGTGTTGGGAAGCAAGAGGCTCTGAATTAGTCCTGTGTGCCTCCTACTGAAAAGGACTTATGTGAGCCATGACCTCATTAGGCTCAGAGAACCTGTGCAGGCAAGCAAACTGTTGGAAACCAGCTATCAGTCATTTCTTGCTCACTGGAGTACTTGGTCTGTCTGGATTTCCTGCCCCAACTGATTTGCTTGCATTTTATGATGAGTTTTCTGAAAATGTGGTTGGGTTTGGTATTTTGGTGCCCGGTTATACTGTTGTTCCCCACCCACTAGAGGCTGACAAAACCAAGCAATGAACAGAAGCATTTTTGGGAGGTGGCTTCACCACTTGCATTCAGGTAGCTGTTGAGCTTTGGGTTTTTCTTTCCAAATGGGACTAATAGAAATTTTCCGGAGGAAACTAAATTGCAGACGTGCAGCACAGCAAGACCTGTTTTTGAAGCAGTTGCTCAGCTTGCTACAGGTGTGCTGAAAACACTTCATTTATATGAGTAGGGGCTGAGCTGCCTCCTTTTAGGCAATTTCAGGGTTTCACAGCCATAGGGCTGTATGGTTTCCGCCTTTGGTGGTGTGAGCAAATGTTGAAGGAGTGTTTTGCACCTCTACATTTATTGGGAATCGTTCAGGGACTGGCCTGGTTGCTTCATGACTTCTGTAAATGCTGTTGCATTTGTGAGTTTTGGCTGACCACAGAGAGCCAATTTTAATTTTTCAAGTCAATAGAAGGACTGCGAGTATGAAGCTGCACCAGCCTTGCTTACTGAGGGGTTTTTAATGCCTCAGTTTCTGTAGCAATGGAAATTTTCACTCCCCTCACTTGAGTGCTGAGTGTGTATATATATATATACACACACATATACATGTTTTGCATAAAACTGGGAGGGCAGTGCCTACTTTTTTTCCCTGGAAATAGATTTGGAAGGGAGGAGGTGTGTTGGATACCAGCTCTGCAGAGCTGTTGCTGCAAATTAGCATGTTTTAAAGAAGGGGACAGATGCAGGGATAAGATTTGTCACCAGGGCCTGTGCTGGCTGAGACTCGCCTGACAAAGGAATTTGATCATGAGTTTGCTTTTCACCTGCACGCTTTTTACTAGGAGTTAGAACTTGCAGGAAATAAAATGCCATCCTTGAAGGCAGAGGAATGTGATGTTAGTCATCAATACTAGTCATTTACAGTTTTTGCATTATGGGCTATTCAGGCTATTTCCTGAAAAAGGAAATGTTTCATTAGCTAATTGTTTTCCTTAGCAGTGCTGTAAGGGCATCAGCAAACAAAACAGTTTCTGGCAAAGCTGTTTAGTGCCTGCCTGTGTGATCAGGGGAGAATGATGAGTAAATTTTAATGAAAGAAATTCTATCTGAGCTGAAAAAATACTAATGCTTCAAAATTCAGAGCTGTTCAGAGTTGATTCCTTTTAATAAGTCTGCTATGTGCAAATGAGCAATTCCAGTGTCATATGTTGTCTGATGTCTGGATTTTTACTGTTTTCCACTGGTCTTTGATATTGTGCCAAATGTATTATGAAGGTGTGATGCAGCAGAGCCACTGCAACACAGTCCCCTGAAAAAAGGAGCCATAGTATAGCCTACAGAGCTGAAAGGAAAAAATGGCAATGTCCTAGTGAGATTGCAGCTGAGAATTGAGTGGGTAGAGTGGATATACTTGGTGAGTGAGAAGGAGCAATGGCACAGTCCATCTCCAGAAGAGTGCCATAAGATGGTTGGTGTGCAGTTGTCAGTGCCTTGCTTGCAAAGCTCTTCTCCTCCTACCCCAATAAATCTTAATTTTTTTTTCAAAAGTACAAAAGGAATTATGAATTATTTGTACTATCCACCTTACACAGTGAGAAGTCCTAGTCCCTTCAGTACATACAGCTTTGAAAACTATCAGTGGAAGGCTGTTGTTTAAGATAACTAATGGAATACCAAAAACAGGGCCGTTTTCAATATTTCTTAGAATTCGCGTTCTGTGGAAAAATTGCACTTGGTAGTCTTGTTCTCTTGTTCTGTGGTTTAGCTGGTTATGTTATTGCAACTTCTAGAATCTCTTCTTTGAGCTACTATGTGCTTTCTCAAAAGATCAAGATACTATGTAAGTTCATTTGGCCTTTCACTATCTCTGGGGTGTTTTGGATCATGTGCAGTGGTGTCTCTGTTCACTGCCATTCAGCTCTACCATTACAAAACAGTCTTTGCCAGAGCTTTGTTCATGCATGTAATAATATAAAGAGTTTTGTTTCTGTATTGCCTTAAACAATGTGATTGAGATTTAGGAACGGGATTTACAGTTTCTACTCTGAAAGAGAACATATAATGGGAAATAGTTTCACTTCTTAAGACCCTTGGTTGCTTTTTTTCCCCAAGAGTAATGTGCAAGAGTGTACTTCCCTCCCCAGGAGACCTGAGTGTGGTGGTGTATTTGTTCTGTGTGGATGGAAAGTAAAGCTGGTCAGATTGTTGTTTCTCTGTGCGTGCACACAAAGATAGATGTACTTTTTCTATTCCTGACATCTTTATAGCAGATACATAGGTTTTCATAAGCTTTCTTAGTTAATATCCACTTAATGTTCCAATGTCCTTTTTTTTCCCTCTGTGATGTTACATTAACCCAGTTTGTCATTTTACTGCCAATCAGTCTAACTAGGCATTTCTTCTCTGTTCAGTTTCCTCTAATTTAGCTTTACTTATCATATCTGTCAGTACATAAGCAATGGTCTTGCCTGAAACCTTGGCTTATGTAAGGTAAATACTGCTTTCTTAAGTAAGTCATTATAGAGTCTGTACCAATACATATATTTCTGTATGAAGAGCAGAATTGATGTCAGTCAACTTTATGTTGGAAGAACAGTATCTGCATGGCCTTTTGCCCAGTATGGTTATATCAGTTACAAAACCATAAATCACGTCTGAAACTAAGTGTTACAGCTTTGTAGCAGACCAGGAATCTTGTACAGACCATAAGAAGTACTTCTAATGTGTGTAGTTTGTGTTACTTGTTTTTATTGCAGCATTAATTGTTTAAAGAAACATTGTGTGTGGTCAGAAAGAGCTTTCAGTGGCTATTAATGTCTCAGTATATGACCTGACAATTAGAGAATGACACCGGCACAGAAATTATTCTTATTGTGGGACTGTTGTGCCCATGCAGAAAGCTGTAGAAATAGCTGGTGCTTAGAGGGTGATATAATTCTAGTTTCTTTCTCTCTAACATCACTGTCATGCCGTTATTTGGTGGGGAGAGGAAACTTCCCAGTTTCCCAGTCAAAAAGGTGTGACACATAGACATTTTTCTCTTTTCAGGATCTTTCCCAGAGAGTATCTTCTTCAGCAAATCCATCTTTATTCTCTGGCAGACCTTCAGCAGGTGAGTGTCTTTGGTTAATTCTCCCTGTTATGTGGAGCCTGTTCTTGCCTTCAGAGCTAACTGTACGTTTTCCTTCTAGGTATTCATAGCATAAATGCCTGCACTTCCAAGTTGTGTCTGTGGTTTGTAGTTTAGTGTAAAAATGGGTTAACAGTGGCATCGGTTAGGGATGAAAGCCTAGAGCATCAGTGTTCAAATAGGGATGGAAAGAGACTGTGAAAGAAAACTGTAGTCTGCAAAGAGAACTTTGCTATGAGAAGTTTTTCATCTGCTCAATAAATTCTCATTAAAGTCTCAGCCTATAGGTGAGAAGTAATATTTATTTCTTTGCTTGAAAGAGTAGTTGTTCAGGAATTTTGAAGTTCATAAAGTCCCATGTGCAACATGATTATTTACAAAGTTTGCTGAGCATTGCCATGAGGAGGGGGTGGGGGGGAACCTAACCCCCACTCCCCCTTCTCCCCAAACCTGAGCCAGCCTACTACACAAAGCTGAGCCAGGCAGTGTTACCATGACAGATGTGACCATGGAACAGGTAATGTGCCAGCAGAATTTGTCTTTGCATTGATATTGATTCAGCTAAGCAAGAACCTTGAAGTACATTTACCTGAACAGCAGAGTTTTATTAGGTAGCAGATTAAACAAGAAGAATTGGGAAAAAAGAGCTGAAAAGGGAGGATAGGGAATCTAAGGTGAATGTGCTGCAATGCTCAGATGCACAGTAGAGGAAGCATTGAGGTGAGGTGTGCTGGCTGACCTGGGCACCTGTGTATTCACACTAATGCTGTTGCCAATGGTGTGTAAAGCACAGTAATTTAAGCTTCTTTCACCTATGTTTTCCTTCTCTAGTGGTGCCTTTTTGGCAGGATAAGGGTAGCATAGTCGGTTCTGGATATTCAGTTGACACATTAAGTTGAGGTAGTTCAGATGCCCTTCAGAGCTGGAGACTACAGAACAACAGGAAATGTGGCTTTTGTTGGCTGGTGAAATCACAGGGTAGAAATGATTCCATATATAAAATAAAAGGGCCAGTTGCCTGAGGTCTGAAACTGTTTCCACATCTTTTCAGCGTGTTCTGCTATCTCATCTCTAATAATCGAGCCATGAAAAAGCGAGCTACTTAACTCCAGAGCTGCAGTCTCCCTGGTGGGCCTGTCTATTAGCCCCCAGTGTTTTGTAAGCTGCTTAATCAGTTCCTAACATTGGTAGTAGATATTTTAGAAGCAATCAGCAGGTTATCAAGCACCCTGGGGGAGAGAAGGATGGTAGAAGTCATAATTCATGCATTGATTTAGCATTTTTCTTTAACATGTTTCTTTGTATTTGTGTTTGCAAGACACCTTTTCTTCCCCTGAGGGCCCAGTCCCAAACTTGTCATATTTAGAGGCAGTATAATTTGATTACCATTTCTGCTGGGGTGGGTTAAATTCCATTTACCTTTTAATCTAGCTATATCTTTGTTGTCAGCATGGAGAGGGTTTTCCACATTTCAGAGGCTCCAAGTTTGAAATTGGATTGCCTGTTTTTGTCAAAGTGGATCCAGAGTGGAAAAGAGGGTCCCGTTGAGAATGAATCCAGTGGTCAGATAAATACTAATACCCTTAACAGCCCCTCCCTCCTGTCTGCTTTCCCCTTACTGCTGCTTTCTCCCAGCTGCTCATCATTTTCCACTGACCGGCAGTTTGGGTAGTTTTAATCCTGGAAGTTTTCCCTCCTTTTAATTCCTCTGCTGCCTATTTCCTCATATCCATGGGCTGCTTTTGCACTGTATCCTGCTGTCATGTAGATTGCATGTATTTGTGGAATTAACTAAAAGGTTTATTAAAGATTAATGGAAAGATAAGGCATGATGAGTGAATTAGAAAAGCAGAGAGGGGTAATCTGCAGATATAAGAAACCTTTACCCTGGTTAGTCCCAGCTCAATTCTGATTTGTTTCCTGGCCAAGTTCCCTTTAAAGATCCTAGAAAACGTGGTTGTTTCCGACCAAGCAGCTGAGTTTCAAAAATGGGGTTTGAGGGTCTGAGTTGCAAAAAAGGTTGAAATGCCTGTTTGCCATTAGATGAAGCAGCTTATAATACTATTCTAAAATAAAATCCAATATAAATCTCTTTCCAAGCTTAACAGGGCCTAGATATTATGAATCTAGCAGAGTGTATACTTGGGTTATCTGGTGGTCTGGGGATGGTTATTGCTTGGATCCATTTGGATAGGGCTCTGGTGGGAAAGACTTTACTATGAGGTTAAAAGCAGAGTGAAAAAAAAATGGAACAAAGTGGCCTTAATTCTGGAAATTTCCCAAATCCTGGTGAAGCAGTGGTTTTTCCTAGTACTTGGGTCATTAACAAATGCTTGTAGTGCAAATGTGAGTAACCAAAGAGGCAGCAAGTGACCATCTTTATTTGTATGTGCACACAAATGCATATATGGACTCCAGCAGGTTTTGCTGCAGACCAAGGCCCCAGGGACTACATTAAAGTTTACAGCAGTCTGTCTGTGGTCATTCCTGTGAGGTATATGTTCTTAGAACCCTGGTGTCATTGAAGGTGTCAGCACATGAGATAACTGATTAGTTATGTTCAGATTGAATAGGCAGAAACACCACAGCTTGCCTGTTCTGCCTCATTGGCTACACTTGCTTGTCTTTGCAACCTCCTGTCATCTGCCCTGCATCACCCATAACCCTCTGCATCTCTGTTAGGCAGTTTATCCAAGGTTATTCCAGTCAGTTAAAGCTTTCAAGAGGGAGATCTCCACTTGTTAGGAAGCAAGTATTCACTCCTGAATTTGCTGGTTTTAGCAGACACAGTACACTGGAAAAATGACTTAGTCTTATAGATCATGATGTGCTGTTACAGTCCGGGGTAGCTTCTTCCTAAACCTGCTGGAGGTGTGAACTCTGTTCTCTCTGTTCTGACATTACCCATGGGCATATCAGTGCATTTGTGCATGTATAGGTAGAGTTCATGCAACAGGAGTTTAAAACTATCCGTTCAGATTTTACAGATATGATTATGGGGCAGCTTTTATTGAAACTGACAATTTTTACACTGTTAAATACTGGTTTGGATTAAAGCTGACTCAGACAAGAGTCTTGTATTTCTTATGAAAAGTAATTCTTGCTACTTACACTACATAACATGTAAATGGGAGCTTTTGAAGTAAAAGACTAGAAGGGGCTATTGTGGTGATTTCCAAATTCAGATGGTTCATCCATAGAGAGTTAAATAATGTCTTACCTCTTTTTTATGTTAAATAGCAAGATACATAAGCGTACTAAGATTATTGCCATGATGCACAGGAAGTTCCACCTGAACATGAGGAAGAACTTTACTGTGCAGTGACCATGCATGGGAACCAGTTGCCCAGAGGTTGTGAAGTTTTCCCTCTCTGGAGATATTCAAGAACTGCCTGGACACAGTTCTGTGCCACATGCTCTGGGATAACCCTGCATGAGCAGGGGGCAGCTAACCCACTACGGGCCCTTTCAGCCTTACCCATTCTGTGATTCTTTGATGGTCTTTACTGTAGAAACTCTCATTGTGGCAATTGTGGCAATTATTTCATTCAGGTTATACCAAGTCCAAAAGATACAGTAAAATGAAAAGGATCCACATAAGGGCAAAAATTACTGGATGTCAAGGATGGAAATTGTGAGCAAGATGGGAGATTGAAAAAGATGATAATTTGAATACTTGTTTATACAGGAACACTCAGGGAAAAATAATGAAGTGACAAAATATGGGAATTTAAAAAGATGAGTTGAATTACTTTGAATCACTATGTAAATACTATTATTCAAAATATAAGTGCCTTTCATTTGCTTTATCTCCATTTACTTTGGAAGCAAAGTGACATAAATTGTATTAAGGCCATTTTCATTCTGAATGTGTATGTCCATACAGGGATTTAATGTAGTATAATTTATCCATTTTAGCATTGTAGATAAACTAATCTGTTGAAATTTAGTTAAAACATTATTGACTTCAGATCAACTTACCCGACTACCTGTAGATGAGCCAACAAATAATGTGAAGAACAGTGCAGAGAAAGGATGAACAGGAGAGTCCTGTTCTCACAATAATATGGCACAGATCATACAGTGAGTATTAGGCATGTGTAAAAATCCTTAATGGAAATGCTTTTTTGCAGAACACAGTGAGTATGAGGAGTTTAACGCCACAATAGTGTCACTGAGGCCAGAAATGTATCATCTTTGAGAGGATTAAGTATCCATAATGAGAATATCCACAGTTACAGTACATAAAATAAAGGGATTATAAGATTTCAGACTAGTCACACTACACTGAAGGGATTAGGAAGATGTCTTCCCTACTGACAGACAGATCAATGATTTCATCTTCCTCTGACATTTGTAACACTGATTACATACAGCACTGATTACAGCTCCTGGGAGCATTTTGGGCTTGCTTGACTGTTGGTCTCACAGAAGCATTCCTCACTGGGAAATCTTAATGTTTGCGGTCAAGCTTTTCTGCATATAAGACTCCCTAACAAGAGTGTGAGAAATAAAAATGAACTTCAATGAAACAAAAGTTCTACCTAATTTGAGCCGAATACATTGTTAGATTAGGATTAGAAAGTTTTAGAAGAGCAAAGAAATCCTTAGGTCTCCTTCACTCCTCCAGGCTTTTAACCCATGCTGTACTTTCATTGCAGCTCCTAGACAGAAGTGAAGGAGGAGATCGGAGATGCTCTTTCTACTATTCTTATGTATGCAAAGCTTTAGTTGGTTTAGACAAATTGTTTCATCAGTCCCAACAATAGCAAAGAATGCAAGATGTGGACTTTTTCTACCTTTTACTTGCTTTTTTTTCAGAAGTAAAACTTCTTTTCTGATAACTCAGTCCTCATGCAATTGCTGATAGATGCTTAGTATAGATTTGTAACATACAGCCTGATGAATTCCAAGTCCATCAGTGGTGGTGTCCCTGCCCAGTAGTTCCTTTTTATTCATGCAATAAACGGATGGGATGGAGCATCTAACCCACACAGAGCCTGTGCATGTGGCTGTATTGATTGCAAAAAAATGGGGTTTGGCTAAAATACTTTGGGCGTGCTCTAGTTTTAGAAGTATTGCTGGATTGGGTACATGACAAATGCCTTCCTGCTCTTAGGGTATGTAGCTGAGCCTGTGAAATCATGAGTGCAAAGTCAGTTATATCAATGAGAAAGCCTGTTGCTGTAATTTGTGTCATTCAGTGATTCCATATAAGCTGTATCATCTTAAACTTCAGTTTACCAAAGAGATTTACCCATGTAGCTGTACCAGCAGATTCTTTTAATTATAGGCAAGCCCTTTTTCTGCTTGAAGGGCAGGAGGTGGAAAGTGAGAAGGAGAATTAGGTTTTGGGCAGACCTGGCTATTCTGAGATGATTGAAGATTTGTCTGTCACTGTTCTCTGTGGGAGTTGACTGTGCTCAACAAGAGCAGCAGAATGCCAGGCACATCATCTGTGCCATAGCTGCCACAGTTCAGAGTTTGGCACTGTTGGGAAAACATTGATTTGCATCCCCAGCCTCCCAAGCAAGGGCTGACACAGCATGTGGGACAGAAGTGCAAGCCCTGCAGTGTGTCACTACCAGTGTAATAATACCAGATAGTTCTCTACATAAACTATGTAAAGATGCATCTTGGACCACAATGGCATAATGTTAATAGCTGTCTTTATGACATCCTTTATGACCTGTGCCTGACTGACAGTGTTCTAAAGTAACTATAGTTCTAAAGTAAGTATATTAGCTGAGGAATATGAAAATAGTCCTAGGATGGGAAAAACGTACAGTATACATCTTCATAAATATTAAAAGAGCTGATTGCAAAGCAGCAGTTAAACAGCTTGTCTGCTTTCCTGTGGCTGTGGTGCCTTTATCACAGAATCACAGAATGGGTGAGGTTGGAAGCACCACAGTGTGTCATCTGGTCCAACCTCCCTGCTCAAGCAGGGTCATCCTAAAGCACCTGGCACATCATTTATTTCTGTCACTCCCTGGAGTTTGCCAGCACTGTGCTGCCTTTCAACAGAACAGGAAGCTTCAGGTTATTCCCGGTGTGTGTGTGTAATTCCCCAAAATACTGACAGCTCTGGTTACAATTAGTGGTAATGGCAATGGTCTTACTGGTGTTTCCTTTTTACCTCAGCTCTGCTGGCGGAGGGAGTTGCTGTCATTCAGAGTTGGCTCATGGTCAGGCAGAGAGCATGGGAGAGCCCGCCAGGCTTGGGGATGAAGAGCTGGTTAGGAGCATTTTGGCAGGTGGCTGTCAGGATGACAAGTTCATCTGAATTAGGTATTGCAGGCAAATGAGATCTAGCAAGATTGTTAGTAGATATTTTTAATAGTAGGACTGGTTCCAGCACTGCGTGAAACCAGAATTTTTAACAGGGTCTATTAAATACTTGTAGTCCTTTTCCCTGTGAGTATGTAATCTAGGCCACTTGGGGCAAGTGTAGCTTTTTAAAATGAAACTCTGTTTAAAATGACTCAGTAGTGGTGCCAGTGATTCATAGGAGCTTTTGAGTTGAGATCTCCTGAGATGTTCTAATTTTTTCAGCCCATAGAAGCAGCAGCAGTAATATAAGTTACCCCTTTTTCGCTGCCTTGTGCTAAACAGGTTTCTTCTGTTATTTTCTGCTATGCAGAGTGAAAAGCCCAGTACTGGAGATGTAGGTTAGCAGTGTGAAAGATTGGGCTCTGAACTCATTACTCTACTTCACATAAAATGATCTGGGAGAGCCAGCTGAGTGTTCCTTCAGGACTAACATCCTAAGAAACCAGATTTCCCAAGAAATAAAATACTGTCTCAGGGCTACCTGCTTGGATGAGAGAAGGACATTTTTTTTTTTTAGATTTTTCTTTTAAATATACTTTGTACTTACACAGGTTTTTTTCAGAGTAGCTGTAGCCATTTTCTTGGTATGTTGCTTTCTTGTTCTAAAATCCTTCAGAGGACTCTCCTTAAAATGCCCAGATCCAGTCCTATGCAAGGCAGGAAAGTTTCTAATTTTGTGCTATCACTCATGAAATATCATCTTGCTCAGTGGGCATGTAGAGTCAGTTAATATCCCCGCATGCAATTGCCTGATTAATCTTAAAAAGAAAGCGTATATATACTCTCTGCCTGAATGCATATTTGCTTCTGTATTTAGAATCATGTATGTTTTTAAGCTAAGTAAAGTGCTTTCTGTTTTCTACCAGCCAAATTCCTGGTACTCTTTCAACCTTGTTTGATTAAAACAGCCTTTAACCTTTGCTTGAATACCTTTTTCTTAAAACAACCTATAATTCATCCCTGCAACAAGATCAGGAGAACTTGGGGTGTGACAAAATTGACATGTAGCTGCTTGGAATCTGTAGCTGCCCTTGAGGGAAGGATAAAGGAGGAAAGATGAAACACAGTGAGTGAGAGTCTTGTTGCAGGAGGAGCTGAGGGGAGCTGGCACAGATGATTTCCAAGCATGTTGTTTATACTGAGACAATTCCATCTCCTCTTCGCTTGTGTCAGCTTGCATCCAGAGACCTGTTGAAATTTCTGACATTTCTTCCTTTCAGTGAGAAGTATGGGGGAGGGCTTGGAGGAACCTTGTCATCCTCTCTGTCTCCTGTTATAAATTGACTTGAACTGTCACCAGTTTGTTTTTCCTCTCCCCCAGCCAATGTAAAACTCCATCTTCACCTTGCCCCCTGCCTATGTGTGCTTGTCAGAGATTAGCAGTGTTTGCTCTTGACCTTGTATTTCTTCCTCTTCCTTATGCCTGTTTTAGTTAGGGGCTAATTTGTGGAGTATCTGTTTAATACCAAATTAAAGTGAAACATATTCAGGGGTTTACTCCGGAAGGACTGAACAGCAAATAGCTCTGCCATCAGCGCAGACTGCCTGATGCAAACAAGTCAAAGGGGGCTTCTGATTTCTGTTTATTCAAATCTCACTCATTTAGTTTGCTCTGCTTTAGTTTGATTTATTTGGCAGTTGGTTTTGTGGGGTTCTTTTTGTTCTTTGCAGTGTTTATTGCAAAGTTTCCTTTCGGGTTGCACTCTGCCCTGTGTGGGTGATGAATTAGCACGGCACAATGTGCGCTGGTGTCAGCAGTGGGTGAACAGAGTCCCAGGCCTCCCCTGCTCCTGCCAACCCTGCTGTCACCTGTACCACAGGCTGAACAGGCTTTTGGGACAGCAAGGGACCTGTGGGGGGTGTAAAGAGGAGGGAGAGGGTGGGGTGGAATCACTCTTGCTGTGGGAAGCTGTGACAGAACAGCATGCCTGTCACAACCAAAGATGGGGCTCTTCTAAAGTTACTGCTGTGTTCTTTTTAAATTTGTTTTACAGCAGTGCACAGTGACTGATTCTAGTGTGCATGCACACAAATAGTAAGTGATCATTCTTCCCTTAAATCACCTGTAATTTAAATAAACAAGACAGCAATCTGAAAGAGATGACTGGGAGTCAAAATGAAGCAAGGAAAGCCAGCTGACTTTAGCATATAGCACAAAAGATGGGGCCTAAGATCTGATGTCTGCCTATCTGTGATTTTTACCTCATGATCATCCTTCCTCCCTCCATTTCCTTTTCCTCTGAACTAAAGATTAATTGTGCATTGAAATCATAACAAGAATTTGTGGTGTTAAGAATCTAGCCAACGGAAGAGAAAAAATCCTCAAGGAAATTAGCAGTCCACAAGCATTGTCTGTTCCCTAGATATAAATGACTGGGAACTTCCCAGCTAGGGAATGTTTTCCCTTTATTTTCTCTGCAGCTTGCATTATCCTTAGCTAAGCATATTGTAGCACGCTTGTTTCCAAGTCAGTGTTTTTATCGCAGAAGTCCTAACCCCACTGAAACCTTCATGGGGCAGAGGCTGCATTTACCATTTCAGCTTTAATGCCCAACTTCCATGTTTAATGAATGCAGAAAATACCTGCTTGTTATCCAGTAAACAAATAGGTAAAAGCAGTCATTGTATTGTTCCTGTACCCCAGTCTACTTTTGCTTGTCCTGGCTTGTGACAAAGATTACCTTTGACAGATAAGAGAATTTGTCAGAAAATGGTTTCTGAAATAGACATTGCAATGTAAGGATAGGAGGTAGAGTGTAAAGATGGCTGACTGCAGCAAAAGAGATCCAAGGCAGGCTTTAGGAACAACTTTCCAGTTGTTCTGAGCACTGGACTGTTGTGGTATCTCTCTGGTGAGAAGTTTTTAAGCAAGTCAGACATTTTGGTTGTGCTGGAGGGTGAGGAACAAACTGGATGTGTCTAAAGATGTTTTTTCTAGACCTGTTTTTTTGTATCATTGGTAATTCCTTTAAAAGCGTATTTCTTATCTGTCCTGGAGGTGAGGAAAGATTATTGAATGTTTAGTCTTCCTCCACAAAGCTTCCACTGGTGGAATTTGGAGGGTAGTGGGCAATAAGTGGAGAATTGAAGACAGTCTGTTCAGGATATTTTATCTGCCCTTTCATTCAGTCCAGGAAGCAGATTCTCTGTGGTGCTTTAAAGTCTAGGCAAAGCTGGAGCTTACCTCTGAATTTGTTAGGAAAAGGCGTGATTCAGACTAGCTGTTTCTGGAGAGGTAGAAAGAAAACAACCAATGGGGGCACAAACCTTTTCTGTAGAGGATGGTGGAAAGCTGTGCACAATTGTTGACTGCTCGTTCAGGTAGCTTCCTTCTGCCAGACATGCCTGTGACATTATTCCTGTGAATTAAGGTACTTTCTGTCTCTTCAATTTACATAATTGGGGATCATGAATGAGTTTCATGTCCACCACCCCTTCTATTTTCTAAGTGCCTCTTGGCCTTTCATGTCTCTTGTGCATTGCGTCAGTGCCTCCTGGCTATTTCTGTCTATGTCTGTCTCTCAGATAGAACCAAGTGTGCATCTGGCCTTGAGAAATAATCATAAATTTTGTTCTGTCAGGAGGAGACGCCAGGACAATCCAGTTTAGATTTGAACCTGTAGTTCAAGGTGTTTTAGGGATTTCATATCACTTAACCCATACCCTCCAGGCATCGCTTGTGTCTGACATGTAGATCAGATTGGAGGAATAAGAGGAACAGACTGCTCGGTGCTCCAAAAGAAGGTTATGGAGCAAATCTGTGTCTTTAAAGAGAGTATCTTCTAATAAAAGTTATCTGCAGAGAAATACACCAGCCCCTGCATAAGTAGTTAATGTTACTGGTTCAGTGTTGGCTCATAAAACCACTTTATCACCTCTATGATGATAATGATTAACAAGCTGATTTACTAGGGTGGGGTCACAAAGCCATTTGGCAAATTTAGCTTATCTCACAGTGGCAGGAGTACAGAACCTGAGTTTTACAGTGTTTTTACCACTTTACCTGGAATACTTAACCCTGTTGGTCAGGCTCTTAGGCAGAGCAGTAGCAGCAGGTTCTCCTTTATGAGAATAATAACCAGTGTTTCCTCCAGTGCTTCTGATACCTGAGGAAATTGTAGGTCTCAATGTGAGGATTCAGAAATGCTGGAGACATTTCATGAGTTCCCATCTCAGTGTTTATTCCCTGGTCACTTAACCACAGTGAAGTGATAATGTTTACAGACACACTGTTACATGATGCCTCTGATTGCCCCTTGTGCCAGAGCTGGCAGAATATCTACCCAAAGATGTGTGTAGATTTATCTTCCTGCTCTTAGATTCTGGGTAGCTTCTGTTAAAATATCCTTCATCTGTTGATTCTCCATTATCTTGGATCTTAATAAAGGATTTCTTGTTTAGACTGTGTCAGATTTTGCTTTTATTATCATATGGTAGGAATTACTCAGAGTAGCAAATTTAATTTAAAAAATATTTTAATCCAGAAATGCTTTATGTGGTTGTAATATACCATGACACTGTTGAGAATCTAGACTTCTTAACCTTGGCAGTTTCTCACATTGAGCAGAACAGTGTATCTGAAAGCTCAGCAAGCTGTATTCCCTTTACTGTCTGTTCTGACAGTCTTAATGTAGGTGATCAAAGGTATTTATGATCTCCATGCTATGTAAACATCTACTGCACTTTTAGAAGTTGGTAAAAACGCACAGACAGGGTAGGAGTTTTGATGACTTTCACTCAAATTCACAACATAGACTCCTGCAGGGATGGAGGTCTTACTCAGTACCTTTTGCTTCTTATCTAGCATTGCTGACAGGAGCCCTGCCCTCAAAACACTCACTCACTGCCCTCAGAAATGTCTGAAAACTGTGCTGTTTTTTCTTTCATGTCCAGAAAGTTCATCATATCTGATGGACTTGGGTACTGATTTATGCAGCCATGATGCAAAGTTTGGGTATTTCTGTGGCCCTGATCTAATAGGTAGGTGGAAGGCTATTGCAGGTCTTACTTGAAGCACTAGTGGATTACAGCTAACTCATTTGTCCTTCTGTTTCTACACATCTCTCCCCGAGTTCCTGCTAAAGTTGCTGGGATAGTACATCTATGGAAATGACACAGTCTGAGTTAGGAGGGGTCTTCCATGCTTGCCTTGTTTGATCAATATTTGTTTGCTTTTCAGTTAGTCCCAGCCAGAGGCTTCTTTAATGTCTTTTGTAATTTGAACAGCTCTCATGAATTGGAACAAACTCTAATTCTGTAATAGGGTTTTTTCATGCCCAGTTTTTGGTCTTGCTGTTTCCCAAATAGAAAGTTATTACAAGTCATGAGTTTAGGTTACCATATTTCTGGGCTAAAACTCTCAACAGACTTGAGAAGTTCTGCCACTGTTCCCTTGGCCACTTTTCTAGTTTGGTTTTTAATATGAAAACATATATTGCAACACCGTATTCACTACATTGCTCTCCCATGGGACTGGTTTGTGCAACCCTCCTTCATGCTGGTAAGTAGGTTCTCATACAAGTTTTTGTTGACTGAACAGGGAAGATGAAGTGACCTGATTTCTCTGCTGTGTGTAGTGGGGGCTGGGGGTTTGTGCTGCATAAAGGCACAGCTGGGTCTGGGCAGTGGGGCCTTCAGAGGTGGACTTGTGCCAGCACTGTGCTTGGCCCAGGGAGCGGGGGTGAGTGATGGAGTCAGGACAGAGCTGGAACTCAGCGTGTGGCAGAGATGAGGGGACTGCCTCTCCTCCAGTGCAGGGCAGTGCTGTGGGCTCAGAAATGCCCTGTGAAGGTCAGACACAGGGACACTGGCCACAGGCCCCTGGACAACACCTCCTGCTTCTAAAAGTTGTCTGTGAACAAGAGTGGGAGGTTTCTCTGGCTTGGTGGATGCTCTGGTCTATGGCCTTTGCAGTTCTTGTTCTCTGAGGACAGCTGGATGCCTGTTTGCTTGTGAAAACATCACCTTGATAGAGCAAGGGAACTATGAGTAACTTTCAGTCTTTGAGTAGAAGGATCAGGAAACCTCTGGGGCGAAGCAGCCCTCCTGACAAATAGTTAAACTTTGATCACACATTGTCCTCATAATCATATTAATGTGATGTATCCAAAGGGACTTCAACTTGTATCATAGCCACTGCTGCCTTTTATCTTCTGTCTTCCTAGTGAATCAGGAAACACATAACCCAGTGCATGTCTCCTGTTTTTCCACTGCACAACTCTCACAGCCTTTGCCAACATTGGCTTGTCTGCTGGTGTTTGGTAGTCCCTGTATTTTCCCCTAACCTCATTATTCTGAGTAATTGTTTCTTCAGAATTATGCTGCTCTCCAACTGAACACAAAGATATACCAAGAAAGTTTGATTAACCTTTGTTCATAACATTGACTTGTATGAGAAGCCTCTTCAGAAATCATCTAAAATAATTGTGTCACCACCCTTTCGGCACATGTTCAGATACTTGTACCCCTTCTGTTTTTCCCACTGCTGCAGACAAGACTTTGCCTTCCCCTTTTGCTCTTCAGTACAGCTTGAGCTTTCCCAAGCCGGATGCAGGAGGCTGGGCAGTGGGACAGGTACCTGCTCCTGCTAGATTTCCTGGTTTCTTCTCTCTTTTCTGGCAGCCCTGGTACCTGCAGCCAAGCTCTGGCCTGAGGGATGCTCTGCAGTGTGAGCAGGGAACCTGTATGGGAGGCTCCTCCAAAACACAGCTTGTCCCATTTCAGGTGGGAGATATGTGGCAGTTACTGTAAAAAGCAGTGTTTGCTTTGCTGGTTTAAATTGTAAGTGCTTTGAGGGCAGGGCCTGGCTTTTATGTATGTACTTGTGGGTGTGTATTTTTATACAATTCTTAATGTGACACACACAGGAGCTGCTGTGTACAAAGCCATGGCTTTGTCTTGTGGAAGCTTAGAGAAATGTTTTTCCTGATCCAGAGAGATGAACAGTGATTCTGATCTGAACACTGGGGCTATCCAGAAACACAATTTGCTTTGGACCTCTGGACACAACTGTTCTCCTTCTGTTGTCCCCAAGTAGTGTACCCCAGTGTATTCCAGGTATGGCAGTGACAAGCATGGCCCTGTGTCCAAAATTATGTTGGGATGGATTCCTTGACCAGTTAAGGAAGAAAAGCTGCATTGTACCCTCTGTCAATTGCTGACTGGGATGCCATCAGTAATCACCTCTCACCTGTAGTTTTGACCAGTTGAACAATTGCTTGCTCTACAAAGAGTTTGGGTTAGAAGCAGACCTTGCTCTTTATGTGTGCCGTAAGTAGAAGGGAATCTGAACTCAGCAAAATTTTAATTTAAGCTTGATAGCTTTTTCTTTTTAAGAGACAGGCATATATATTTTTTTTTCCTTCTTCTTCTTCTNGCCAGGTATATGCTGAGACATCCCCTATGTTAAAGAGATAAGTCAAGGGTGAAAATTTTGTTTTCTGTTCCTTTGGCATACTCTTAACTTAGTTTTGTGCTAAATTGTCACACTTCTCAAATATGATGTACTTTTCTGCAGCTTGTAGTGAATGATTTCATAGTTTCTTTGTTTTGTAAATTTATTTTGTAAAGTGAAATGTTCCTAGGAAAGGTTCAGGTGAAAGCTTAGGAGTGACTCCAGCAGTGAGAACGGTGTGTGGATTAGAAGCAGTGCAGTGAGAAGCAGTGTGCTGGATTAGACTGCATGGGGGCTGTGAAGTCTTCGTCACTGAAAGGCTTTAGGAACAGATACAGCTGTAAAGAGTGATATAAATATTAGTGGCTCTGCCAAGACAGCCTCCTGAGGTCTTTCTTTTCCTCCCCGAATTTCCATCATATCTGGATAATGCATTACTTTTGACTGTCATACTTCTATTCTATAATCACTTGTGTTTCCTTGAAACTCAAAATCAGATTTTAGCAACAACTGGAAGAAGATCCTGGGACTCTTCCATTATGGTTCTGGGGTGTCTAAACTGACCAACTCTGGACCTCTGGCAGTCACAGAAGAAGTTTTAAAACCTTTGATGACATGTTCTGTGCTCCTTTTCTCAAGTCATAAAACACTGTGAAACTGTTACCACAAAACAGTGAGTAGACAGCAAGTAGACTTGGGACAGCAAGTAGAAATCTTCCTTTCTGCTTGCCTAGCATAAATGGAGATGAGGATTTTATTCTTATTAGCCACAAACAAGAATGAGAGACAGTTGCAAGGAAAAATCATCCTGTGCACAGCCTTGAGGTCTCTGATGAAACAAAATAACACAAAATTTACAGATGCTAAAACCAGTGATAACATCGATTTGATGCTGCACTTTGTCTTCCTTCTATAATACAGTAAAATGGCCTGTAATTCACATTGCAAAATTGGCATGCATGGCTCTTTGAAGATACTGTCTTCCTCGTATGTCTGCAGTGGCCAGAGTAAGCAGCTCACCCACTACAGTGCTACAGCAAGCCATACAAATAAATAAATAAAGAGGGACAAATAATACCATCTCCTCAGGGCAGCTGCCCACTCCACGTGTCTTGCTTAGGTTGTGAACTCTTCACCACAGGAAAGCTTTTGTTCCTTCTAGTTTTAAATTCACCCCCAGTGCTTAGGAAGGTAACAGATTATGATAATTCTGTTTATTACATTATAAAAAATGTTGCTTCAATTCAGAGATTTAACTTTTACATCGTTGCTGACAGTGACATTAGTTCAGATTTAGAGAGTTTGTTTGCAGTGTGTCTTTAGCCTGACATTTTAAGCTGAGCACTTGTGGCCTGAGGTGACTGCTATAGAATAAAAATTCTCTGGAAAATTTGTATGCATTGTGGTTTATTTATTATCTTTATATGTGTATTTCATCTATTAGTGCCTGAGTGGGTTTTTGGAGGGAATTGCAGCCTTTTTATTCACTAGCTGGGTGGCTTCACTCTTTTTTTCTTCTTTCTGTTTATTGAATATTGTCAACTTCCATGTCTTTGCCCTAGTCCCAGCTTGTTTGGCGTTCAGACCCCCTCTGTAACTGTGGAGTCTGCAAGCAAAATATTTCTTCCTTCAAAATGAAAAACAAACCTCAGGCTAGGGGAGCTAAATTAGCTTCTGACCATCTATTAGAAGGTTAGCAGTAACACTACCTTGAACTATGGCTTCATTTTTGTATTTCATGCAGCTTCTCTGCATTGTTTATATTGTGGTTGAAGGGGATCTTCCTATACCAGGATGCAATAAGAACGTCATTTTTCCTCTGACATGAGCAGATGTCCTATCTGCAGTAGTAGCAATAACATTGCTGCTTCCTGTTGTTGCAGGTGTTGTTAGCAGGCTGGAGCTGAAGGCAAAGAAGGGGCACATTTCAGCCTGTGCCATTCCCTGCCATCAACACCAGCAGTTCCCATGCACCTCCTTTTCCAGGTGTACTTGTTAGTAGTGGCTTTCTTGGCTGGGGGACAGGAAGTTGCCCTGGAATACAGTTTCCTTACTACCTGACATTTGATTCCAGACTCTTTGTTGTTCTGCTTTGCCTTGATATCTCTGCTTTCTCTAGATTTGTTTACACTAAACCCAAATTACAAGTGGTGTGTTATCATGTTTAGGGAAGGGGTGCCTGAACTGAGTCTGACACTCATTTAACTGTAAAACTCCCCACTTTTGGGTTCCAGGGCACAGCCCTGTGCAAGTCTTCAGTCGGCAATTACTGCATTCTTTTTCTGTTTTACAGGAGGTTGCTATCAAATCCCATGACACATTTCTATCACTAATCTGGCAAGCTGCCATTCAGACCACAGGAAGCCCAGGAGAGAAGAATATACACTTAGGGCCTTATTCCATCTTCATTATTCCCTTCACCAGCAGAATTCCTTAAAGTCTCTAGAAGTTTGATCTGAATGGAAAGTATTTTGCCTGAATAGCACCCCTTATTGAGACATTGTCTCCAAGTCACAAATTTAGATGAGTGTTGTGATTAGCAGTTTAAGGCTTGGTGGTTTTTTCCACACCAACATGAGGAGTGCTAATCACTTCTAGTGGTCTGGCTGGATTCTCTTGGACTTCTTGATTTGAGAGCTGGACACGAAAGGGGAAAAAAAACCAACAAAACAAGTTCCTCTTTAAGACTTTACCTAAGAAGTTATTCATTTTGGCAAGGAGCAGAACATTGTATTTGAATGGTTTTCAGTGGGAAACACAGTCCTGCTAAAGGACTAAAGCCAGGACTCTGTTCACAAAATACATGCAAAAAACTTGTACTTTGAAGGAAAAGAAACAAAACCAAAACTGTGATATGTGCATAAAAAGTAAGAAGTAGAAATTGTAAGGCAGTATTCATAGCTGTCAGAGATAATGTGGAAGCCTTAAACTCGTTTCCTATTTACTTCTTTGTGCCTTATTGTATGAATGCATTGTTGTACTTAAAATGACTACTAATATTTTGTTATTGCCATGCAGAGACTTACAAAGAGATAGTAAGTTAATTTTCATGTTCAAATCACTGCTGCTTCATTGACTACTATTATCACTTGTGTTTTCATGCAGCTATAATTGTTGGGAAGTAACTTTCTTATTGTTTTAACCAAGAGTGTGTAGCTGCATTTCTGTAGTAGTAAATATTGTCTCAGTCCTTCAGGGCATTCTAGTTATTTCTGGGGGTTCATTCAACATTGTCTTCTCATTCCAGGTTATTGAAGGAAAGCTGGCTCCTTTCTTGGGAAAGGTGATCAAGTTTGCCACCTCTCATGTGTACAGCTGCAGCCTTTGTAGCCAAAAGGGTTTCATCTGTGAGATTTGCAACAACGGAGAAATCCTTTACCCCTTTGAGGACATTTCTACAAGCAGGTACTCCAGTGTAGTAATGTCAGTCATACATTTGATTTGAGTGTTAAAGTCTTGAGGATTCTCAGCCTCATGACCTTTTATTTAAATAATTAGGGACTACATTCCACTAATGCACATTTCTGGGCAGCTATAGTAGATCACTGCTTCAGGGAGGCCACCATGAGCAAATGTGGAAACAAATGAGAAAAGCTACTTTCAAAAGCCCTGTAAGTCTCAGAGTAGCTGTTCAAAAAGGAAAGAGCCTCCAGTATCATCCCACAGTGTGATTTATCCAAAGCTCTTCTGAGTTTGCAGAGTGTCCTGAAAATTACTTTTCTGGAGTGATCACAGGCATCTTTCTCTTCTCTGGTATCACTGGACCCATAATGTACAGGGACCATCCATTATAAAACAATAACCATCCATTCTGAAGTGTCTTCCCCATGAAATGTTATGGCTAGTTCTCTGCTCTTTTTCTGCTTATTCCTCTGTGCCTGTGCACACAAGATTTTTATTTATTTTTTAATTATATTGCTATTCTCAGGTGGCAACAAAGTAAGTATAAGTGTATGCGAGTCCTGAACTAAACAAAAAACCCTTTATTTCAGATCACATAGAGTATTGGATGCCAGGTCAGGGACAGGAGTCACATGGAAAACCTAGAAGCAAAATGCAGCAAACCAAAGCAGACTTGGCAACAAAGCAGTGTTACTACACTTTTTCAGTAGTGTCTTGAATTTTGAATAAAGGAGATATATGTTTCTCCACCCTTAAGAGAAAGACAGTATATCTGACAGTGTAGCATTCCTCCACAGATAAGTGGGGGTTTTTTGCTGTTTCAAATACAGACATTGTAGTTTGTTCTCCAAAGTGTTCATTTGAAAGGGGAAAAAATCAAGGACCCACCTTTTAAAACAATCAGGACCAGCCTGTTAAAAGGTTTTGCTAAGAATCTGGTTCCCTTGCGTGCACAAAGATGTTAAATTACAAGTAACCAAGGACTACTCTTAAGGGATTTTCAGTCTGATCTGAGTTTCAAAGGTTATTTGTACATTGTTTTTCCAGAGTCTTATTCTAAAAAATGTATTGATAAAGCAGTGGTTAAAAGCTAAACAAGGTATGGGGCTGAGTTCTGTAAGCAGTTTTGAAGAAAGAATGCATCTAGGGTGCATGATGAGATAGACTGAGTTAAAAAGAAAGACTAAGATGGCATAAAACATAAGATGTCTGTTGAGACTGCATAAAAGGTGATTGAAGATATTCCCAAAATATTAATGAGAATGTGAAGGAACATTTGGGAATACAAGTTTACAATAAAATTTGATTTGTCTGGGGGATTTTTGGTCACAAAAACATTATTGGGTATATATTGTTTCCCTGCCCTTCAGCTGAGCTCAGACATACCTTGCAATTCCAGAGTTCAAAACCCTCTGGAATCAAATAAAATTTGTCAGCAATTCAAGCCAACAGAAGCTGCTCTAGCTCCTGTGTTTATGTGAGTTAGAAGCCAGAAAGGACTTGTGTTCATGTTTCAGAAA
Source organism: Illadopsis cleaveri (assembly GCA_013399915.1). NCBI lineage: Eukaryota > Metazoa > Chordata > Aves > Passeriformes > Timaliidae > Illadopsis > Illadopsis cleaveri. The sequence goes on from VXBB01009691.1 coordinate 540,268, forward strand.
TGTGGAGTTATGGTTGATGTCATGCCAAAGACAGCGGTCCTTGTTAATGGTTTTAATTAAAACACAATCAGCATGAAAGGTTCTCCGATATTTCTCTTTCTTATTTCATCATTCTGCCTACTCCTTTTGTATTCCTTATAAGTAAACCTTGTTTTTATCCCCAGCATTTTCTGTTTCCCTTCCTTGTTAGTTTTCTCATCTCATTACTACACATGCACCTATGTGGAACTTACCAGATTATTTCAGTTCCATATTTTTGCTCTGGAGGCAAGTTATTTCAACAGAGGAGCTTGTATGCTTTACTGTGTGGCTCCATCAGCTCCAAAGCAGTGAGGGAGAAGGCCAGGTGGAGGGATTTTGTGTTTGTTTCCATCTCTTGAAGATGAGAGAGGTCTCTGAAGTAGATGTACGCAATTATACCTGAAAATTCTGATTGTGTGTTCAGCTTTCCTTGTCAATTGTCATGCAGAGCTCTGAGTAAACAGCTCAAATTTGTGATTTAGTTGTACTATTCTGAGTCCACAGTGTACAGAGATAATTGACTACAACTCCCTTTTCTCCATCCTGGTTTTCTGGAATTGCTATCTACACCATAGTATTCATATTTCACACAGTACTGGTCTGCCAGGTACCCCAGCTGAAGCTGGTGAGTTGAGGAGGAAAGAGCTGCTGAACTCTGAAGACCATGTTTTTCTTTTTGCATTTGAATGTTTGTTCACTTTTGAGCAATTAATTCCACCAGTAAATTGGGCTGTTAGGTTAGAAATATTCGTTTGGTTAGAAATATTCAAAAGTGAGTGCATGACATCTTTTGCAGACTTCAACTCTTTTCTGCATGTTTGAAAATGAAGCCTGCTTTTGTTTGTGTGTATGTATATATGTATGTGTTGATACCAGTCATGTTTTTTGGCTACCTCCCTGACCTTTCTTGCTCTTTGGAGAGAAGAGTGACAGCTGTCAGAGTGGCCATTGCAATTCCAATTCTCAGTTGGCTGTTAACTTTCCATCCTCGTGGTCTCTTAGATCAGCTTTGAGGTGAAGAGATTGTTTCTCTCCAAAATATTTTCAGCAGTTTCTGGCACAGTGTTCAGCAGGAATTTATGAAGGATGGGTATTCTTTAGATAGATACAGCTGAGAGAAAAAGAGGGCCCCTCTTGAGGGCTGGAGTTTCTCTTTGGTCTGGTTATTTGCCTGAGAGTCATTTTTGTCAGTCCTTGGGCAAACAGAGTGAATACCTGGGTTATGCACTCCTCAGGGTTTGAATACACATATATTACATACCCTTCTCTCACTAATCAGTGTGACACATTCCTTTGTTGGCAAACGGTTCCAAAACAAACACAATCAGTTCACTTAATTAGCGGGTCTGTGGGCTGTGCTTGGCAGGCTCTTTACATCCTGCTCAACAATACAGCACAACAGTTTGCTGCCTTGAATGTAAGGGTGGGCTCACAAAGTCATAAGCTTTCTAATGATACATCCTTTCTCTGGCTTTTCTTGGGAGGTGGTCGTTCTGCACAGATCGTAATGAAAGCTGTGATTTGGTAGTTAAACAATTTCTTAAAAATTGTCCCATCCTTTTGATGCCTCTTTCAGTCAGTTTGATCCTTCTGTCCCTTATTTCCCTATTTTCTGTCTTACCCATACTTACATAATACTTAATCAGGGTTCTTTCAAAATTTCACAATTTCACCTTGTTTTTGAAGGCCTTTAAATCATGAGAACTATTTAAAGCCTCTTGAATTAATTGCACATTTCATGGACGAAATTTTCAGCTAATGTAAACTCTCAGAGCTCTGCTTTAGCTTGAGTTCTGGCAACTTAAACGAACTGAGCCTCTACCTCCTATTTTATTTCTTGGACTAAATTTGCTCTGGGCTTAAATTTAGTGAGTGAACATATACAATTATCATATTATATCACGTATTTTACATTGACAGGTGTTGTGCAATGACTTTAAATATCCTTGGCTCTAGATTGGCTTGTTAGAGCTATGCTTGCCTATTAGCAAGCAGGCACTTCCTCTCAAGTTGCTCTGATTTTGCTTGTTCTTCACTAATGTGGGGACAAGGTTTTGTTTCTTTCTCCTAAAATTAAAAAAAGACCCAACAACCAAACAACTGAAGTCTGTGTAGTGCACTGTTGTCTATAGTAGTGGCTGTATTTGTTTTATAACTTAGAACAAATTTTAACAATCTTTACATCTTAAAGAATACTGAGAAAATTACCTTTAGAATGAGAATAGAATTCATTAAAACATGTTTTCTGTCCCACCAGATAATTTAGCAATCATGGTTATGATTAAGATTATTTTATGTTACCCAGTTAATAAAGTTTTGGTCTTGCCTGTCATCATCCTAGTGATCACTTTCACAGGCAATTAAATTGGTTGTGTTTTGCTGGTAAAGTTACTTGCTTGTTAAGAACAATTTAGTCCATTCCTTTCCTTTTATGTGCTGACTGTAGATGTATGTGAACCATGGAGAGTTGCTCTTTTGTGTTCATATTCATTTATCAAGGCTAAACTGTTTTCAATTTGCTAAGTTAATTTGTTCTGCTGATCAGTTAAGACATGTAGACCTTTTAAGATACAAACCAGAAGGCCCAAGTTTAAAATAGACATGCCACAGAACAGGCTTGACTATATCAACCAGCTTGGATGCCTCCATAATCTTTGGCCACCATCCTGATAAGACCTGTGAATGTACTTTGCACATAGTGACAAGTCTTACTAAAGGCTCTGGGGCTGTGCATGCCGAAGTCTTTGCAAAGTTACAGCTTACTGTGTTATGGTGCTGTGTCACTGGACAAATGCAACTTCAAGCTTTTGGGAGAATGTTAAAGATAGATGTTAGATGGGGAGACTGAAATATGTAGTATACAGCATTTGCAGGAAATACCTTGGCACAGGTCAAAGGCATCGTTCAAAGTACAAAATTTTCCCTCTTGCTTAGATTGGTTTGTCTTATGCTAGAAAGTCTTTCCCCAGGCCTGGCTCACCTGAGTTTTGCCAGTAGTTTAGTACCTAATTTTTGAAAGAGCTTAGCTTATCAGATGCTGATAGCTAGTTCAAAGCACTCTGAAGTGATCTTCTCAGCACTTCTTTGAGGAAATGTAGGCACCTAAGTAGATGCTAAATTCTCTTGGTAATTTAATTTCACCTGGATCTGTCAAAACCGATCAAAATCTTCTGGCCCACATTGTCTTATTTTTGTTTGTGCAGGGTAGCACAGCAATACTATCTGGAATATGTAAACAGAAAACAATAAAATATACCAGCTTTTTCATCAAGTATTGTCTTTTGCAACTGAATTAGCTTTAGAGATTGGTTTTACTTGCCTCATGTCACAGTGGTTTTTAACTAGAATGTTCAATCAATGTCATATTAGTACCAACTTTCTTCCATTCATTTACTATGTGGGCATCCCTCACTAGGCAGGCTACTTGCATTGGTTCCTAGGCAACTGGAATAATATTGCTGCACGTGTGTGTCAGGCATTGGTTGCCTTTGGGGCTTTTTTTGTGTTGTAAGTGAACACAGGCTAGTCCTTTTTCCTTTTCTTTGTGTTCTGCTAAAGGCTCAGAGTTTGAAGGGCCTGTCTGTGATATTCACAGCTGAGCAATTCAGAAATGCTTGCTGACAGGCACTTGTGCATAGTGTGGGATGGTGGTCATGCTGGAATCTCCAGGCAAGGCTTACTTCAGCCAGTGTGGTTTGCTCTTTGGGTTTTTTTAATAGCCAAGTTACAGGTGATTTAGTGTTTTGGATGCTTGGTGGATGTTTAGCATCATCTAAGGAAAACATAATGAGTTAACCCATTTAATCCTGCTTCTCTGCCTGGCAGGAAAGAAGAAACTGAAGAGTTCAGTCAGTGAAGGGTTCAGTCCTAAATCAAATCCTTGCTGAAATTTGTTTCAAGGGATTACTCACCTGATCGAATGTGTGCAAGGTCTGGCACAAAGGAAGTGAGTTTTCTAAATGAAAAAATGAAAGCTAATATATAAAATTACAAAATAAAGGGTGGTCAGTGAATATTGCACTGCAGTGAGACAGGAGCTCTTTGCCCTTCTCAGCTGTGTTAGGAGCCCTGGCTGACCTTGAGCAAGCCAGTTCACCTCTCACTTCATGTTGTGAGGTGGGAATGGTGGTGCATGTGGTACAGCCAGCCCATGTGCATGGGACTGAAGGTATCCTATAAACGTTGTTGGTTCCAGCAGCTTCATCCCATCTTATACCAGTCACATTGGTAAGTCTGTCAACCAGTAAGGTTTCTGTGAGACAAAAAACCTCTTTCAGATGACATCCTGGGCCACCTGTTGATCATCCCTGCTTCATTTTATCTTTTTAAGGTGAAAGGTCTTTGAGGCCTCTTTGTGTTGTACCCTCCACTTTGGGCATGTGATTCTGCTTAGGGGCACTTAATGGTGGTGCAGTACAGAGGAGAAATATGAGCATAATGAATTGATTGTGCAGCATCTAGAATTACTTGACTTATAATCCTGGGAAAAATAGATGGGAAGCATGAAAAGAACAAGCCAGAATTTACAATTTACTAAATATTGATATGTTTCAAATGCCTAGACTTAATGGGAGATACTAACATCGGCATTTCCTCAGCATACAAGGAATGATTATATGCTTTTAATGTAAAAAGGCTTTTCTTTTGTAACTGGTAATGATAATAATAAGAGCATTATGATGCCTGTCTGGCTGTGGAGAGCTTTGCCCTTTCTCTTACACTTTCCAGTGCAATAGAAATTATTTAGAGGACTGAATAATTCTGTGCATTTTTTTACTCCATACAAGTAAAACATCCTTATTAAAACATAAAACACCCCCTAAAGTCTCAACAGAAATTGAGTTAGGTCAGGAAAGAGGGAAAAAAAAGGAGAAAACACCAAAATAGAGGGGAAGCTATTTCAGCTGCCTTCTTAGAAGACTGCAAGTCTGTGTGAAAACAGATGCAATGTTCACTAAGTCTTCAAATACTGTTTGAAAAATAGCAAGATGCTATTAATGTGCAGTGTCACAATATCATTCATTAAAGAAGGAAACATGAAAGGCCTGAATGGCTGTGGGCTCATCAGCTTATTATCAGTGGTGAATAGCATTCTCACAAAGGATGTAGGGACTTTTTGGCCTCTAGACAAAGAATAAGTCAGGATTCAGAAATAGCACCTGAACTGTGAATTACCTATGACAACAACAAGGGTTAAGGGAAAGATAAGTAAGTGTAGTGAACTATTAAGTGAGCCTTTTATAGGCAACAAAATATATTTTATTTCTCCAGAGAAATAAAATCATTTTGATATACCAAGGCTTGAAAACAACAAAAAACCCTATGAAATTCACATGTGGAGATAAAATTAGATCTCAGGATTAACTAGGAAGCAATCTGTTTGTAATGTTGTAAAAAGGAATATAATGTTGGTGGAGTTTTCGGTATCACTGGAGAATCTCTCGAGGTGAGGCTAGAAATGGTCAACCAGTCGGCATTCCAGGGCCAGTTAAGATTGACTGTATTTGATATGAGGAAAAGCAAAGCTGTGTAGGTAGCTTGGGGTAGTATAGCTCCACCACTTTAAAAGGAGTAACTTGACAGTTGCAGGAAGGCAGAGCAAGATCAGCATTGCCCCCCCCTGCCCTAGTGACTTTCTTTGTCAATGGGGGGGACACAAGCATGCAGTGAAGGCTGATATGGGTGTCCTCTCTATTTGTTCCTATGCAGAGCTAGAGGCAGCTTTGCTTTCCAACTCAGACCACCCTTCCTCCAGGCTGCTGCTTTGTTGTCATCTGCATGCCTTGGTTTGGCTCAGCCTTCACCAGAGAAGGCAAAAAATAGGTCTTCAGAGCAGCAGTCAAGGGTAGGGGCACCAGAATGGACCAACGATGGCAGCAGTGGTGCCAGTGCAGTGACTGTGAGATCAGGGCTGGCTGTTTGCTCTGCCTCTGCTTAGTGCCTGACAGTGTGGGGTCCTGGGCAGAGCTTCAGCTACTGCACTGGCTCTAATGAATAACAGTTCAGACAGTTTTTCTCTGTGTTTTGATTCTGAGCAATGGGAAAAAAGTTTGTTAACCTTTTCCACTGACCTTGTTTCTGAAAAATGAATTTGTATTAATTTGAACACCATCAGTCTTTGTTTGCTCTGCTGATGGCCTTTGACTTGAGAGAGCAGGTGTGTTGGCTTCTCTCTCATCCTGCTCAATCCATTTCAGCAGCAATTTCTGATAGGTTTTGTCATTTCCATGCATGCTGTAGAGAAATATTGGGCTAGCATAGGGAGTGGCGATGTGAGAGAACAGAATTACACTCCTCATCAATCATTACCCTCTAGCAACTTCCAGGGCACTGTAAACTGCTGACTAACAAGGGAGAATTAGCTTGATAAAATCACCATTAGTGTCAGTTCAGAGTGGTGTAAAGTTTTAAAGACACTGCTGTCTTCTGTCTCTTCTTTGCCCATTAGTGTGTCTGTTTGTGGAGATCCCAACCCAGCAAAGCACGTAAGCACACTTAATGGAAGGCAGATCAGTAATCCCAAAGAAACCAGTGGGATATGAGTCCTACACATGTGTGCATGTGCTTCAGTGGATAAGGGCAATAACACACTCTCCTGAGTACAGAAATTGTAAATACCTCTGCGTGAGACGGTTTCTTGAGTCAAAAGATTTAGACTGTAGCTGGACTGAGAAATCCAACAGCCAAGTTTTACTGCAAGAGAGTATGGAAGCCAGTAGATATACTGCTTTATACTTAGCCTCATTCACCTGCCTTTTCTTACTCATATTTGAGTTTTATCCATTTATGCTTGTTAGAAATGTGCCTCCTTAAATCTCTGCACAGACTTCTCAAAGCTCTGCAGTTATTAAGATTTAGGCCATGTTCGGACCCATGCATAAAACTTCAAGTGCAGTCAGACCAGCAACAGTTTTTGTGGAAGTTACAGGTGAGATGCAGCTGATATAGCTAACAGGTTGTGTTAGCTTATGGACTTCTCTCAGTATTGTCAAACCACATGTCTTATGGCTTCTCACTTTTTGGGGGTTTCTTTCTTCACGTTTTCGATTTTTCTTCACAATTTTGAAGACAAGAACCTTATTTCTATGAAAAGTAGGTTCAAAGCAAACCAACAAAAACCCCACTGAAGTTATAACAATGGGCACTTGGATTCTTATATAGTCATTGGACTACAATAGCTACAAGAAAGGGAAAAAAAGTGCAAGGCATTTCAAGATGTCCTACAGAATCACCATGGGTGACCAACACCTGTTGTTTGTATTTCAAGATTACTCTAAAGTTTCATGTTTTGTTGCTTTTATTATTTGATTATCCAACTGAAATCTAAGACTTTTTAGCTCTGACAATCCTCCTTTTACTTTTTTCTTTGGTTACAAAGCTGTAGTGACAACTCATCACTGCAGATAGTTATTTGCATTGAAAGGCTGAGAATATCCAACTGTTCAGTTGTAGCCCACTTATGATCACCAGATGTTTCATTGCTCGACATCCGTCTGTAACTGGGGCTTGATCTGCGGTGACATTAAGTTCATTGCCTCACAATGCCCCAAAAGTAAACCAGTCATTTGTTTGACCAGTTGATTTGTTTGAAGTCTTAATGTCACATTTGAGAACAGAGTAACACAGCCAGAAGCATAGCTTAAGATATTGATCAATTGATCAACATAGATCAGTTGTGTTCATCTAGTCTAGTCTTCTACAGGACACAAGGCAGACAATATCGCTTACCTCTGTTTCATTTTTTACTTTTGAAATGACAACTTCTCCTGCTGTTGAAGTGAACTGTTCTTCACTCTTTCCAGAACAGCTGACCACTGGAGCTTCAATGAGAAATATGTCATATCATGGCTGTTGGAAATCACAAAATCTGTTTCTGCAAATGCTGAAATATACCTTACTGGAAAACAATATAGTCACTCCTCACTGACAAACAAAGCAAGACTTGTCTTTCATAAAACAAAGTAGATGTCTTTTCAGTGACATACCTGAATACTAGTTACTAAGAAGATAAGTATTAATCATTCTAAAAACTTGTCTGTGAGGCAGAAGTACTGTGACATATTCTCAGCAACTGCAAAATGAATGCAAACCAATTTATTTTAGTGCTCCTGAGTAGCTTTATACCAGCAGAGGTGTGGCCAGTGTCTTTTACAATGCTACTCTAATGAAGCATAATGCTCTTAGAGCTCCCAGAACAGTGTCAAGGAATACCTACTGCCCACAGCCCATGTGAAGCCTGTTGCATGCTCTGGTCCTATTTTGCGATTCAATTTTGACACTAATTTGTGTTTGCAGGTGTGAAAGCTGTGGTGCTGTCTTCCACTCTGAGTGCAAAGTGAAGGCTGTACCATGCCCCAGGTGTGTGCGTAAAGAGTTGCAGAAGAAGCAGAAATCCTTCTGGAGGCAACTGAATATGGATGAGAACTTCGAAGAGTCTTGCAACATGTTCGAATTGTCGTATCAGAACACCTGAGGTCCTTAAGGCAGTGGCCAGCCTGAAGACAATCCCTCTCCCAGCTGCCAGCTCAAGCAAATTCTTGGCTTAGACAGGCAGCAGTTTTTCTGAAAAATATTACCTGACCTTCTTCATCTGTGAATAAGAGCTGCCAAAGTGGCCATAAAGCCTTGTTGGCTTTGAAATACCAATGGCTAAACTGCATTGAAGTCCAGCTGTTAGCTCTCATACAAAATGTGGTTTATGAGAAATGCTTTAGGTCTAGCTAATTAAGTACCCAACTTTCTTTTCCACCTCTGGAGAAGACTTTATCTCAAGGCAGAAAATACTTACTGCCACGACTGCATTATTTTTAATGTTGTTCATTTAGAATTAATGAATCATCTACTTATTTATGTGTATTATTTATTTATTAGTAGCCTTGGCAGGGGCTCTGGTGAGGTGTTTCGCAGAACCCAATAGAGCAGGAATTGTTTTAAATCCACTGTCTCCTCCTGATACGGACATGTGGTTCCATTTCCTCATGTTTTCAGAGAACTGTCTTAAAGGATCAGTGCATTTACATTTTAAAGGATCTCCTTGCCAAGGAAAGAAGAAGATCTCCCATTAAACCTTATTTGGGGTGCTTACAAACATAAGATGCAGAATAATTCCTTCAGTTATGTTTATATATTTATAACCAACCCAGTGAACTACTCCATATTCAGATAAGCATAGAACTTGCTACTCTTTTTGTTCAGGCTGGGAATATCAGTCAAGCTCTGTCACTGAAGTCTTTTGAGATTTGTGCTGGTTACTCTTGATTTATGGGAGGCTATGTCCTTGTCTGTAGTAACATGATGTTGGTTCTCCTCCTTCCAGTCTGAAACTTTAGGGCATTTCAAGTGTTCACATTGGTTTTCTTTTTATTTCATGAAGTTTACTTCAAATGTTTTTCTAATCTGAACCTGTTAAATTGATAGTCAGGAAAGTGGTCTTGCCCATTTTAGTTAGCAAATACCTCCAAAATTGTGAAACACTAGTTTGCTGTTTTCATATGCAACTTGTGTCCTGCATTCTCTTTGAGCTCCAAGGCATTTATAGTTCTGTAATGACTTCCATGGTGGACAGTGAAGTTCCTCAAGGTATGATTCTGCTCCACACACCTGGAACATAGGGAAGTATTAAACACAGTGAATTATTTTGTAAAGGGAAGTACATGATGGATTTAACTGGGGAGGTGTGTGTCATTACTGGCAGTATGTTTAATTCATGGCGTGTTCACCTCCAATGAGCAGTTAGATTGTCTTTCCCTCATTTCACATTCCTGACTCTTTTCCACACCCTGCAGTGATATGTGTATTACATACCTATGAAAGCATTCATATATATACACACACGCACACATCTATATACAGAAAGCAAATATAGTTTCAGGAGAATAATGCCAGTTGCATGTGTATTTTCCTCTCATCTCACATAGGTTTGTGAAAATATAGAATACTGATTTTTGCTTCCTATATAATCTACAGACTGTTGTATTCAAGGCAGAAAGCAGTTTTGATTGTTGAAGCATCTCACTAATTGCTGAAGTATGTTAAATAAAAGAACAGGGTACATCATACTTTGATTAAAAGGTAAAATGCTACAGTGAGTTGCCTTGTACTGGAATATGTAAGTGGTTACCTTTTCCAGCCTCCAGTCAAAGAAAAAGTAGCTTTTTCAAATTTGAATGCAACTACTATATATATAGAAGCATGTTTATATCTGTATACATTAGACAACCAGTGCCTTTCTTTTCCAGAAATCCTTCTTTCATTAGGATTCTTTAGAAGGAAGTGAGGATTTTTCCATGTTCTTGGCAAAGTGCTGTAGGGATTCCCATTCTTAATAAACCTGGTGAATCATGCACCTTTGTCACTGAAATTAATACTTCCTATACACAATGGTGTCTCTGTCTCAGCTCACTGTTCCTCATGTGAAATGAGTTGCTTTTGGCTATCACCCTTAAAGGTATAATGTTCCTTGCAAATCCATTCCCATGCAAGAATTCCCTGTGTATTCAGAAATGCAAACACTGGGGAAGTACTGTGGAATTAGTCAGGCAAACAGGAACTGCACTGGTACTGGCTGAATAAACAGAACACTCCCATGTTTTTCAGCTTGTGTCACTACAATTACTCCTGTGGCAAAGCCAGTAGCTCTGAAACTGTCAGCATCTGGCAGGTACTATTTTGAATTATCTGTAGACATAATGTTAGGTCATTAAAGAAAAAATGGTAGTGTTTTTTCATATCATCATGCTCTGATAGTTATGATACCTCACAGTGCTGGTTCATATTCAGCTCAATTTAGAGAAGGCTGCTTGAGTGCACTGTCAAAAACCATATGGAGTCAAGGAATCAAGGTTCAGACATTACAAAATATTAGTTACTTAGACATATATGCTGTCTCCAAAGTACCAGTCATGTGGGTGATTAGATACTGGAATTGAATTCTAGAATAACAATATAGACAGCATTGGAGTTGCTCTGGGTTTGTACAGGTATTACAGAACAGTTTCTTTGCTAACAGAGATTTAAAGGATATAAAGAGTATGATGTTGGCAAAACTGCTGAAATGCGCCATGGGTCTGAAACCACTGCCATTACCAATGACATAGAGCAAGAGCATGTTGTGATATTCTGTCAGTGCCCAGAGCTTTATGTAAAAGGATACTGTAAAATACAGATTGTCTTATTTGCTTTAAAATCCAGTGTTGTTGTAAACAAGCTACTTCCTAAAATGAATAGTCATTCATTTCTACTTTGGAAAAGTGATAAGCTTCACAGTAGCTCTAGGAGCAGGCTGTAATGTGGAAGATGATGTCCTCTCAGGGATGCCTAGCTCCTATCCAAAAATAATGATTCCTTATGAATGGGTAAGATAAAGAATTCTGTCACCAATTTTTGTAAGCATAATGAAAGGCTTAATGCTGCCCTTGGTCGATTCTCTTGCAGGAGCCATCTGCAAGCAGGAGCCTCAGCCTGAGGTTCTGCATGTGGTTTGGGTTTCAGACAGCTCTGTACCTTTGCGTGGTTGTCTCTGCTGCACTGACAGTGCTCCGTGCTGGTCCCCACTGCTACTCTCTGCCCATTCTGCGGCCCACAGCCTGCACGTGGCTCTGCTCTGCAGACTTATGGATGAGTATCAGCTGGTAAAGTTCCTGGAGGCTTTGCAGATTGCACGGCTCTGCCCGCACCCTCCCCGACACCCCAGGTGAAATTATGTGTTAGTACTTCAGTCTTGTCCTACCCACGCATGAAATAAATTTGAACGATCCCATTTCATTGTGAGTCAAAAATAAAATATGCTGTTTGTCTTCTTCAAAGAGAAGATGGTTTCATAGCTGACTGAGAAGGAATTGATCTGTAATCCAGTTACTGCTTCTGCTTTGTACGGAACTTGTTATCAGTGTAAAAATAGGATGCTTAACTGCAGTGGACCATAGCTTCACTCTCTACAGGTACTTACAGTTGTTAGTCTGATATTACTATAATCTAGGACACTACTGAGATCTTATTCAAGTCTCTTTTCCTCTTTACCCTAACCATCTACCTTTCCTTTAATGGGAAGATGGGCCTACCTAGGGGATGCAAAATGCAGCTCTTTTTGTATTATCAATCTATAAAAAGAGAAATTTGTATTTCTTGTGTAGGAATCCTCCTATTGCTTTTCTGGTTTTTTGTCTTGTCTTACGTGGTGGAAAATGATGGGTTTGTGATCTTGGCTGGCACCTACCAGTATGAGCTCAGTGCTGGGATCGATAGGAATTGGCAGGTGGGAGGGAAAATACTTTCTCAAGAGGAGCTTAAGTTTTTTGCAGTACTGCACAGGCTCTGATGGCCCTGTTAGGAGTGAATCATCAGGATATCTCTAGAGCTCCTCTTGTCAAGGCTTCTCTTATTATTAGGATAGTGTGTGTATTATAGTAGATTGATGATAATGTCCTGAAAGATTTTTAAGAAGAGCAGAGGAGGTCTGTTTACAATGAAATGGGGAAGCTGCCCAGTTGAATTTTGCTTTTTTTTCCCTGTAGCAACAGAAGCCAGTTTCCTAGGCTTCCCAAAGGTCACTGCCTGGATTGCAGCTGACTGTTGATCTGTGTAAAAGAAATTAATTGAATAATCATTATAATCTTCTAATTATTTTCCTGCTGCTCATTTGCAAGCCAGTCTCCCCTCTTTCTGCACTGTCTCTGTCCATGTCCATACTCACAGTACTGAGCCTATAGCTAGACTTGGAGCTTCATAGCTCATTGTGTTGCTTTTGAACCAGTTGAGTCCAGTCATTCTCTCCTTTGTGATTTGCCTTCCAATTTTCCCTTCCCAGTAGGAGTGCCTTACAGTACTGTATATTAGCGTCTCTCTTCCTGCTTTGGATTTCCTGATTGCATCTGCTGTTTTATTTACTCGTAGATTTAAACTGAAACTCTCCTGTGCTGTGCCTGCTCTTTTGCAGGAGTAGCTGAGTAAATCAGTTTGCTTGTTCTGCCCTCATGAAGTGAGTTCTACAGGGTTCTTATACCAGCTCTGAAGACACCAAGTTGTGTGGGAACTCCTCACTTTTGCTCATTTGGTGCCTTAAACTTTGAGAAGTGAATAATTTTTTTAGAAATGCTCTGCCATGATGCAATATGTTTGGCATTGGAGCTTAAAACCCTTGCTCATGACAGTTTTCCATCTTGCTTGGAATGGTAACCATAAAATTTCTTTACTGTCTATGCTTTGTGAGGGCATTATGAGAGAAGATAGCGTGGAGATGGTATTGGTTCTTACTATGTGTGTTTTTGAGACTAGCTGGGCTGCTTAGCCTGAGATGTAGTTGTGCAAGACCTTCAGAAGCTGTGCATATATAATAATGTCAAGTGCAGAGAATTAAAACAGGGTCAGGTCATATGCAGTTTTGCTCCTCCCAGAATCCCTGGCCAGTCCACACAACATGACCATGGACTCCCATACAGAGCTCCCTGCTCACTTGCACAGCTGGGTCCAGTGCTGTGGAGTGAAGGTGTTTCCTCAAAGCTCAATTACAATTCAGCCTGGCTCCCTGAAGGCTGACACAGTGGGGGTTTGGTCAGCCTTACCTTAAAGAGAGGGTTAACCCATTGAAATTTTAGCATTATTTGCTAAAGTATGTGGCTTGTGTCAGCCTGGGGCACATGTCCATACTAATTGTGATTTTATAAGTCCACATTTGACACCAAGTAGCAGGAATCCCGTTTGACAGCGGCAGTGCTGTTACTGCATTTTAGCAGTACAGTGAGGAGACAGCCTGGATAATAGTGTGCAAAGTTCTTCTTTACTTGAAAACCCTGGTGTGGCCATGATGGCTTGAGTCATACCTTAAAATGCCAATTTCACCCAAATTCCTTGGGGTGGCCATTAATCCAGATTGCAAAGATGCCACTTGTGGTCAGCATCAGATATTTAGGTCTGGAGAGCTATCAGCACGACCAAAGTGTATTAGACTTTGTGCACAAGTGTTAGTGGCTCAATTATTTATTCCAGTGGAATTATTTATTTAATCCACATGTTAAACCATTATAAATCTTTGAATACACAGCACTGTTTTGGTGGAAAAAAGATCTGTTTCAGTTTTGCTTATGCACTTGTCTACCAAGTTGATTTTGTTTGAACTAAACTGTGCTTTCAGGCTGATTTTTAATTAATACCTGTGATACCAAGTTACCTTATATGAGTCCCTGCTATACTTTTGGTAAACAAAAGTAAATTAATGAGCAAAATGTGTGTTTCATAGGTATTAAGTGATAAAGGCAGCTTCCAAATCAACTTTAGTTCAGTCAAGGCAATTAAAAGCCAGAGAAAGCAGGTGTGAGCAGCAGAGCACAGTGGCTGATGTGGTCCCTGGCAGCGTGGGCTTTCCTTCCTGCCAGAGCACCAGCTCACCTGCACCACTTACAGTGAATGTTAGCATTGCTGGCAGTGCACCCTGAGTTTTTGAAATACCCTTATGCTTGAGGGGTGCTCTGTTAACTTATTTGCAACATTGTTACATGTGTTTCATTGTTCTTGTGTTTGCGTTTTTGGTTTGGTTTTTTTACTTTTGACAAGGATTTTTTTTATTATTATCTGCAATGACTGGACAATAGTCTTAATTTATTATTGATGTGTAATGATGTTATAATTTAAATCCATTGAGTTGAATTGCTTGTTGACACTTGAGCAGGGTTTATTTGGGTTCACTTGTGACTGCATCAGAACACCAGTCCCTCTTGTATAAAGGCAACTCTCAATAAACACTAAAAAAATCTTACTTGTCCTTTTTAATTTACCTTCTGGTGGGTACTGTATCATGGGTAGGGCAAGCTTTGAAAGAGTGATTGTTTTCTTAAAAATGCTTTTCTGCTGGTTAAAGTCTTCTGAAACTAAGAAAATGTGGTACTTACTGTTCCTTGAAATCAGCCGGGAGGGCCGCTGGAAGTACTGTTGATGTCTGCATCAGGCTCTGGGGGTTTGGATTCCCAGTTAAATCTTGTGGTTTTGGAAAGCCACAAATCCCTAGATCTTTAATGGTGCTGACCCCTGCCACAAGCTCCCAGGGCATCTTACTGTGGCTTAGAGGCACCCTTGGATACAGAGCTCCTGGGAGGCTTACAGGAGGCAGCTGCTTACTGTGTGGCTGCCACGTGGACCTCTGCCAGAAGGGTCCAAGGTCAGGGGCTTGAGTTCTAACTAAGGGAGGCATCTCTCTGGTGGACTGAGGGGACCACTGACGGGCTGGAAGGACAGGATTTTGCCCATGTTATAAGGGTTCTCACAACTATGGATGTAGGAGCAGGCAAGATTCTTGTTCTTCTTCTTGTTTCTTCCAGTGCAGCAACTAAGGAGCTTCTGCAGCTCCTTGAATCTGGATTTGATGTCTAAAGATTGCAGCACAGAGCTGTGGTGGAGCTCATGGGCCTAAACCCACTGCCTGAGACTTCCCAGAGCATTCCACACCCAGCCCTATACTCTGGCAGCTTTCCTTCCCTATTCCTGCCCCTCCTCAGAAAGACCAGAAGTCCATCAGGAATGTCAATCCTCTCTCCTGCAGGAACCTTTGGACTTCATCTCTGTGATGAAATCAGCTACAAGCAATGAGTTAATATTTGACCGGGACCACACAAGCTGCACAAGGAAACCATGTGCAAGACCTTCTCTTCCTCCTTATTTGCTTTACAAGGTGAGCAAATTCTGTTATGACATCTTCCCCTTTCATTGCCACCTCCCCTCCTCACTTCACCCTGTAAGAGATGGTGTGAAAAAGCATCCACGCAGAGCAGAGACCGTGGGGTCTGTAGAGCCCTGGGATGAGCATGCCAATCCAAGCTCTAGCTCTTCTTCTAAAGCCAGGATAATTTATTTTTAAAAAGCTACCCTTCTAGCTCTCAGACCAAAATTAATAATTTTTGTGTTAATATGTGAAGTTGACTGAAGATGTTAGTCCATTCTGAAAGACTGGAGTTAGCAACCTCCTTCTTTCCTTAGGGACTGAGGGGGACCTTCCAGGTGTGAGGCTAACCATACCTTTTCAGTGAAAGCACACTGGGGGCAAATGAAAATATTCTGGGAGTGTGTGTACATAGCTGTGGACTGTCTGGTTAAAAGAGTTCTTGTTTAACTAAATACACTCTAAAATAGTGGTCCCATCTAGAGGCCTGACTGTTACCTCTATGAGAAGGCGATGGAAAGCATCTCAGATAATCAAGTGTTACAATTCAAACCAGACAAAGTCTCCAAGGCAAGCAGGAGTAAATTCCATCCATTTTAAGCATAGACAACTATCAAACTTGGCATTGAAGCTGTAAACATTGAAGCTTTAAAAAAGTCAGTCCATTGTTTATAGTAAGTGACTTTCAATTTTCTATAATTTAGTTCAAGGCATTAGCATTCATTTAGATATTAAAAATGAGGTTGTAAGGCTCATTTGGAAACAAGAGAAGTCAGGTAAGAGCCTGTGTTAAGAGCATTGGCTTGAAAATTCTTAGGTGTTTATTATGCAGGTACAATATGAGGCATTTAGAGGTAAGTAAGAAGGAATTATTAGTGAAGTTAGGTTCTGTTTAAAAATAAAGTGCAAATTACCATGTCGGTGTAAGAATGTAATAGATTTAATCAGCATGCATGGAGCAGTTCAGACCAAAGTGCTTTCTTAGCATTTAAAATTATAAATTAATCTCATTTCTGACTGACACTGTAGGCAAACATCTGAAGTGCACCAACAAAGTAAAGAAACACAAGGACTGTGCAGTTTTGGGCACCACAGTATGAGTAAGATGTTAGGCTATTGGAGAGCATCCAAGAGGGGGCAACAAAGATAGTAAAGGGCCTTGAGGGGAAGCCATATGAGGAGCAGCTGAGGTCACTTGATCTGTTCAATCTGGAGAAGAGGACACTGAGGGGAGACCTCACTGCAGTCACAATTTCCTTATGAGGGGAAGAGGAGGGGCAGGCACTGATGTCTGTGGTGACCAGCAACAGGACCTGAGGAAATGGCCTGAAATTCTGTCAGGGGAGATTTAGGTTGGATATTAGGGAAAGGTTCTTCACCCAGAGGGTGGCTGAGCACTGGAACAGGCTCCCCAGGGAAGTGGTCACAGCAGCAAGCCTGGCAGAGTTCAGGAAGTGGTTGGACAGTGCTCTCAGGCACAGGGTGTGACTCTTGGGAATGGTGCTGTGCAGGACGAAGAGTTCAACTCCCTAGTTCTTGTGGATCCCTTCTAACTCAGCTTATTCTGTGTCTCTCCCTCAGTTTGTACCTTCCCCTGCAATGAGAAGGGAGAGCAGGGATACAGATGCCCATGAAAGCAAGGCTAGGGTGGAAAACACACTGTCATCAGACATTATCATGAAATGGCTTGTGACACTGGTGGATACTTTGTTGTGTACATATTGCAAAATGTCCTGTTCTGGCTTGGACTCTGCACTTCTGAAGGACACTTGTTTCAGATTTAACAGACAGCATGTTCGATCCTTTAAGCAGATCCAAGATCTGCTGGCTCCAATGAAAGCTGCAGTTTGTCAAAGAACCAGAGCTGGGCTCTCAGTATTTAAGGACAGGAGCTGTAGCAGTGTATAAAACTGGCAGATTCCTTGTGAAATAAAAGTGCATCTAGCACAGAGTTAACCCTGAGTGATAACAGGTAAAAGAGGGCAAAACCATAATAAAATACAGGTCTCTACTGTAGGTATTTACACAGTATCGACATTGTTAGCTGTGCTTAGAGATTTATGTCAAGTGTTAACTGCCCTGTCATAAAACAATAAAGTACTTCTGTGAAGGGCTTAGGGCAAAGGAAAGGCAGAGAAGTCTCACTGTATAAGGCCCTCCTCCTGCATCTGTGGTAATCATGGGAATGTTTCCATAGTTGTCAGCAGGAGATGTGTGGAGGCCTGCTAGGGGAGCAAGCAGAAGCACATTTACTATGTTTAGAGCAGGTAACTAATGATTTTGTCTCAGGGTGGATAATGCCACCACCAAATTCTAGGAGCTAACACTGCTGATAAGTCCACCTTGCAATAACTGAAGAGATTAGGGTTCCTCCTGGCAGCAGGGATGTCCTTTGGTGTTTCATAGACAAGGACCCATAAACTCTGAGCGATTACAATAAGAGAACTGCTGTGCTCCGGGTGGCCATGAGGTGAAAAGGGCGAGAGTCCAGTGTTCCAGGGTTTCTACACAGTGTACCCTGGACTCTGCACACTTCCAGCTCTAGGCTGTTGCAACTCTGCTACTCACACTGGGCTCACAGTAGGTTTCCCCTCAGCATTTTGGCTGCAGGACCAGACTTCTCAGCTGAGTTTAGTGTTTATATGTAGTGGACCAAACTGAAACGCCAGTCCCAATCAGTCAGAGCACCAGGGAGTTAGATTCAGGCACGGTGCCTGCCTGTCCATGGGTCTGCAGCTCCAGTTTGTCCTCCCTGCTTGTTATGTCTGTCCTTCATGAGGTTATGGCAAGATTGCTCCTCCAAGCCATGCCAATACATGGCACTTACTAGAAAAGTATTGCTCTTCCACTAGAGATGCCTCCTATGTAGTTGTTCCCTGTTTAGATGCCACTGTATGGGAAGGTCTCTTCTTGCTTCTTTTCAGATGCAGGAGGCAATTCTTCTCTATGAAAACTTTCAGTAGAAGTCTCCCCCACCACAGCAGTCCCACAGATATCCTGAGAGGAGTAGGAGATTTACCTGCTTCCTGACCCTGCTCTGGACAATGCTTCTCAAAGGTCAGTCAGCTTCAATTAAGAGAAACATCTTTGTCCAGGAGATATTTCAGAGCCCTTTATAAACTTGAGTATTGCTGCCAGCCTGGCTTGCCTTGCTTTCTCTGTCAGGAACCAGAGTGTTCCACACCTGCTGGTCTTCAGTGTTCCCTGAGGGAGCTGATAGGAGCTCTTTGGAAAACAGATGGGTAGGTGTTGAGCACTTCAGCATCTGACCCCCTGTCTGTCAACTGTCTGAATTAATTTTAAGCCAAAGCAGCTGAATGAGCCTTCCATACTTCTTTCTCAAAAGCATTGTCCATGCCATTTCCTGTCCCATATTTTATCTTAAAAGCTAAGGAACAGAGCTGAAATCTGTCCCTCACCTGTCAGCTACATCAGCTTTCAAACTGGGACAGCTTTCATACTGGGACAGCTTTCAAAGTCTGTGGGTTCATTCCTGCCATGTTTCAGTGTGAGACTGAGTTAGTCCCTCCTGAGTCCTGGGTGGTGTCACAGTGGCAATAAACAGCTTCAGTCCCATGGCACCTGTTGTCCCTTTCATCCTTCCAGCCCTCAGCTTCGCTGGTGCTGGAAATGTGGCCCAGATTCATTCCCCTACTCCCAACAGCATCACAGGCTCCTACTCCACAGGACCAGCACCTACCCCACCAGAGTGCTGTCCTTGCATCCCTCTGTCCTGGTTCAAAAGGCAACTATGTTAAGCTCAGTTTAGAAAGAGGTGAGCAGTCTCCCATGTGTACTCAGAGCAGAGTGCCCCAGCACCAGCATCTTCTTGGCTGTGCGTGTGACCTTTTCCCATGAATATCTCAGTGGTGTCCTCATCACAGGAGTTCTTCAGCCTCTGGCATGGTGACACGGCCTGGGAGATTGAGATGACCCTTTTAGATTGCACTCTCTTCCTCTGCATAGCCACGCGTTAGAATTTTTCGCATTACACTTCCATGTAGGAATACGGTGGGGGGGGCCTTGGAGCAAGCTGCCTGGGACGGGCACGGACGTGCCCACGGGAAAGACGCGGAGCAGACTGTGTTTCTCGCTCCTCACACTTTTCTTTTTTTATTGACCCGCCTCAGTGATTGGAAAGGACCCGTGTCCCGTGTTCCACCTCCACCCCCGCCCGGCCCCCTCCTCTTCCCCAGCCGCACAATTGTCACCGCCAATTAGTGCATTGTTAGGGCACACAATGGCGCTGTGGCCACTGGAATGGGCCGCTTTTGTGCGTCTCCAGTCGGCTGTAGGGGCAGTCAAGATTCATTTAGGGCCTTACACAACATGGACAGAAAATACTATCAGAAAAGCAAAAGAGGGGAAAGAAAAAGGGAGAGGTAGCGAGGAACGGGGGGGCGAGGGGGGAGCCCGCTATTCAGAGGTTAGCCCAGCCGCATGAAAGGCCCAAGAAGCAGTGCCACATTGAAGACGCCCCTTGGAACACAAAAAGGAACCGGGGCTTAATAGTAATTAGTGGGCAAACTGCAAAGCGCACCGTGGCTCTCCCGGGAATTGTTCCTGCACTTACTGCCACGGCTGCCCCTTCCCCCTCCGCTCCGGTCTGGCTGGGAGGGGAGCAGCTCGGGGGTGGGAACTGGCAGCCCTCCTTTACCCACCGGCTCTGGGGAAGCCTCACCAGGCTCTTCTTTGTGGCAGGTAAATTGGATTTCATTCTCTAAAGCTCGTAGCCAGTTACAGGAGGTACTTTGCAGCCAGGACAAGGGGATGGTGTCAGAGTCAGCACCGTGGCCGTGACAAGGACCTTCAAACAGCCCTGTCCCTTCTTGCAGCCTGGCACGACAGACCTTGAGGCTGGGCGGTTTGTGGCCTGTCCCCCTTTGCCCAGCAGAGACTCGGAGGCCACTGCTGTTGTTTTGCTTCTGTTTTTTCCCCTTTGTTCATAAAATAATCACCTGCACGGGTTTTTATGATCTATTTAGGGAAAGGCCTGATAGCACCTCAGTCAGCTTAGTAGAGGTGAGGAATCTGCTCAGGCTGAAGACCAAACCTTGCACATCCTTTCAAAAGTCTGCACAGTGCAAACAGCACTTGCCTCCACCTCTCTCCCCTCATATCTCTCATATCTATGCTGGCTGTCAGTCACACTAAGGCCTTCATTGGTACATACAGAAGTTCTTAAAGAACATTTTGGCCCAGCACACCTCGGGATTGTCTTAGGCAGCTGCATTAGGGTACAGCTGAGTATGTTTAATTCCTGCTTCTGTAGATACCAGGTTGCTGCTGTTATCAGTTTCAGCTCATCTCCTGAACTTCTTGTACTAGGTTTAGTCAGGAGCCTGTGTCCAACAAAGGTAGCTGTGTCTTGGTAATATGCCAAATTAAAAGAGCCACAAGGCAGGTTTGGCCTTACATAAAGGTGGTTAAGTATTGAGGAGAAATTCAGGGCATCTTAGCCCCGAGGGAAAGTACACAGGGGTACAAAATTAAGAATCATTCCTTTTATGTTGTCAGGGAATCTACATAAAATCTGTGGAAGAAAGCTGTGGGATCTGATGGTTAGTTTGTTGGTTTTTCTTAGCTAATGGATGTATGTTTTAGCTATCCTTGAATACAAGGCTGCTGGAACAGGTGCCCATCTCAAGCACAACCACACATAGTCCCACAAATTTAAACTGGCTCTTGCAGATTAAGCTCAGTGTGGTTAGACCAGACACCAACTGACCAGATTTAGTAGTCTCGGCTGGAAATGTTTCCAGACTGCAGCGTGTGAGATACACACAGTTCTGGACCACCGTCTCACTGCTGGTAGAGGTTGAAAATGCCTCCCTGTTTCCTCTGGTAGCTACGAGTAAAACACTCTCCTATCTCCTAGATATCCAAGCAAGCCTAGGAAATACAGATGCTGCTCCAACACCAGTCTTTTTCCTTTACCTGGAATCCACAGCCACTCTGTGTGTCTATACAAAATAGGTTTGGTTGTATTAGAATAGTGAAAATAAGATTTGCAACAAAGACTTTTTGTCTGTCTGGAATCCCATCAAGGGTTTCATGTGAGGCTGTGGGCAGCACAGCTGGTATCAAGGGCTCAGCTGGTGTTGTTGGGGTGGCTCCTGCAATACAAACACGATCAGGGAGCTCACAGTGTCTCACAGATAGAGCTGGTTGAAGGCACTGTCTCACAACACAGAACGTGTCTGTCTCTCACCAGCCACAGTACATCCTTTCTCTGCTAATTAGCAACATGCTTGGCAAAGTCTCAGCTGAAAGGATTACACTGTCTTCTCACCTTGCTCTATCCCTTCCTCCCCGAAAGAGGGATGTTTAGTCCTGCCAGGATGCAGCCTGGCTGGCCCAGGTAAGGAATCTGCCTTGTTTCCCTCCAGACTGCTTTTCTACCAGAAGATGGATTTTGTCTTCAAGACAGTAAGTCTGGCCCTGACTGAAGGGAACTGCAGCCTTGCCTCCCTGCAGCAGAGCCAGAGGTTGTCAGTCTTGTGTGCTCTCGTGGAACAGAGACAGGGAACAGCATCTGCAACAGAAGCCAGAATGGTATTTTTCCAGCTTAGGACTGTGGGCTTGATTTCACAGCTCTCTCTGGCCATAGAGACAAACCACAGACCTTTTGTGTCCGTGAAAACAAAGAGAATTACCTTTTTTTCTCCTGTTTCTTGTGTTCTGTCTGCTCAGCCCAAGAGCAGTTTGAACTGCAGGTACATTCAGCACCTGGCACAGGTGGAAGCTTGCACAGGAATTTCTCTGAGTGCACCCAGTAGAATCCTGTCTGCCTCGTGATGGGGTAATGGTTGGGGGTCTGGTAGTGCCAGTTTCTGGGAGACATGGAAAAGGGCTGAGCTTCTCCTTTGTCCCAAATAGTGGGACATTTAATTCACCAGCATAAGGGAAGTACATATCCAGCATGAATTTTCCTGCAGTTGGAAAGACTTTTCTAGCAAAAAGCTGAACCAAGCTACTTCAGTGTTTTTATGCCATTAGGAAGATGCTGACCTACTTGAGCCCCATCTTTGCAGCAATTGTGCTACCATTTGTGTCAGCTTGTTGCTTATACAAAATCAGTTTGATTGTATCAGTTTGGTAAAAAAAATACTGTAAGAATAAGTACACAACCTTGTCATCAATATTTTTGGCAACTCTATGCTAGCACTTGTGGAATATTTTGGAGCACTTTCTTGCATCACCAGGTCATATCCCAAGCAGGTTAACATAATGGTGTGCTCAATGTTGCTGTACATGGCAGAGGTACAAGATTTAGAGCATGGATCTTTTCTTCTGCCCTGCAAATTTCTTGATTTTCTCCAATTCTGTTAACATTAGTCCCTGCCCTTATGGCCACAGAGAGCTGGGAAATCAGCCACTCAGCCTTGAGCTGGAAAAAGACCATTCTGACTCCTGCTGCAGACTCTGCTCCCTGTTTCCATTCCACTACAGCACATAAGAGTCACTTGCATGTGTTAATCCTTCACATCTGGCTAATACCTGAAAGGGAAGGTTGCTAGCAACATCCTTTCCAAAAATCACTTTGACCTGTGTATTCTATTATGCTGTGAATGACCTGCAGAAGGAAGTAATCAAAATGTGTATAGTTCTAGCTAGTGCTAATTGCCTTTTCATCTGTTTCTGGCTCTTTTTATTGTGTCCAATAAATGTTGATTATGCAGGGATTTAAATCTGTATTTCAACATAGTTTCATTCACATGATGTGAATGACATGACTCACTAAATCTTAGTTCCAAATATTCCTCTAGCTCTGTGTCAAGCACTTCAAGGATGTCAAAAGCAGATAGGGAAAATCTGAAGTGCCTGATCTTAGCAAGAATGCCTAAAAGGTCAGGTAGAGGACATTGTTTCAGGAGGTCTCTGGCTTTGATACTTTCTGGTTCATAGAAACACGAAAACACAGCGTGTGTGTATTGTATGTGAATGTTCTCCTTCTAGGGTAATGTACATAAGTGCATATACAGGATAAAGCTTTCAAATGCATAGTTTTTGATTACTTCTGATCTTAAGTGAGCAATATGGCATGTTGCAAAGAAGTCCAGTTTCTGGAAATAAAGATCCCTTAAGGTTGCCCCAAGAGAGTCCAGAATCACTGCATCTGGAAGGTCTTGATTGCAGCATCCTGAGAGGTTAGTAAAGAAATGCAGTGAAACTGGCTCGCATGTTTGAAACCTATTTTAAGTAAACTCTGTATTTTCAGGAAAAGACAGACTAAACTCAAACAATTATGAACACAGACTGAACTTGCTTTTAACAGCAACAGTTGTTATCATATGTTTTGCACTAATTCATAGAATTTTAAGGCCAGGAGAGACCACCCATACCTGCAGATGTTCATACTGAGAGCAGTTTCTTTGTAAAGTGTCAGTTCAGCAGAGACAGAAAATTTCTTGGAAATGTTTGTTTTGAATGACCAACTTTCTCTGAAAATCGGCAGGACCTAAAAGACAAATGTTCACCAGTCAGATTCCTCCCTGAAGTCTGCCCAGTTTGCCAGCAAGATCCATCACTCCAGGATTTCCATGTCCCCTGCTCCAAGTCCTCCCCCATCCTGTGTTCCTAAGGCCTTCCTGGGCAGAGGGCTTCTAGGAATTCTCCATATTTTGAGAGGAAACCTAGCTTTTCCTGATGCTGCAGGATTGCTCAGAAGTATGGGCAGCTTGCCCTGTTTGGAACAAACTGGTGTGTTCTACATTGTTTTTTAATGTTGGAATTTTCCAGAATACAGAAATTGTAAGTTATAGCCAGCTTCAGTCTAGGCTGCCTGACTGCTTTCCAGAGGATTGGCCATTACAAACTTGCATCCTAACTCTGAAATACTTGCTACAAATTTTTCAGCCAGAGGGTCCTCTAACCTGTCCCTCTTTTTGCTGGAATAAAAAACTGCTTAGTACTTCTGTCTCTGCAGCTGTAACAGATAATATGTTAATTTTGGTGTAAAACAAGCAGATAGAAACAAGTCTCCAAAGGCTGTGTTCTGAAGCAGGGCAGGAAAAGCATTTTGCCAAAGAAGAACTGCTTTGAGCAGTTTCACCCTGAAGGTCTGATGCAGCAAAGGAGAGGGCAGGAAAAAGGCAGAAAAGGACAGAAGTATTTTTGAGATAGCGCTGATCAAAACAGCATTGGTCTGAAGATAAGTCAAGCAGTAATTAGTCTATATTGTTGTTGTTTCATAGAGGCACTTGATGGCTCCCATGTATGAGTTTGTTTTACTCTGTGGGCAGAGTTAGAGCTGGTGTAAGCCAATGCTGATCTTTGCTGGGCTGCAAAGCTGTGCTCCTTCAGGCCTGCTGAAGAGCCTGGCCAGGGGTTTGGCTTTTCACACCTGCACTGGTCTTCAGAAGGCGACACTGGTGTTCTTGGATGCTGGTCCCCAGGAGGTTACAGGGAAGTGGTGATGGCCCCACCTCATGTGCATGTAGAGGGTTAGAGATCTATGATGCAAACCACAGCTTTGTGGCTCTCAAGGTCACTTTTGCTGGAGTTTCAGATCAGACAGGGCAAAACTCATGTGGTTCATGGGAAATGCCCTGCTCTCTAAGTTAGGAAAAGGCCTGAGCTGCTCAGACCTCTAGAGTGGCAAGCACTGGTCCCTTGGTTGAGAAAAAAATCTCAGATTCCATGCTTCAAGGCTGCTCATTTTGCAGCTTTCCTGAGAGCTCAGTTCACTTACAGCTATAGGAATACAAATATGTGCCACACAATAATCCAGACTGGAGCAAAGTATTTAACTCTGAAAAATATTTGGAGCAACTTCTTTGCAATGTATAGAGCATCAAGAGTTAAAAAAACAATCTCGCTGTATTTAAACAGTCATTACTGCTTTCTGGGTAAATAACACATGTTTTTAAAATGGTCTCTATACACAATAGACGCTAACACAATAAATCCTAATTGCTCTGAAGGACCCATTAGGCTGTATCAGGTCAATACATGGCGGAGCTTTTTTGAAAGTCACTCACCCTGTTGTTACATAAGCCACAAATTGAAAGTCCATAAATAAGTATTTGCCAAATGAAGAGTGAGGGCTTTGCCAGGGCCATACTAATTTATCATGTCAACTTCACTATGGGGACTGTTTTCTTTTCAAGGGCCCATGAGAGAAAAAGAAAAGAAAAAAGCATAATGTGATGTGTTTCAAAAACTACATATCTGGAAAGTTTCAGATGTTTCACACTGCACTATACCCCCCAAGAAAATTAGATGTAAGGAACTTCACTTCTTCCTCTTTATCTCAGTGTTGTGTGAGTCACAGCAAGGAGATTTGAAGACCAGCCATGGCTGTGGCATGGCAGAGGCCCATCCTCATCACCACCAACCCTCCTGCACCTCTGGGCCAGGGCCCTGATCCTGCCTCTGCATGCTGTGGTAGTGGCATCTCAGGACAGGAACATCCCTTCAGTATTCCAGCTGTGGCTCATGGGAAGGTTCCCAGTGCCTGGGGAGACCAAAGAAAACTTACTACATACATTTTATGTGCACTTATATGTACAAGTATAGTTAATTAATAAGTGATGAGTTTGACAAGATTAGTTTTATGTGCAGCCACTCTTCCTGATTTTATTTTGGTCTTACTTACCTGAATTTTTGGTGGCATTTTACAAACTGCAGCACTTGTGTTAGGTGTTGCTAAAGTCTGTGTCACTGTTAGAAATCAAGTTTTGGATTAATACACTTAGAAGTTTTCAAGTTCCATGTAACTTTTTGGATATGGCTACAGTTTGGCATGGTTTTGTTTTCCTGCAATATGTTAGGTGTGTGATTGCACAGGTGTATATAAAAACAAATTGTATTGATATAAACTAAGATTTTTAAGGGAATTTCAGCAAGGTACGGTGAAAAGCATTCAAATGATTTAAATCTGAATTCCTGTCTCCAGGCCACAGAGTCGTTAATTCATCTGGGCACATGAGAAATGTTCACCCCTGCTGCTGTTGCACTTACGTAGGATTTGGGTGCCAGGGTCCCTCTGCAAATGCCAGCAGTGATTCTCACTCTGCTCTGCCTGCTTGCAAAGGGCCAAGAATCCCTCTGTCTCCCTGCCTTCAGGTTCCTCCTGCCTGTAGTGCAGCAAGAACCTTGGTCTTATTTAGGAGCCCCGCTGCAGGTGCTGTTACACGACGTCTGTCTTGGTGCTGGGGTTTGCAGCACAGGCAGCCTGGAGCTGCAGCTCTCAGGTGGGAAGGCAAACACTTGCTACAGGTGGAAGCAGAAGCACATCTGCCTTGGTGCAGCATGCAGCTGTGTCCTCAGTGTGGGGCAAACATTGATATCCTTTTGTACCAGTACACAGTGGTCTGCTGTGCTGGAGCTGCCTGGGGGCTGCAGCTTGAGGCCAAAAGCGATGTCTGTTCCTGCGCTTGTGACAGGCAGTAAGGCACAGTCCTGTGCTGCCGCAAACCACCTTATGGTCCCCAGCACCCCCTCACTCAAGCAGTTTGTTATCAGAGTCACTGCTAATTTGAGCAATGCCTGAGCCAGCACAGCCTCCAGCTGGGGTGACTGGCAGGCTGCCCACCAGCACCGGGAGACCAGAGTCACCTGCGCTGGGCCCCCACCGCTCCCTTCCTGGGATCTGGAGTCTTGTCAGCAGTGCAGACAAAACCAGGATTTGCTGCTTCAAGCAAGAAGGGTCGAGGGCCAAAGGGTGGTGTGCTGATCTTATGACAAGAGGGGTGGGAGGTTCATGCCCTGCTTTGGTACCAGCAAAGCCAAGAGCGAGATCAGTGCTCTCTGGCTTTGTCCCTGCCCAAAGCCTGAGCTGAAAAGCTCTTTGCGAAAAGTCTGCTGAGTCCTCTAACAAGGGCAAGGGCAATAGCCAGTCTTCACAAAGGAAACTCCCTCAGTCGTTTTCTAAAGTCATGGTAACCTTCACAAAAGCAATTTGTCCAGGTGAACTGTGTACGCTGACAATCAGCAGTGCAAGAACCAAATACAAATATTTATCACCTTTTTACTTTCTGCTTCTGCTAGGAACCACTGCATCCCAGCTGAAAATGCCTCAGTGGGTGGAAGGTATGTCTGTGGGGACACGTATTGTCAGTCCGTTCCTGTATCCTCTGGGCTGGAGCCAGGAGCAGGGATTAGATGAACTCCCAAGCAGACCTGTTTAGCATGGTGGAGCTTCATGGACACTCCTGCACATGGATAAAAGGTAAAGCGATTTTTAATAAATTAAGAGTTTTTTAACTACAGAAGCATTTTCTTTGGGCCAGGAAACACTTCCTTTTTTGTCTGCAGGGTTTGACACAGTAAGTTTTGTGCAGACACATCTTCTCTTACTAATAGTGCTGGATGCACATAGAGCACTGTACTCTCGTACTGAAGAGATGAGTAACAAACCTATCAACTGCACTTGCACTTATACTGTATTTAATCCTGCTCTGGTTGTTCTGCTACATATTCATAAAAAACAAAAGGGAAACAGAAGCACAGAGCAAGCCAACAGATGTCTACCTGGCTCTTAATTGGATTTTATGTGTCCCCAGTGTAGCAAATATAGCATTATTTACAGCCAGGCTCTAAGAATTAGATATATCTGGAGGAGTGGCAAAACCTGAACCAGGCTACAAGAGTTGATAGATTAACTGAAATGAAGAGCTGCCCTATTTTCCCCTTGTTATCTTCTCCCTTCCCACTTATGTACCCATTCCCCATTGTGTGTCAAATCAAACTATGATATTGCCCAAGAGAATGCTTATAAAAATGAAAAATGCCAACAAAAAAGAGAATTTCTGCTCTTATGGAGCTTCATCAGCATTTTCTAATTGTACAGCAATGATGATAATAAAAAGGCTGCCCTCTGCTCTCAGCTATAATTTGGATAATCAACTGACAGCCATAATGAAACTGTCTGTGATTGCTTTCTGCTGGGCTGCTAGTTCACAGAAACTCATTGTTGGGGAGAATTAAAAGTTATGACTCCTGCTACAAGGATATGCCACTGTCTTCTAAAGGAATGTGTGATTGTAATTTTCTTCTGTATAGTTCTATTACAGGGAAAACTTAGAGCATAAAGCAAAGAGGTATTGGGATGTCAGATTTTTTTTCCCCATTCTTTTAAAAAAAATGTTGTTAAGCATCAAAGTTGACAGTGCCAAGTAATATGCCTGCCTAGGCTGGGTGGATGTGGATCTCAGGGGTGGTCATGACGTCTCTGGCCTTAAAATCCCTGATGACTTTGGTCATTAGCAGTCAGTGCTCTGCCCATGAGTACGTCAGCCACTGGCCTCAGAGCAATAAGCAAGCCAGGTTTTACTTCTGGGAGGAAGGTAGGAGCTAAGTCATGCTTTGAGTCTTTGCTTTGTGGGCTCTGGGTGCAGTTAGGGGTATTTTGGGTGCTGGTGCTCCCCAGCACCAGACCTTGAATGCAAGCTGCCTGTATTTGTGATGTGCTGTGGGTATGGCTTGACTGGTAGATCCAGGGCTGGATGCAAGGCTGTGGTCCAAATTGCCCTTCCATCCGCATCCACTGAGGTGGAGTGAGTAGCTCCTGTGCAAGGGCTTGGAGCAGCCTTCTGCCTTGGCCAGAATAAGGTTCTGCCATAGAACCTTAGGTTCTGCCATAGTTCTGCAGTCTGTGACCCCCAACGGGAAGGAGATGCACAGCTCTGTTCCCTTGTGTGCCCCGAACGTGCCGTGGGCTTCAGGGCTTTCAGGGAAGCGCTTGAAAATCAGGCTGGAAATTCCGGTGTGTACGAATGCATGGACTGGAGGATTGGAATTCCTGGCAGCTGAGCGTGACTAGCTCGGTGGTCTTGGCAGGAGCCCGCGGTCCCGGGGCTCTGGGCAGAGCCCTCTGCCCCGGCATGGTCTCGTCGTCGGTTCGCGCTGCGCTCCAGCGCCCGCCACCTGCCTGGGAGGGAAGGAGGCTGGCGGAGCGGATGGCGACCGGAATCCGGGGCAGGAACGCGGTAGCCCAGCTGCCTGCACCCGGACAGGGGCGGTTTCCCTTCCCGCCGAGGCTCAGCGTTCCGGGGGTCGGGAGCGCTGCCCCGCCGGACAGCTTGGGCGCGGGCAGCGCCGGTAGATGCTAGAGGGCCCCTTCTACCCGGGCTAATGTGCCAAGGCCGGAGCAAGGCAAATCCGGTCAGGACCCTTTTCACGCCTTCTCTTTTCCTACCCAGGGTTTCCCCCGTTCATCTCAATCCCGTTACGGCGGGCGAGGCCCCGGCCCCTTCCCGCGAAGAGGGGCTGAAGGGCTCGAGGAGGAAGGGGGAAAGCGGCAGCAGCGCCGCGGGCGCCGCCTGCCCTCCTACTCCAGCCGCTT